>WEKY01031738.1:6076-31612 GCA_013390045.1 Picathartes gymnocephalus | reverse complement strand
GAGTGCAACTCCACAGGAACAGACCCATCAACGGAACAGCAGGTGGGCAGTGTTTAGGATTTCAAACCGGTGGAAGGTGTGTGTAAGATTTTACTGGAACCATGGAACTGAAGGAAGAAAGGGAGAACTTTATGCCTATTTATGGATAACTCCCTGCAGGTACGAGAGGCGTGACAGAAAAAGCAGAGATTGTTTTAATGGCAGTCCAGCAATACAGGACGCTGATGGCATGGGCTGGTTGGAATGCCCTGGAATCCCTCACGGCTGGGTTCAGAGCATACTCAGGTTGGCTCTTCCAAAACCCAGGGTTCTTGCCCTTTCAGCGTGCTCAGCATGACCTTTAACTCCACGACATTGTGCAACAGGACCTGCAGGACAGGGACCTTTGCAGCCTGAGCTGCCCTTGTTCCTCTCTGTCCCTGCACAAAACACAGCGTGGAAGAGAATGGCAGCAGGGCCCTGTGGGTCCCAGGGCTCAGGTTTTGTGCTGCTTCAGCTCCACAGAGACGCAGGTAAAGTGAAGAAGCCAAACTGTTTATTAAGGGGAGGCAAAGCAAAGGGGGGAGCAGGGAGGCAAAACGGGATGGGCAGGTGTCACAGTGCGGCTCGGGCAGCTCTCCACCGTCACCTTCTGTAAGCGTCTCTGGTGTTGGACAGCGCTCCAGTTGGTGGGAGGGTTAATGGGTGCAAAACCACTGCACACGCAGCAGATGTTGTAGGAATAATGGGCGGAGGCAGAAGAGCCTCTTGTATGGAAGTCCCGTGGAGATTTATTAGCCAACACATGGAAGGGGTCCAGGAACAAGAGCAAGGATCTGAGGGTGTCCAGGAACTAAGTACAGGAACCGAATGGGCGGAGTCCAACGCTACAAACCAACCGCTGCAGTGGGTAGGCAGGCGAATGAGTATATGGACCAATAGGGGAAACGACAAGGGAGGATGAACAGGGGGATGAGCCAACGGGGGTGCATAGAACAGAGAACCAGCTGGAACACAACCTTACAGGGGGTGTACAGGGGGAAGCAACGGCCAACAGGCCATGCACCAATGGTGCAACTGATCTCAGAACACAAACCATATAGGGAAGACTGGGGGTCTAGTTGGGGTAACTGCACCTCTTCACAGGGGTCTGGACAAATCAACGTGCAGCTGTTGTCTCTAAATGGCACCCTTCGAGGGTTCAGCCATTCTTTTCCTTGTTTGATTAAACAGTGGGTTTTCCCTTTATTTAATCTCAGCAGTTTAACTTTCAGTCCCAGACATGTATCTTCAGGGAGGATTGTTTGGTTGTAGCTTCTTTATACAGTTTTTGTTAAAATAAGCAAAACTTTATATCAATGTTTGAGGCATGAACTATTTAAGTCTCTGACACAAGAAAGCACACAAGTGAGAGACTAATTCTGGAGAGGTTTCATTGAACCAAGCAACTCTTCAAATCTAAATGGCCATGTGGACCATAAGAATTCAGCACAAGACCAGCATCACAAACACAACATTCTTACTCCTGGCTATTCCTCCTATCTGACACAACTGGAAGATAAAGACCATATTTCCATAATGTGATTAGTAAAGAACAGATCTTTTCAGAGGCCTCACACGCTCCAGCCCTTCTCCTTATAGAGACTGATTCTTGAGCTTCCAGTTGCTCCTGGAGAACTTCTATCCTGGATTCTTTGCTGCACTTGTTTACAAAGAAATCATAAACTTGATGTTTTATTTTAATACACATTTAAACACTCATTTTAAACAGTTGAGCTTGCTTTCAACAGAAAATAGGCTGCTTCAATCTAATTGCATTAGTCTGTGGAATTATTTGCAATTCTAATTCTAGCATTGCTTGCAGCTTGGAAGAAGTGTGCACTGATAAACTGGTTTGATCCCTGTGTGAAACAAAAGTTAATCCTCTGTATGATAATGGAGTGAGAATTTTTCCTAAAAATCTTATAAACCAACCTATCAGATTTCATCTTTACCCAGCATAATTCCCTGAGCAGTTTTCTATTGAAATACCAACGCCTTTACCACATGAAAGGATATATCTTTGTCCTCACTCCTCTTTCTGTATTTCGTGAGGTTCCAGCCAGCACCTGCAAAGTCAGTGCAGAGGGAGTACATGGAATGTGTTCCTATTCTGTGTAGAGGCTCCTAGTGGAACTGGACCTTCATGAAAGGAGTCATTTGAGGAATTTAACCATGTTTAATTTGGCTTGATAAACTTTTACGAAAGTCTTTTGCAGCAGGACCCTTACAGAGATATCTTGGTGACACCCATAGTCCTTTTGACTCCAAGACAAGTGAACTTGAATGACTTTACTGAGCAAACAAATTCTGCAATTTTTTTTCCAAGTAAAGCTCTCAACACTTTGACTTCACGTTGTGCCATAGGTTGAAAGAGTGCATAGAAACACTGTGCAAGCCATATCACCCTCCTGAGTTGTTTAACAAATTGCATGGTCAGCAGCTCCAAGATCCACTTTGTGCATAATTAACATGAGTAGAGGTTAATTACAGCTACCCATACAGCAATCAAGCAGAGGGTAAAACTAATCTGAACAGTTTAATTATTAAAAAAATTATGTTTTATAGTCAACGTGATAATCACCGTGCAACAGAGTCTATGCCTTTTTAAAAACCCATTCTGATATTTGACCTATTTTTTGCAAGACTTATGTGCAGGTAATTTTATAAAATAAGTTCTATAAGTTCCACTAATAGGAACACAAGCAGCTACGAAAATAATGGAAAGGAAGAACAGGTCAGTGATGAACCTTTATCATCTGAAAAGAAATTTATCTAAATTTGGTTGTGATGATGCAGGCATTTTCACTTCACAATTGGTGATCTCCAAAGTGCAGTTGCAGTGCTTTATCTATTAACCCCCTTCTTCATTCCAAGATAGAAGACTTTCAAGATCTTAGTGTTTTTTCCCTGTCAAAAAACTTGCCTCTAACTTTTCCAATGAATGGAAAAAAATCGATAGTGCTGTGTTCCTTTTTAAATGCTCTTGAAACCCTCTGTACGTAGAGCAGGTAAATGTTACTCTGGTAAGCCATCAGAGTATCTTCAAAATTAATTTAATGCTTTATCTTCACACAGAATGAAAAGAACTGAGTATGAGAAAAATAAGAGGAAGAAGTCTGGCTTGCAAGTCCTTGAAAGCTGATAAGACTAGATTGGCTTCTTAGTGCATGTAATTTTTACATGGTTTTAATTGTCATCTGAAATTTCCAGTTAGTCTGTGAAATTACCTGGTTCATCTAGACACAGGCATGCAAGGTGCTGTGCCAGGGATTTATTACAAAATGAAGTAATTCTGTATTGCTACTGAAAGACTTCTTCTAAAAAAGGTGAAATTATTACAGTGCTGCAGGAACCTTCCTATGGCCCTTCCACTTTGCCATTGTATGTCTTGTCACCAACTTCAAACACTGTATTTTGAGAATGTTACTGGATACAAAGAAAATGATCTTGAAATTCTCTGAGAAATTATTGAAATTTCTCTGAGAAAAAAGTAGATAACCCTTCAGATGTGCTCAGTCAGGTAACCAAATCAAACATTTGCACGTACCTCGTGAATTTTGGCTTCTGAAGTAATTGAACCAGAGAACAAAAAACTTCACAAATAGCTTTGTGAAATACTGAAACTGATTTCTCTGCAGCATATTGAAGTGGAAACACAAAACAGGAATATTCAATCCATGTTTGCATAGGTCTTATTAAACAGTACATAAATTACACATTTAACAGCAGGATGTGGTGGCTCCACGGCTGCTGGAGGTTGTGTGCAGTGCCCTTGTATTGACCACACAAGGCAAAACTTCACAGAAATTACAACATGGGGGAAGGTTGTTAAAGAAGTGACTCTCAGAATTCCTAAGGAGACACTATTGATTGATTCATCTCTGTCCAATAGACTACTTCTTTGATATATATTTATAGCAGGAAAATTTTTCTAAGAATGCAGAATTTACGTTGCTGACAATGAGATTTACTACAAAATAATCAGCATGCTTCTGCAGAAAGGGCTTGCAAAGTTATTTTGGTATTTTAAAAGTGATGGTTAATGGCATACTTAAGAAATACTCCCTCATCTGGACTGATTCCTAAACTTTGTGAACATATTTATAAAAAAAGAATTTAGCTTTTTTCTTCCCTTTATAGAGGCCAGTAGCTGCCTCGAGCCTGAGGAAGCAGGTTAGGTGTAGGTACTGCCAGGAGAACCAGGGAATGCTGCTGGCTCCAGCTTTATGGCTTTACTTGTTGCTCATGGAAAAAGGTCTGCATTTATCCTCCCATATATCACTGTATAAACAGAATTAAAAGGCATTATTGCCTCTTTTTTTTCCCCCCCCAGTTCTTGCATTTCACAGGAGGAATGGGTTAGGCTGACATGCAGATCACAGGAAAGTCAGCTAAATTTGTGTGATGTAGAGATTTTCCTGTCGGTTGAATAAAACATAACTTGGCACAGGAAAATATTGGTTTATATGCTAACAAAATCCTAAAAAAAAAAAAAAAGGACTAAAACTAATTAAATTATTGAAATGAAATATTTTTACTCAAGTCTCAAAATAGAGATTAAATATTTTTATTCTGGGGGATAGGCAAGAGAATGTGTAACAATTATCATTGAAAGGAAGCATGAAGTAATTTTTCCTCTATAAGAGCAAAAAACGGAACAATAGCACATTATGGAATCTCACTTTTTTCATGATGGGAAACATAATGGGGGTTTTGTTCTCCAGCCAGTATCTTTTACCCTTCCTATGGTAATCCAATCCAATGGATTCTTCTGATCCATTGGAGCTTACTTGCACGAAAGAGCAGACTTATTCCACAGAATCTGGAATTAAAGATACAATTAACTGACAAAATTACCACATTGTATAGGGCACAGAGGCAACTAACAAAACTCTTAAATTTCTGAGAAAATTCTTAGCATAAGCAAAGCATACTCCTAAGTTCCTTTCCGTGCCATCAAACTAAAGGAGGATGTGATTTACAATGTACCATTTCTTACTTTGGTTTCTATATTTTACTTATTAGTTGTATCTGTTATATTCATATAACAGGTCTGCTTCCCTGTCTTGCTGCTTGTTATGTTCTTTGCTTAGAAAATACTACAAAATGTTATTTCAAAGGATAACTTTCCACTGTGAGTAATGCTTCTTGCTGCCACTTTCCAATTTAATTATCACTTGCTAATAAGAAAGTAAACCAGTAAAAAATAAAATAACAGAACAGTAAAAACATATACTCTAAATAAAGTTTTTACAGCAAAAAACAAGGGAAGTTATAGAGCTCCATAACATTTGCTGCAACCTTTAATATTGCTTCTTGCTAAGTGGAAGGAATCTGGATAACAAGGTAAACCGAGGCAACCAAAAATCTTAAAGTAAATTAGGGAACATGGGGTTAGAAGGCTACAAATAATTTTTAATAAAAATCAAAAACGAACTGCTGTCCTGATTCTTTTGGCAAGGAAATGGAGAACTGTGTGTATTTTTAAAAATAAAGAAAAATAGTGTGTCAAATTGTCTTCAAACACACTTTGACTTTACATTGTGTTGCCTGAGGTTTTCAAGCACTGAAAAAACGTGAGTTTAGGCTTGGATAGTTCCAGCCCTTTCACAACAGGTCTTAAATGCATGGTTGGCTTAGATACCTGCTTGGCTCAGGGCCCTAATGAGTTAATTAAGGAATTCATGGTGGCTGCACTTCAGAAAAGGACAAAAGCAGGTATTAAACCTTAGCTCATTTTAAAATGCTCTGAAGAAATTAAGGTCAAATGCAGCAGTTAAAATCTCCAGTGGAGAGCCACAGGGAATGCAAGGTCAGTGAGTTCCTTGGATGTGCTCACGTTTCCTTGAGGGTCACTCCAGAGCCGAGCGGCCCAGGGCTTGGAGAGGCAGCTCCTGCCAAGGCGCTGCCGGCACAGCTGGGGACGGGCTGGCCAGGACAGCCCGAGCCCCTCTGCTCAGGTCGATAATGCTGCCCAGGGAAGCAAGCATTCAGATGGGGAAGAGGCAGAGCATGGAGCATGACACTCCCCAGAGCGCTGCAGGTGTATTTGCCAGAGCAGATTTATAATAAGCCAGATGGACACGGGTTATAGAGGACGTGGCGTGGAATTCATGCTCAACTTGCATCAACTCATAGCTTACCTAATTTTGGGGTAAGCAAATAGCTATCACTTAATTTTAGCATCTCTAGCAACTGATATTTATTTATTTCTGTCTTCCACCTACTCACCCATGCACCTTTTACTGATTCCTAGTATGTATTTTTACAATATTGTATTTTTAAAAAATGGTTTTCTCCTTCCAAACACATACACAGAAGGCAAACCCTATGGGCAAAGTGGTAATAAAATTAAAATGAATCTAAATAGAACTTAATTCTCTGAAATCAGTTTTGTTCCGCTGCATTTAGCAGTCTGAAATAAAAGAAACCATGGTTTATAATTAAAAAGGAGATCTAATGGAAATTGAAAAACAACCTCAATTTCCATCAAAAGGGAGGAAAACCAGTTTCAGATATGAAAATTTGTGTTTCATTTGTATCACTGAATAGCAAACATTTAATAGGATATTTTGTGGAATGATCAAAGTTATTTGGGACACAAATAATGCATAAAACCCACGCATGACCTGCCATGAAGAATATGATAACCTGCTTTTCAGTGCTTATTAGGATGTAGCTGTCTCAATGAGCAGTACGTTAAAACACTGTGAGGACCACGACATGTGGAAGAAAAGTGAACCTACACAACTTTGGGAATTTTATAAAAAAGAGTGTTTGGTGAACAAAAGGCATTTCTAGGATTCCAGAATGCACCTAGGATATAAAGCTGGAGGACAGAAAACACCACAGATTTTACATGTGAACTGACAGGAAAGTCACAGAAATGCACAGAAGCTGTTTTAACACTTGAGCCATTTTAACACTTCATTCCTCAACAATTCATTCTACCTGAGTTTCAGAGACTCTGCCAAAAAGCTTTTCATTCTTCTATCTCCTAAAAGCCCCAGCAGCTGTACCCTGGTTCATGCTCTGAATAGATGTATTAGGTACAGCTAACAAATCTCTGGGCAATGGGATGGGGGGGAGCAGGATGGCAGGAGAGAAATGAAATTTCAGGAAAGAAAAGGGGGAACTTATATTGAAAAAAATTTGTCAAAAAAATAGTGTCTGTTTTCACCAGGGCTACAGAAACACATGGATTTTTCTCCTGGCACAGTGACAAGATGCCATCCAGAGGGAGTGGAGCACGTCAGTACCCAGAGAACAAATCCTGTGAGAAGGACTGAAATGGTTCATTTCAGTTTGAACTATGCTAAACTTTCTTTTCCCATCGTAGTGATAATATTTGCTGCTTCACCTGGCTTAGACAAACTGGTAGGATTCTCCTCCATGCTAGAAGACTCATATGAGACATCCCATTACTGGAGACTGGGCATTATAACACTACCCAGATTTTGTGAACTATAATAATGACCGTGATCTTGGACCCTGAAATGGATTCTACCTAGCTCATTAAAAATCTTTATTTTCTTCTACATGAATTTTTCATAGTCTTGTACAACCACTTGTGTTTTTCAGGGACATAGCTCTACCTCCCCACTGCAGGCGTTTCAAGTCTGACCCAAAACTACTGAGAGGAATAATGGAATTTTGAATCCGGTTCTCTTTCCTGTTCAAAAATTCACATAAAAACAAGAAAACCAACAAAAACAACAAACTAGTACTTTATTCTTCTTGAAAACAATGCTGACCTTTGTTTGGCTTTTTATCCAAAACATCATTCCTTTATGAAGTCATGGCTGATGAAGAGCTATTAATTTCCAGATGGGATGCAGGACACATTTTGCAGATGAGCCTGATTCTGTAGCAGAAGTCATAAATTTTAGATAAACTAACATATTCCAGTGACATGGTTTAAAAGCCAACTCTTATATTTCTTTTTACTTCTTTTTGTTGACAGCCACAGTGGTCTAAGCCCATTACTAACTTGGCTATGATATTTGACAGGTTCAATTCACAGAGTTTGCGAGAAACAAGAAATTCTTTGTATTTAGCAACACAAATGAAAATGTTAATTTCTACTTTCAGACCTGCTTCTCCCCCAGCCCCTCCCAAATTTCCTATATGCCCTCCAGAGTAGGAGTCAAGTAACTGACTTATGAACATCTAATTCCTGCAATTTATGCTTTTAGGGGTCAGCAAATAAAATCTTACAGCAAAAACTATGAAACAGCAAGATTGTACAGCTAATTTCTGTGCCTCTTCACAGCCCCACAGGAGGTCACTGAGATCACACCCCACAGCTTCAGAATCATCTCCCTTCATTTGCATTTTATCTAATTTTCTTTCCTCTGTCTTGGTACTTATCATAATTGCCTTGCAATGGTTTTTGACAACTGCTGTGAATCCAGGGAATATGGGCAGTATAGTGGCTTTTAGGGGCCTAAAATCTCAGAGGCTGCCACCATAAAATACTGTGCAAAATAGGAGAGGAAACCCTCCTGTTTGCAGCAGAGAACCTCCAACTAGCAGGTGGTTTATCTATCAGCAATCTTTTTTGGTTTTACCCCTGGGTTTCTGGATGTGCTTATTTGTCACCCCTCATTATTTATAGCCATGCAGTTTGATGCACAGTTCAGATTTGCCTGCTGGAAAAAGTTAAAGCCCATGGTCCATGACATCTTCCCAAGGAAACAGCAGAATTAAATCAGTGAAAAGTGATGCAATGCTTTTAATAACATTTAATTGGTAATTGGATGTTCTAGGAGTAAACAGCTGTTAAATAATATTGATGAAAGGTCTGTCAAAAGAAGAAAACATTATCTGATAAGCCACTGTGTGGGCAAATATTTCAATTGCTCCAGTCTGGTCAGACACGCTGTGTCTGAGTAATTCCTGAACCTGGTCTTTTAAATCGAGCTGGGCTGGTTTCCAGACAAGAGCAAATCTATCCTCTGGGTTGCACAGCTAAAGACCTCAGTGCAGAGCTGTGATCGTTGTTCCTTATGTCATTTCCCATTCTTTCAAATCCTGATGTTTTATGTTACTGTTTTTGTTGCTGCTGCTTTAATCCCCTAGACACGGCTATATTTAGGAACCAGTGGAATAACTAAACTACTGTAGAGGGCTTTGCTTCAACATTACAGATTAGGGTTTCAGTTCTCCAAAGCTTCATATGCGGGATATATCTTTGCAGGATTTTGGAGTTATTCTTCAAATGTTTGTATGACTTAGTCACAGACATACTTTAACTGAAATTTTCTTAGTCTGTTGGCAAAATTAAACACTCAGGATGATCTGTGCATTTAATGGAGAAGAAAAAGAGTGAAAACTTACTGTAGATTTTCATGGTGAGCATATATGTATGTACAGTGTCATTTTATTCACACTCAACTTTATATCATCTTTGCAGTACTAAGACTAAAACTTTCTATTTCCCCCTCAGGGTTACTAACCACTAATAAATACATAAACAGAACTCTCCAACCTCACTTGTTACCAGTTTTATGCAGGGAAGGTCAAATACAATTTTTGTTCACCTAAAGATATGTGAAAGCTAAAGGAGCTGTGCTTTTACATTTGTCATTGTTGCAGAAACTGTTTTGAAAATCTGATGCTGTAAGACAAACCAGTGACAGTGTGGTAATATCCATGTGGGGTTCTTTTCATCTAATCCAAGATATTATTTGAGTAAGCACAGAGATATATATTACATTTAAAAATACTTTTTAATATTGCAGGTAAGATTTTTGGGCATTTTTTTTAAGATAAAACAAGCATTAGCATGCTCTATAGGTAGTAACTTCAGTACAACTTTTCCTTGATAAAATTACTAGAACTAGAAAGTAAAGAACAAAAAGCTGGACTAAATACGTCCCTATGCTTAAGGATATGGGCCCCTCAAAGTTTTGCAGGATCCAGTGGTGTCACTACTAGAAGTGACTTTGATGTTTAATGATCTGTATGTCTTGGACTTCCAGGAAGAGTTCATGTAGTACCCAAAGATACAGGTAATTCTAATATTTCCTTTATCACAGATATGTAACGCTTTACATTGTATTAACATGCAGTAAGACAGCATCCAGCTGGGATGCAAAATAATCTTTTCTTCTCTTTATTTCTAAGATTGGAATTAATCCCTGCATTAGATACTGACAGAATTTATTTTGGGGATTAAACTTGCTCAAAGCCTTTGTTCATAGGGAATGCAGCTTGTGATACAGAGATGACACTAAGCATTATCATAAGCTAATAAAAAGACAGAGATAATAAGGACCAAATCAGTAGAAACAAATTCCAAAACTAAAATTCCCCATGCCTGCAAATTTTCTTTTTCTCTCCCCTTTTCCCTTGTACCCTTCTTGCTCTACTTTTGGAGTCAAACTAATTTCTTCACTGTGTTATTTGAAGGAGTCGACGAAAACCTGATAACCCCCCTTTGCTAAGGAGATGGAAGAACTAATTGCTTTTTGTTCACTATCTTGGCTGATGGGTGAGAAACTAAAACCCAATTCATCCAGTAATTGCTACGTTCATGAAAAACGGCATCAAAGCCTTGATGCATTTTACTGTTGTCTCTTGGGAAGGCTCATGTCTAATTCTTATGCTGATATGGCTCATAATATAGTCCTCTGACTCTTCTATTTGCTCTTGCAATTACAAGGGTTCTTATTCCATTGTGCATATTCCTCTGAACTAAGATTAGCTTAACTGAGCTTCCTTTGAAAACCTGCCTACCCATCAAATGCATCAGGCCTAATGCATTCTGCAGCCACGCAAAATCAATGAACAGCACAATTTTCTGCTTCCTGCAATGATCAATAGGATTCACATAATGGGTGGAAAATTTTTAATCATGACAGCCCACCATCTAGCTGGCATAAATCTTCCCTGCATTATAACCTCTCCATTTCCCACTAGTGCAAATTTGCAGGTATTGAATAATATTTATGTAGCAGATACATTATGAAAAGCAATACAATTAGAACTTCACACTTCAGTGATGATAGGTTTAGATCTCAGAGGCCCATTTCCTAGACAATGTACATGCTTCCATGTTCCAAATGCAGAATCCTTTTTTCTCCTGAAACTATGATTTTTGCTGAAACTATACTTCCCTGGATCAAATCTGACATGGCTCAGGAAAATGTGAATTCAGGTTGACCATAGCTAAGAATAAGTACATTTGAATGAATAAATCATCTGCCACGAAAGAATCCGTTCCTGTCTCTGACATAGCTTGCTTTTCCACCTCTGTCCTGGCTCAACTCATGGAGCTGCAAAAATCTCTCCCTGGGCTATTCCTCTGAAAAGCCACCAGGGAAGAGGGAAAAAAACTGGTACTGTCCTCATTGACTGTGTAACTTGAGGCACATGTGATTTTTACAGGCTACAGTCAGCTACAACAGGTACTGAAATAGAGGGAAAGGAGGTAACTGCATTTTTAAAATGAGTCTACTAATAAATGCAGCACCGCAATGTTAAGGGTTCTAGCAAAATTGTCTGTAAGTCATGCGCATATTTCTAATTTACTGTTTTCTCAGAAAAAGTACAAAGGAAACTTTCTCTGTGAAAATCCAAAGAAGACTTAGATGCCTAGAAAAAGTTTCTTAATTTTAAATGTCAGGACCACCCCTCTGTCAGGGTATTCCAGTGCCTTTTACTGCTCTTTGAGTCTACAGGCCTCAGGCTTTGCTCTTAACTGGAAAAGAGAGTAACATCTGTGGCACAAAGGCTTAAAAGGGTGAAACAGCAGCTGAACTTCTGCAAGTCGCCCTGAGACACAACCTACCCTTCTGCCTGGTTCTGCACCTCGTGGGCCCTGCTGCCAAACGACAGCAAATTACCTGTTACAGGCTACAGTTAGATAAATCTTTACAGTCATGTTCTAGGAATGGATTTAATTTTCATCATCTGCCATTATGTTATAATCACAGCCCTATATGTGGTTTAGTGCCGAGCTATTTTTTGTCCTTGCCAGAGTGCTACAAGAATATCTTTATGACTCCTTATGCTCAGTGAATCAGAATAATGATTCCTTTTGGTCTTGGCACAGAACAGGTTTCACTGGGTACAAACAGAAGTGCCAGCCAAATGTGAACTGCTCTAAACTTACACTGATAAATAATATTCAAAGAAGTCAAAACATTGTGTCACTGCTCAAGTCTGACATTTATTTCTGTCATAAAAATGAGAAACTGCCAGGGGACAGCACAGTGTTGGACCATTCTTATAAAAATCACAAAAATAGAGCTGAGAAAAATCAAAGGGTATGTGATAAGCACTACATTACCACAGTATCCCAACTGTAAATGGGTACATATTTGCAGAGGTTTAGAAGGAAAGACTCTCTCCTTCTCCCTAATTTTAGCAAGATTTTTCTGAAGGACAAAGTATTAACTTGCAACTTACAGTGAAGACACATGAATATAATTACTCAATATAGATATAGGATTATAGAGTGAGTCCACCAAATATCTACAGATAGCAAAAAGTTTTTTTAATATTAATATGGGGAAAAAAGAGAGAGGCAGGAACTCAGTGAACACTTAGCCATGTATTCTGCCATTACTTCTAAATTCTCAGGTGTAACTTGGAATGAGAAATGAAAAGCCTCAGGGCCTCTTTAATAAGAATATTGAATTAAAATTGTACAACCTCAAAGTGTCTCCTGTAAGTGAATGCATTTCTTGGCCAACAGTCTGTATTTGAAACTGGCAATTTTCTCTTCAGCATTGCTCTCTGTTGGCAGATAGCACAGGAAGGGGAATCTGACTGGGCCACATCTCTGAACTGGGCACAGATGAAGACTACACGGCTGCAGGAATCCATAGGGGATTAAATAAGCAGTTTTAAAGGCGATACAGTAAAGGCAAGTTGGATCCTGCACAGTCTTGACTGCTTGTCAGTAGATATCATTTATATTGTGATTTACCCATGTGGTATTTAGTCACTCTTTCATTACCTCTTTGTCTCTAAAAGCTCTTTTCTGCAACTCAGGATAACTTCTAGCATGAAAAATGAAATATCCACAGTACGAACCAAAAGAAGTACATGTGACTGCCAGTGCAGAGATTCTCCTGACCACTCCCTGCAGACATTTAGACTAGTGTAACAGTCAGCCATTTTCTGAGGTCATTAAATGACTGACTCTTCTGGATCTTAAATGTGGCAAACTAATGACTCTAGACAGGCCCAAGATGATAAAATCTACACATTTGCTGACACTGACAAAAATTTCTATAAAACTAGCTAATAAGTTACACAAGAAATCGGCAAGAGTAGCACCATTTAAATTAAAGAGCTTAAGTCCTACCTGTTGTCAATTATTATGCTATGTAGATATAGCTGTAAGTACTAATAGCACTTAGAAATGTCCTTTGCAACAATCCAATTTCAACTTCACATCCTGTTACTATTTAGCTTACTAAATTATTCATGTATGCATGAATATGCACAAATACACACACACAGACCTATATAGTTACTTGGGCTACAAACTTACTGAAAGCAATATATGCCTGTCTTCTTCCTGTTTCATTTGCTGTGTAAGCTTTGCAATGCACTGATTTCCTCTTAACATCAAGAAAATAAAATTATTGCAATGTTATTTTTTAAAAAGGCAAGACTAATATGTTAAAATACATTGCTAACATCACTTCTCTGCATGCTCTGAGTAATCAAAATGTTTCACCCTCTTATGTTGCACATTACTTGAGGTTCCATCAGAGCTGGAGAGCCACAGTCTAGACAATATAAAGCACCACCTAGAAATGACAGTGCCTGCTAGAAGGGCTTTGTGTTGTGGTAGTCCTTTTTGTCATTATAACTAATTATGTAGGACCAAATAAGCCTGCAATATTAGTTCAGCACTCAGGGGGTCCTAGAAATGGATGTTCCCTGTGATGCTGTGGATATTAGAAAATGCAGTTTCACAGTTTTGTTGTCAGTAGGGTCAGGTGGTCTATTAAATAATGTCAAGGAGGAGAAAGGAAGGGAAAAGAAGAGCAAGTTTTGGTGATATAGCTTGGCTCTCACTGGAACTTCCTACTGCTCTTTCATTTTTATTATGGTTTGTTCTGAGGTAATGATATATGAACAGAGAAATTTCAGTCTACAGCCAGCTAAGCTCAGTGAGATGTTTACAGCCAGTCTCAATATAATGGGGACAGGGGGAAGTTCTTTAAGGGAGGAGAAAATTTCCTGTGAATACTATTCAATATTAAATTCAGAAAAACAGTAGGAGTTTAAAAAAAGAAATATAATTTGGGGAAAAAAAATGAAACCTTTTCTATTTATATTTCTCAGATTTCTATAAGTCTTTGAATCCAAATGAAATTGGTTTTCAGGATTTCTAGTTTCTTTTATAGAAATCATGTTGTTTGCCCAGAAACCTTATTTTCTTTATTGAAAATGTTTTTTTGAAGGAAAAGTCATTCTTGTCAATAACACAGAAACATATGAGACTATGCTGAGTACTGAGAAATATATAATAGCTTTCTCTTTCTTAGAGGTTTTGCCTTTGAGAGAAGGAAAGCTGCACTTCCAGTAGTTTCCAGGCAAGGGATAATTTTCTGTTATATTGGTACTGCCAGGAGTGTTATGCTGGTTTTGGTGATAGTTTTTAACATTTTGTGGAAAGTATGTTCGTTCTCATTGAGCATGAGATTCACTAATAATCTGGGAAAAAAACTCTTCTCCTGACAGCATTTCTAAGGTGACAGCAATTGTACTGAGTGTTAAATCCCGACATTGCCTTGATTACAGTGTTGCCATTTTCCCAGTTTTGTTTTCCTGTAGGTGAAGCTGGACTTTCCCTGGCTTCGTGAACTCTTGGAAAATGGGAAACCATGAAACAGATCCACAACCACATCTGGGTTCCATTTAGCACATAATGCAAAGATATTTACATCTGTAAACCACATCAGTGTGCTGTACAAGCTACTAGCAGTAGAAAAGAGAGTCTGGTACTCCATCTTCTCATAGCCATTTTTAGGGAAGAAGAGATGGTTGCTGTCATGAGTGAGAAGTCACCTAAATCTACGAAGAGTCCCACAGGCATGGGTAGGCTCAGGGTATTTTGAATCAAGCAGGCAAACAAACCTGCTCCAAGTTGAAGAACATGTGCACCACACTTCTGACAAGAATATGGCACAACATGTCTTCATTCCTCTGTTAACTACAGATTTGTGGCAGACCTACCATTTATTCAATTCCAGTTTGGCTTTTTCCCTCTGGGACTTACATCCACATGCTGTTCTCCCTGGTACATCTGCAATGCCAACTGCTGTTCTCCTTGCTGAGCACACCCCTTTCCCTGGCATTTACCTGGGCTCCACAAGCCACTCACCACTGTTCCCAGGGATTCAGGGTGATGCTGAAAGGAACCCTGCTCATGTGCCTTGCCTGACCATTGGAATAAACAAGCTGAGGTTCAGGCTGGCAAGCACAGCCAGGAGATGATTGTTCAGCTCCAGCATTTCACATTTTCATACGCCAGGAAAGCATCTATAAATAGCCTTTGAGAAACAAACGTTTTAGTATAATGGGATTCATGTTTAATATGGGCAATGACTTCCCTTCCCTTAGGATTGCAATTAAAATGTTTAGACAGAATTAAACTGCTTCTTGGGAAGATACAATGATGCAGAGCACAATATTTAAACAAGCTCCCAGTGCCTGACAGAAAATGGCTCTTTGCAATCAAGCTCCAAAAGAGGAGACAACATAGCTGTTTGTTATTGCTCCATATGCTGATGAAATATGGGCACTTGAGCACCAGTATCACAGAAGCTTATAGAAAAGAGGAATTTCTAGAGAAAATGACATTATTCATTTCTGAAAAACAAATTGGTAGTTGTCTGAGGCAAGTTTGGGACACGTTTTCATTATTAACTAGCATCATGTGATTAGTCAACTCCAGCTTTGGCAAGATAGATTTTCATGTACAGAGCAATTTGATAGAAATTGCTGCCTGCTTATTGTTCAGGAAAAAAAAAAAAAACAAAAGAGGTTTTAATCACAGCATTTTCTATCCTTGTAAGATCCTTGGCTCTGGCTGTAAAGCTCTTGTGCAGAGCTCAAGCAGGGAGAAAAGATAATTGTGCAGTGCTTTTATGAAGCTCCAGTTAATCCAGGAGCTAATCAGGGATTGTTTAGTCCTTGGCACACACTGGGATAATCTCTGGGCAGCTCTCACCTGTGCCCTTTTCCAATCCTTGACAATAGTTTGTTACAGCACATCCAAATTCAGGTAATATTTTAGGAAGACAACTTGGAATTTTTTCCTTGCATTTGGGAAGGTTAGGAAAGGGTGTTAGAATATGGGTTTCTTCAAACCCCTTTTTTCCCCGGAGATGAGTGGCAGGAGATGATGGTGACTAAGAACAAGCACAAAGGCTCCAATTCCATCAGATATTTGAGACAAAATGATATATATTGGACCATCTTAAAAGGACTAGTTGACAGTTTTCAAGCTTGATCTGGAAGTATATGCAACATACTCACAAGAGATATCAACTATTCAACTTTTACTAGTTAGTTAGTTAAAGACTTACCATTCTGGTCACTCTACACTTTCTCTGTAGTGCTACAAGAATTAAATTTTTACACTTCATTACTATTATTAGGCCTAGGTGGGTGACAGTATATATGGTTGCTGAGAACATAACCATGCTAAGGATTTAGACCTCACAGAAATTCTGTACTTTGTCTATACTACTGCCAAGACCTAACGAGAAGAGGAAACAGACACAGCAGACAGACATTTCTTGCTCACCAGAGCTTTTTAATCTAAGCACCATGTTGCAGGACTGTAGTCTTTGTATTACAAATAAAGGATTTCAGGTCCTGTTGATTTCTTCTCTTAGTATTGCCATTCTGTCAAAACCTATACTGCCCTGGAGATATATACTAAACACTCAGCTGAAATCTGATTCTATAACGCTTTTCTGTTTCCACTTCCTTTCCTAATTTTGATTTCAGTCATTTCATGCTGTGCAGGCAACCTATCATTATGTATCTGTGGTTTCTGTCATTACATATCCTTCTTTAATTAATGTATATGGCCATGGTGAGAGATTCTCAATGCCAGCTTCTGATTGACTGCCATGTGCATTGACCTCGTTGACCTCAGCTAAATTTCCTTTCCAGCTCTTAAATGCCAGAACTCTGATAACAGAGCCTGGGAAGTAGAGTGACATCTGTTTTCACAATTTTAGCTGTCTTGGTTCCACCAGAACTAGGAAGTGGCATTTCCCTCTTGCGCGTGTCAGCTGTTGAATCCTTGCAGAGCTCTTGGAAGCCGCGCTGAGTGCAGGGCTGGTGCAGCTTGAGCCCTGAGATTGCACACAGCTCCAGGGTGCTGGTGCTCGCAGAGCTCCATCGATCCCCCAGCCCCCTCCCCGCGGTGCAATCAGCATCGATAAAAGTCAGTGCAAACAGCCTGTGTCAGGCTGGGCTCTGTTCCCTCTGCTAGGAATATCCTGCTTGTTACAACTCACGGTGAGGCTTCACAGCTGATTTCTGCTGGCACCGTGCCCTGGTGGCCAGAGGGCAGCTCCTGCCCGGCCCTCCAGGAAAGGCTCGGTGCTCCCCAAGTGCCCGATCCAGCACATCAAACCTCCTCGTGCTCTGGCCCTAAGTCCTCCAAAGGGCAGCATTTTGAGCTGGGATATTATGGAGACACTTTTATCTTTACTTTGTTTGACGAGCCTTAGATAAATTTCTTGTTTGAACTGGCCTTTAAAATACTTGTCAGAATATAGCACAACTTGTTACTAAAAGAATCCGAAAGACTCCAGCAAGATCTAACTACTTAAGTTCTATGGCTTTTAAGTGACTCAAATCTGTTCTTCCTATTACATAAAAGTGAAAATTCCATAGTATCCATGAAGGTAAAAAGCAAGAAAAATTATTAAAACTAACATGACAACAAATTGCTAACTAAAAGTACTGAAGAACCATTAAAAATTAAAACCTCTTTTGAAATAAGGAAATACCTATATAATAGATTCATTGTGTACTTGCACAAAGCCTAAGATATTACCGAAAGTGAATGTTTCTTCCTCAATATTTTCCTGAAAATCCTAAACTTGACAGACCAGATAAGCATTCTTTAAAATTCTGATAACATATTCAGATTGTATCATCAATACTTTTGTAAACTCAATCTTGAAACACGTTGCATTTTCCACAAATAAATGCAAATCAAAATATAGCAATGAATTTTGAGGACAAACTATTAAATCTACATGCATGCTCTCACTTCCAAGCAAAGTATTTAAAACATTACACAATTCTAATTATTCTTCAGTCGTCATTAAAAGAAAAGAAAGAATTCTGCATGGATAATAGCCACAGCCTAAATTGTGCATTACAAAATAAAAAAGTTACATAACCAAAGGCACCCTGCAGCTTGCTCATAACACAATGCAGGTGGCCACTGGGTACCCAGCTTCTGTAGCTCTACTGAATATCCCTGAAATTCTGCAGGCATCTAGGTTTTATGGGCTAAGATTCAGGGATCTTGGAACACAGAAGTAGATAGCAGGACCAGAGGTAAATTTAAGAGCAGAGTCATTCTGAGCTGTGGCTTTAGCCTGTCTGACCTGAACACCAGTATGAGTTTTATATGAATTACACAAGCACAGGAGCACCCATGGTACCAGCCCCTTCCAGAGTAATCCCTGAGACAAACACACACTGACACATCAATCCCAGGGCTGTTTGGTGAGTTACAATGTAAATACAGGCTGTAAAGACAGGATTTCCTTGTGCTACCAGCAATTCTCACTGGAAACTCTTCATGTAAACCTAACGGTAGGAATCTGCGATTTAGTAAACTCCAAAACTTGCTATGAAAACAACAGCCTGTTTACGATAAAACCCACAAAAAAAAAACTGTGAGGGATCCTCCAGAAACAATAACTTTAGCTTCCATTTTTTATGATACTTTAAAAATAATACAGGTGTTTTTCAGCAAGTCTTCATGAAGTGACAGTAATGATTTTGCAAAACTATTGCAAGACAGGTTGGATATTTGTCTGGTTAAAGAAGAGATATTATTTTGAACACCGCTGGAGTTACAAATGTCTATACTGTATATAAAATTTCATTTAATTTAAAATGTAATTTTATATGTTAAATAAGAAATAAGCTGACTATGCTAAGTAGTCTAACAAAATTTGCATGCATGTAAAATAAACTGTATTACCGCAATGTAATTTTTAATTTTACAAGCAATGTCTACAAAAAAGACAAGTTCCATGTTACTTTAGAGACAGCCTCTGTCTTTAGTCATCTATGTTGATCTAATGATCTGAAAAGGCACGTTGGTCTTTTACAGTACACATTCTTAAACAAAAATTGTACATCTCTACTCTTAAACAGCTTGGATCCTCTATAAACAGAACAATATGTTACTAAAATCTGAACCAAAAAAAAGTCACATACTGTAAAGACATCATTTTTCCAGATTGCAGGAAACCCCTTTTCCCATATTACTTTAGGATGAAAGGAGGATTCAGTCAGGGTCAGGCTGAGGCTAGAACTGACCACAACATTTCTAAGTCAAATTTGGGATGGGGGTCTGCTAACATTGTCTGTTCACTGGTGCATGGATTGCACTTGACTCATCCCAGCATCCACCTTGTTTTCAACAGGAACAGATGGGAGAGGGGAAAAAATTAAAAGCAGGTCACGACAAAAGCAAGACAGTTTTCCAAAAGGAGCAAACTGTCAAATGTATTAGTATTTCCTAACATTGCTTCTCCCAATTGGCAGCTGTGTTTGGTTGCTACAGGGACAGTGTGCAATCAGAAATTCAAGAGAAGGTGACACACACAAGGGAGGGGAGTTACTGTATCCCCCAAGAGCCCAGAGGTGTCACAGTCCTGTGGGAGAATGGAAAGGAGGCACAAAATTCCTTGACCAAGATGTGTGCAGTACTGTGTCAGTACTGGCAAGAAGCTGTGCTAGAACCTTTCCCACAAGCTGGGCGTTCCACCCCTCACTGTGTCAGGAGAGAGCCCTCCATGTTTGGGAGACATCTCACAGGGACATAGCACTACTTAATTCCTGTCAAACATACACCTACTATGTTAAAAATAAGGAAGACTTCAGAAAGGACTATTGCTAACATAACTTTTAAGAAATACTACCAAGTTCTCACAGAAAATTCTGGAATAATTGTTGTATGCGTCATGACAGTCTGCTGAGGAACTAAAACACATTGTGTTTTCACAACAGTCCCTACATACCATCCTGATTCTTAAACAGTCAGGGACATTCAGATGAAGAGAAATCATAGTTGCATGGGGTATATTATTGTTTTCTGATAAAGTAGAAATACTCTTTTTTTCTTCAATATCATGTTCTTCAAGAGTGACCCTCCTTCCAATAGCTTGATTTCAGCAGAAAAGTAACTTTCTTGGGCTCGTTGGGTTCCCCCACCCACCCAGAAGGAAGGTAAATCTACCACTTTTTGAGTCATTAAATCTTGGCCTTTTTCAAATGGTCATGCCACAGTTAAAAACTGATTAGGTTTTTTACCTCTTACTTGGAAAAGAATTAGGCCACAATTGTCTCTGCCCCTAAATGCTATTGCGCTAATCTACATCCCGTGACCATGTTATCTACTATCCTGAAGATAGGTAAGGAACCTGAAAACTGTCTCCAGATGGTCAGCAGAAATACCTCCTGTTGGAGAGGAATAAAGAATTAATGCAGATAGTGAAACTCTGGGCCCTTGCTTCAGCAAACAGCAGCATCAGTGATGGAATCCATCTACTCCTATAGCCATGAATCATTTCAAAATTCAAACAGCTTGTGCTAGCTAAGAGCAAAGAGACAACTCTGATTCTAGGGAAAGGTCAGAGCTGAGAGTCAGGAGTCTTTTCTGCTTCCTCCACACCTGTCCAGAGTCAAACTCTGACACAAGGTACAGCTTGGACCTGTCCTGACCTCCAGATGCAGAGGGAATGAAATAACACCAGATAAAATGTAACATGGATCATACACACAGTCCTCTCATAAAATTTTAACAAGTGCAGAATAACACCACCAGAGGAGACTGAAGAAGAAAAATTATACTATATATAGGAATGACAACAGACTACAGGAAAAAACCCCAAAACTGTATGACATAAGTTCTACAAATGTACGTATTTTGCTTCTAAAAGTAAGAGGTGTTAAAAATGAGAGAGTAATCCTTCCCTTCTTGTGTCTCTCTTCCCTACTTGCCAAACACTTTTACAGACCTTAGACTCTCTAACTGCAGCAGGACACTGCTTTTGATTCAGACTTCAAGGTTTTATCTACCACAAATAAAAATTGGGAAGATTAATATACTTTACACAGGAGCAGGGGGCTGGAGATGAGAAAGCCATCACTGAATTATGCAGGAAGAATATGCTTGCTTATTTTATTGTTTCCTGAGGGTTGCTACTCTCCTCCCTTCCACTCCATCAGTACATAAATTAAACTTGTGTTTCCTTACACCCATTGAATACCAAATCTTCCACCGCCTTCCTATGAAGACCATGAGTTAGAGGAGCAATAATAGCCACATTCTTCGGCTACAATAGCAACATTTAGACGTATTTGTCTTTTCCGTTTTCTGACAGATCCATTACCAGTTCATTAGCCTTTAGTGGGTAGAGACACTCGGTAAACAAATGAAAGTAACTCCATTTAAGAGCTAGTTAGCTAAATACAACTCTCCTGCTCAGCCTGCTAATTACATGGAGTGTTGCGAGTGCACACGGAAACAGAGCCATCCTTTGGCTGCAGTTTTAGAACATCTCAGCTTAAAATTCCTAAAAGCCAAGACAAAAAATGAGCTTTCGTTGTCAGAGTGTCAGTGGCTACAAAGATATGAAACGGAAAACCAGTGCAGGAGCATTTGTGCTACTCCATCTTGTTGTAGTCCAGAAAATACAGAGAATATGTATTCTAAATTCAAAAGATCATTATCTTCCTCTTCCACTCTATTCCCTTGTTAAGGTGACAGACTACTCCAAGTACTACAAAAGCATAGTAGTTTAAAGGCCAATCTCTTCTTATTTTTAAGCTTAAAAACATTTTAAAAATGCATACAGGAGGAGTGGCACATGAAAGCCCAGTCTTGAGATGTGCGATGCAAGTTATTCTGGAATTAAACAGCCCAGTATAAAAGCCACCATATCAAGCAACAGGACACAGCATTACTTGTCCTTCTCCACATGCTTTTGTCTACCCTACATTTAAGCTCCTATAATGAAGCCAGGGAGCTGATCGTTTTCTAACACTTGGCCATTAACGTCTTTAAGATAATTACATTAATTTAAATTCATCAAGAGAATGGGACTTTACCTTGGCCAGAATGGGGGTAAGAATGACCTTTACCTTTTCCAGCTAGTGCACAAGTCAGCAGAAACACCATTTCCATAGCAGAAATGCAATTGATAAGCCCTTCCTGCTAATAGTCATATACTTATTCTTTGTTGAGTATTTTTCTTACTAGTATTAAGTTTCTGTGTCCCATCTGGACAATAAGCAGGCTGCTTCTCATAGTTTTAAAAAGGAGGCAGGTTCACAGCCTGTTTCCCCCTAAGAAGTCATTGAGAGCAAGGTAGTTACTCTCCAGGGCTAATCTAAGCCTGACTCAAAATTAACTAAATGGCAAGATATTTCAAGCACTCTTAACATACCTCTTTTCACTTGGGGTGAAGTGCAGGCAAAAGTGATGATTCAACTTGAGGAACCTAAGCTTTTTACGTATTTCAGAAGACTGAATTACATTGTTGGTGCAGATGCTAGCTGCACTTTGACAAAGTATGATGTAAATGTCAGAGATACACATTTTGGGAAGATATGTTATTGCAGGGTCCTGCTGTAAAGATGCTTTTAAGAAGCTGTTGTCTCTTTCCCTAATTGATCACAGGAAGTGCATCTCTTGGAGAAGCAGTGAGAGCTGAGATCAATGACAGGCTAGTTTAATGCAGCTCTTAACAACAACCTGCAGAGATTAGGAGGCTGTCAGAAAGATAACACCAGAGATTTATAGATTGTTTTCTGAAGCCATTCTCAGCTCTCATGGGTGCTCTGTTATGTTTCTCTATGCTTGGATATGTAATATGTACTCCCTATATAGATCCAGGGCGTAGTTCTCATTTGTGGAGAAAATAGCCTTGCACCTTTATGTGCTGCTGGACTCCCAAGGCCCTGGGAGAGCAGGAAGACGGGTGTCTGGAACCCAAGCCAGTTAAGTAGTTAGAATGGCTCAGGGAAACCTGAGTTATAGCTCCAGTTTCTTCTGTCACTTGGGTAGGGCATAATGGGCCTAATTCAGCTCCTGTAACACCACTAAATCGATGGAGAAGCATTATCAACAAATGAGCCCCCTGTGTGCTGAGCCGGGGCTCAGGTGCCGCAGTGTTTGGGTTTGAAGGTCCAGCTCCTGAAAGGCACTTAGGTCCTCAGGGAAGGGCTCCACTCCATCAGGGCAAGGAGAGTGTCTCTTTTCTCACATCCATAGCTCAGGAAGAAGTCAGACTGAAGAGTGCCAAACAGAAGGGGAAATAAAAGGTGCTGTGCTAACACAGGAGGGGCCCAGCACTATTATTTCCATGCAATTAGGTGGTCCTGACCTAGCTGAGGATCTGGTCCCCTTCCCTCTGACTGAGTAAGCCCAATGCCAGCATTACACTGAGCTTCCCCAAGCCCTTTTGACATCTATATAGCAGCCTTTCAGAGACATTTTTATATTTATGGGATTTGCCTATTTTAGCTTTAAAGACACTGCGTGTTTTACCTAATATGAATGAGACAGGACTATTCATTGTAATTATTCCTGAAGATCATTTCACTTGTCAGTAGCCAGAAGAACGCAAAGTAAAAGTGAATTACCTGAACAGTCACTATTTGAACGAAGGGCACTCTGGTCCAGGCAGAGGAAGAATTCTGGATGTGCAGGGAAAGGTTACTCCCTCAACAGCATATAAATCATAAAGATAAAACCAGTTAGCCACTCCTTTATAGAATATTAGGAAGACTTTCCTATGACTTTTGGTTTGTTTTATGATTGTAAATCAGGAGCAGAGAGACCTTAAAGACAGAACTATAATGTATTGGGCAGTCTCAGCCCACAAATTAATCTACACTTCTCCAGCGCCTCAGAGGACCTGCCATCATTTTCATAAATAGATGACAAGGACAAAGATGGACAAAGCTAATTAATTTAGTTCCTCATGAGCTCAGTGTAATGTACAAGGTGATGACTTCAAACCAAACCTTAGGGGCTAAAGATACATAGCAGCTAAAGAGGGCAGATGTGATTCCTTACAAAAACCAAGGAATTACTACCAACATCTACATGAAATTTGAATTCCATTTCAATTAGAGAGTACAGGAAAAGGGAAAAGATACTTCAACACTATTTTTCTATTTAAATCAGAACTGTTAAGCTAAGTTGGGGCACCCAAACTAAAGTGCATTTTTAGTGAAACTAGCACTGAAAAGTAACTGGAGGAAAGAGGTGAGTCAGTAAGACTCATAACTTACAGTAACAAAGGAGTCTCACGTGGAGTAAAAGTGCAAGACAGTTTTTCCTCATACTGACAGCTGGATTAGTTTTAAGGCATGTACCTTACTAAGGTGGCATTTTGATCTGTGAAATGAACAAGACTACAGAGTACTGAAGGAACTAAATCCATGAAGTTACAGCTTAAAATACAAGTTGTGCGTACCATAATGCACTTGAGAGAAAAGTTAATGGTTCCTGTGAAGATGAACATCACTCCAGCATCCTCCACTTCCTCCTTCCTCCAGCTCCATGGGCTGAGCTGTTGCCACACCATATGGAATATCCCTTTGGTCAGCAGGCCCAGCTGTGTGTGTATCCCCCAATGACTTCTTGTGCAGCCCCAATTTCCTCAGTGGCCAGAGAAGGGAGTGAAGAGAAAAGGCTTTAACTCTGCAAAACTTGCTCAGCAATAACTAAAACATCTGTGTTACCAATGCTGTTTACAGCACAAATCCAAATCACAACCTCCTAGCAGCTACTGCAGAGAAAATGAACTCAGACCAAAACCACCATGGTGCACAACCACACAAAGATGTCCAGACACACAAATGTCTAACAGATGTTGAATACAAGTCCTTCACAGCTTGGGCGCCAACAGAAAACAACTAGGAGATCAGATGCTACATTAATAAACATAAAATTGATAGTACAAATGCATTAGATAACATCAAACACTGGGCAGGTGTCCTTTCAGCCTGGTAAGAGGATGGAATAGAACGTAGAACAGACAATTAAGAAACAAAACAAAAGTCCCAACTAAACAAAACTCCCAAACCAAGCAAAAAAAGCACGACCAAAAAACAACTAAGCCTGTTTCCTGGGTGTAAAACAGTTGAATTTAAAAAGACATGAATACTCAATTTAGCTGAATATAAGCCATTAAGTCTTTGATAAAATCCATGTGGCAGATAGATTTGAAACAGGTGGGTTTTTTTCCTCAGCCTTAGTTA
>WEKY01031726.1:30199-47127 GCA_013390045.1 Picathartes gymnocephalus | reverse complement strand
GGTGTTCCTGGCTGGTTTAAGGTTCCGTACAGACCCCCTGAGTGCTCCCCCCTTCCTGCCCCAGCACTGATCAACTGCCTGCAATGACTTCTGTCTTCACTGGAGCTCCAGAACATCCATGCCAAAACAACTCTCTCTTAGTTTTAAGCTTCTTTACACCAGAAACAAGTGTACCAGCAGTAGTCATTGTTCTGCCACTGGGAAGGTTACTGGGTTTTAAGGGCCCTTGGCCTTACTCAGCCCATTGGCCATTTGTCTGTGTTGTAGCTGGCCTTTTCGTGATATTTCAGGAAAACAATAAAGCTTTAAAACTGAAATATGTCCCATACATCCCAGCATTATCTGTCAGATTAGAAGGGCATCCAGTATCTGAAATTGTGACTATATATGAGGAAAACTTCATTTTTAATGCTCCCTTTCTGGAGAAGGAGCTGTTTAGGCAAGGATTTACAGCCTTTGCTGGATTTTGTCAGTTCTGTATTTTTGTGTGCACAGGAAATCTCATTTCAGCTTAGCTGGAACACAGCTATTTCATAACCATTTTAATAATCTTGTATGGAAATGGGTCAAGCCATTCAACTAGTTAAAAAAAATTTCTTAGGCTGTAAATTTGGGCAGCAGAAAGCTGCTTATTAGAGAAGCTGTAACTTCTGTAATGTGATGCTTCATGCTGATTGAGGCTACTGCAGAGAAGAAGCTTTTCAAGATAGATGGAGTGGTCTCTGATGTGAACAAACCACAAAAATTTAGATTAGAAGGGAAGCTAATTCTCTCTTTGTCGTCACACAGCCTTGATGCTCTGAGTGAAAATGGCATAGGAGATGAAGGAGCTAAGAGTCTATCTGAAGTCTTTCCAACCCTGACATCACTGGAAACATTAAAGTAAGTGCAAGGTTAACAGTTCAGGGAAAATTTGAAAAGAAATAGATTAAACCTAGAGGCTTAAGGGACTGTGTGTTAACAAATATGGGCAAAAGTATCCCATGGGCATGGAAGACCAATGAGCCTATGGAGATACTTAAGGGGTACATACATTAGACAAACAGATTAATCCTTCCTGACTTCCCTTCATGGGCCCGATTTTGTCTTTTCCTCTGCATTTGGTTGAAACAGACTGTCCAAATTATATTTTTTAAAATTTGAAAATTAATTTTCTCCACATTGTAATAAATTAGAATAAATGTGCTCAACTAACAAAGTGATCTCACTTACTGCAGTTTATCACAGAATAAAATAACAGACCTGGGTGCAGAGAACCTCGCTACAGCTCTCCCTTCCTTGTCTTCCTTAAAAACACTAAGGTGAGTAGTGGTATCCTGTTGAGTTGTTTTGAAAACATACCCTGCTGTCTCTGCCAGAAACTACTGAACAGGGAACAGAGAGGTAACACTGCAGCAGCCAAGCTTTTGACTTCATTCTTGCATGAAGTCTTCAGAATGAAGTACGACAGACATACAGAAGGGTATCTTGGGAATATAGCAAGGACTGGATGGATGTTTAAATCCAGTCCATAATACTCACTTATGAATCATGCCCTGCACAGATGTGCACCCAGGGCCACTATCTGCAGCAAACCCAAAGCTGTCTGTGTTTGCTGATCTAGGGAAAATGGTCCATCCCACTGCACTGGGATATCTGGCAGAGGCCTGAATGAAGCAGGGAATGCAAGAAACCCTGGTGTGGAGCTCTGGAATAGTTTGGTGATGTGGACATCTTTTGAATGCTGTACCCCAAATCTTTCAGCTTCATTTTTTTGGCAGATTTTTAATTTGATCTAATGTAGACAGAAATGTTCATATTATCCATAGAACAATAGAATCTAGACCTACTTTTGCTGTACTAGGTGATGAAGGATGTGGCCATTTGCCTTACTTGATACAGGAAATATGAATGTGTGTTTTAAACTTTAATTGCAAGTAAGGATAAATTGAAAGTTAAGATGTACTAAGCATCTTGATCTAATATCTGTTTACATTATCCATTAATCAATTGTGACTATACTGGTTTGGTTTTCTGCAGCTTGTACAATAACAACATTTGTGATTTTGGAGCAGAAAATCTGGCAAAGGTTCTTCCTGCAATGACATCTTTAAGAGTGCTAGAGTAAGTATGAAATCTTTTGAGATGGCCCAAGAAAGCTTACTTCCTTGGAGACTGAAAATACAAATGTTCCATGTTTGGTTTTCGAGGAAACAGAAACTGAGGAAGAAGATTTTGGGGAAATTTCACAGGGAAAATGTGTTTCTACAGAGTCCAGACAGTCAGTGATTAGAAAGGATTAAGGAACAGTTCACCATAAACCCAAAAATATTGGTGTTAAGGTGGGAGAATAGGCTCATGGGGAGCTGGAGAATGACCTCAGGGAACACAGAAAAAGGAATCCTTCAGATGAATTAACATAATGAAGTTCCCACTGAACCTTTTGAGTATATTATTACAGGTTTTTTGAATCCACAATATATTTTGGGGTTTTTCCTTTTTTCTTTCTTACCTGATCAGCAGATTAGCCTATATAGTATTTTTGATTTTGAATGAAATGTATGATTACACCATTTGATTTGGATTAACGAAGTTGTTTTTATTCCTCAGTGTTCAGTATAACAAAATAACTGGTGTTGGAGCCCAGCAGCTGACTGACAGCCTACGAAAATGTCCCCATATAAAGAACTTGGTGTAAGTCTCTTGACAGGCTGTTTGCTGTACCTTCATCCTGTAAAACTGGGTTAGAGATCGTGTTAAAGCTGCCTTCTGTATTTACCAGATTTATAAGAGGCACAAAAGAAGATATCACCAAAGTACAAAAGCAGAGATGTTGAAAAATGTTGTCCTTGGTTTCAGCTGCATTAGTTCCCAGTGGTGCCAGGCCATCTAGCTAGTCTTGCCTGAAACAGTTTCCACTGAGCCTCCCTTTGTTAATCTTCTACCCTCTCAGAGAACCAGACCTACTCTGTGCTGCACCACTTGTGTTTGATGGATAAACAATGAGCAGCCATCATTAGAGGTTAAATAGACTGAAGCTACCAGTACACATTCAGAGGAAGGGAGTTTGATGGAAAGTTAAAGAACAGTTACAGAGACAGGAGTGCAGTTGTGTCCTGTAACCACAGTCAACAAGGCTATGGAGTACTGAACTGTTTTTTTTAAAACCAAAATGCATTTTCCTTTGCTCCATAACTTATATACTTTCATAGCATGATAGTCAAAGGGAAAGACAATTTAAAAAACAAAAAAAAGAAAACAACAGCAACAACAACCAAAAAAAGCTGCTACCAAACCCACCAAAAGAAGGTGAAGCAAATTGCGCATCTTAAAATCTCTTTCTGAATTTGCCCTTACAGGATGTGGAATCCCACCATTCCTTATGGAGTTCTTGAGCACCTTCACCAGCTGGACTCCAGGATCAGTGTGTAGATTCAGAGGATTCCATAAAGGTAACATAAACCTGGGCTCCCTGAGAGAACAAGGTTTGTGTCTGTAGGAGCTGTTCATTCCATGCTCACAGTAAGGGCATCCATGTGTCCTTGGACAAGTTTGGAGATGCTGCCCTAGAGTGGCACAGATCAATGTCACATCAGGCCCCCTTTCCCTGCATCCCCCACCTCCCTGGCACCTGCACTAGCAGACTGCAAGTGCTGTATTAAGAAAAATGGACTTCTAGAACTCCCAGTCCAGCCCTGTTCAGTGACTGGCAGCTGCCCTACTTACCTTCTCTTTTCTGCTGCAGAAAACTAAAGCTCTGTGTACTTCTCATGTTTAATACATAGTTCTGTACTCCTCAGAGCTTGTTTTGTATTGATTGTTATTAAGTCCTTTCACTTTTCCTTTGTTTAATACAAATCCTCAACAGCTGCTTGCCTCACTATGCAGCTGTATCTGTACTGTACTCAGAGCAAAACACTCCCTCCTACATTCCTTGTGTGGTTTAGCCACTGGCAGCCACTTTTATTTCCTTGATCCTGCCTGCACAGTTTCAAGGATCCTTGAAGTAATTGCGTTGTGAAGAATTTAATAAGTTTGTCAATGATTACCAGGATCTGGCTGCCTTGATGGTCCTGGACTGAAGGAGCTGCAGCCAGCATGGGAAGTTGGGGCGTTTGTGTAGGACTTCTGTTCCCAATTTTCTTCCTCTTGCTCTTAAAAAAAAATTATGCAGTTTGCATTCATGAAATGATCCCAGTGAAGAATGAGATGCCAGATCAAGCCAGATATCAGATGTGCTCCAAGTTTCTTTAGATGGCAAGAAAACAAATTGCAGTGTGATCACCAGCTGCATAAGCCATGCTTTGAATGGGCCTGGCCATGGAATGGCTGCAGCTGCCAGTGGCTCCCTGGACTATGCCATGAGCCAAGCTTTCAGTGCAGTAATCACCAGATATAAACTGGGCAGTTTGTATGGCACTGACCTGGCTACAGGTTGTGGAAGATTCAGGTGCCATAGCAGCTTCACTGCCCAGCTTTATACAGCAGCAGTGTAAAATTGTGGTACTCCTTACTAGCCTACAGTCAACTAAGTCTTCATCCTATTGAACAACCCTACCTTCTTGGGGAAGGAGACACTAGGGACATGAACACTGTGAGGGAACCTATATTAGCTCTGAGGATAAATAACAGCAGGAAGTCTGGATCCTGTCTCCCAACCTTGAAACATTCAGCATCCACCAGTCACTGCTGTCTGTTTACAGAGCTCATCAAATCTATGATTTTGGTAATCTTAATGGGGATTAATCTGATGGGTGTACATCTAATGTTCTATTTTCATCATTTCACAGGTGTCATAAAGAAGAGGGGAGGGTGTCCTCTGTGCTTTCTTGTCTTCTTGCTGCTTTATGAGTCAGTGTTTTCATGTTTGTTGCAAAAAAGTCACATTTAAGTTTCTAAGTGATGCTTAGGGTGAATTATAGAGTTTTAAAACGCTATTCAAAGACCCAACTGTATTTCTACTAAAGTGATAAAGATTTAAGCAACATCAAGTTTCAAAGATGAAAAGAGCATCTGGGTACTGTGACCACCATTAAAGGAGACCAGGAACCACCAGGATATTGTGAATATAAAATTCTGTCATCGATTTATCGAAGAATAAACTGAAAGTTACTCAACCTTCAACACCTGAAGCACTGACAGATCAAATCTGATTGTTTGTTTCATGGTGCCAATGGCAATTGCCATCACATTTGGTCTGGTGATTTTGGGCTTTCAAAGCTCAATGTTACAGATTTCACCTGTCTCTATGGACTGATTGGGAAGCACTAGGATGAGGAGCATAAAAAAGAATCATCAGCCCTAGAAAATTCTCTGATACTGCAAGATTATCTAGAAGAATCTAGAAGTTGCTCTTTTCTTCATGCTAATAATCAATGCTGCCTTCAGGGATAGAAACATATCTTCAATGACTTGTTACAGAATCCTTCAAAAAGATTGAGGAAAAAAAAGGAGTAATGAGAAGAAAGGAATTAAAAGTGAAAAACTACAAAGGATTTTTCTAACATTATTGCGGAAATCCAAATGAATAAAAATAGCCAGTTTATTGCACACAAATCCTCAAAGTGTCAATCCTTGAAGGTTTTTACTTTGTCTCAAGTGAGAACTTTAAATTCATATGCCTGGCTTGGTACTTCATTTCTTAAATACAGCAGCATAAATGTTTATAAGTACCGATTTTATATTTGACAGTGAGATCACTACTGTGTGTGGTTTATGTGGGCTTCTGGTACAGAGTCATGAGTAACCAGGCAGTCAGACAAAAGCACATTTCTAAGCACTATCATGTCTATGCTGCTGGTCTCAGTCATATGTGGGCCAAATATTCATCCTGCTGACTGCAACCATGAACAAATTGTCTCTTCTATTCTTTTATTTCTGCTCTGTGAACATGAAGAGAACTTAAAATTGTGCACAGGCAATTGTCAGGAGCACCATTCTGGCTTCCTGTCTAGATACAGTCTGAGACAGAACAACAAAAAGGGATGCCCAAAATGCTAGAAATTGGGAAGTCACTACTTCACAGTTAGTTCAGGGTTAATTCAACAACCTCTCTGAAATCTCTTCTGCTGGGAAGCACTGACAATACTGACCCAAGGATCTGTTCAAACTAGAATCTCTCAATTAACCTCTCAAATACTCTGTTTCTTGGTCCTTATAAAGTCCCAGATTTAAACAGTTCAAAACCACAACCTTCATTTTCTTTCCAGCAAGTTCTACTACTCTGCTTAAGTTTCAGTGCCTGCAGAATCTTGACAGCAGGGATGTGGACAAATTAAAGAGAGTGGACAAATTAAAGAAAGAAGGGAGGAAGGAAGGTCTGTTTGTTGTTTCTGAGAGCAGGGAATCAGACATAACATTTGAAGGAATAAAGAGCAAGGTGGAAAAACTCTGTGGAGAATATGACTGTAATTAAAATGTATTTTTCTTAACTATCTGCATGGTTCTTCTCTCTAGCCAAACTGTAGCCAGAGCCATGGATAAAAAAATCTTACTGATCGTCTCCTCTTTGAGCTGCTTGAATGGGAGGCAGTTTGAGCTAAAATCATGTTGGGTGTACTGCTGTTCTCCGAGGTAGTGGAAGATGTATGTTTATAATGTACAGATTGTAAATTTTGATACAGTGTTTTGGTTGTCTTACACATATTTTTAAAAGTATTAATAAAAGTAAGTATTCTGTTTAACAGTACCTTGTAGTACCTGTTGAAAATTATTTTGATTTTTTCTCTTGAAAACACTACGAAACCACACAGAAACTGCTGGCTTCTGACACAGTAACAGGCTTGGGGCTTCATACTGCAGGTTAATGGAAAGCACTGTGTGTGAGGGAGACAGGATGGTCCTGCTGGCACTGAACAGTTCAGTGGGCTGGAAATGGAGAAATAATTCTTTCTTAACAGGAACAAGTTCTTGCAATGCCAACTGACAGACTGTAAGTTCTGGATCAGGAGATACACATGTGCTGACTGAGGCTGCCTGCTAATAAAAGCAAAAAGGGTTTTGCATCCTTTCTAAATCTTTGCAGTTAAACATTCTAAAATTAATCCGGATTCAAAGTCTGGATATTCTTATGGCACCAAGCTCCTCCAAAATGCTTTTCTCAAATGAGTGCCTTGTGCATAGAGACTGAATTCACTGGCTACCTGCAAAGAAGCTGTTATCAAATCTGTGTTCTAAAAAAGCTTTTAGGATGAGAAAAATGCTGCTCTCTTTATGTCCATCTCTTTTTGTTGTCAAAGAAGCCTTGCTAAAATGCCAAGGATTCATAATTCATGGTAGTCAGAGCCTGTAACACTCTCCCCATCCTTTAAATGCATGAAGCTGAGCTGTCCTCAGAAATGAGAAATCTTGATCTAAGATTCAGAATCTCCAAAGCGACTAACTCAGTGAAATTTGTATTGCTTTATTGTGCACTGTGTAGCACAAATACACTGCAGAGAATTTATTACAAACTACTAGGTACTGCAGTAAGTACCAAGAGTGACAAACTGAACCATGTTCTTAAAATGGCATATGTGGGACCCTGAAAAACTAGTGAAGCCATCTCTGTGAACACTATGAATTAATAATTATAGAGGCAGCAGGAATGCCTCCTTCAGTAGCATAATTCAGCCTTTCCTGTGTTAGTACCAAATGGGCACATGAACACAAGCTTGACAAACTTTTAAACTTGGCCATTCTTTCTATAGGTACCTAAATGGGGACTTGTCTTCCCTAAACATATCTTTATGTGTTAGAATACTGTGCCCTAAGTGACTTCATTCCTGAATTGCTGTCCACGGATTCCATGGAACAAAACATTTGTCAGTGTTTAAAGGTCCTGAACTGCACCTAATGAAACCTATCTTGGACAAAAGCTACTTGGTTCCATGCCAGTGCTTCCCTCTTGCAGGAGCAGCTGAAAATTACATTTGGAGTACAGAATTTTGGGAACTGGGAGCTAATTTCTACTGCCTCAGAGCTAAAATGTGCTATTTGAATGCAACACACTGGGAGTATCAGGATACACAAGTCTGTCATTGTTTCATGGAAGATCTAAACCATCACCTTCTTGTTCCCTCATACTGCCTGAAAAGAGACTCCTGACACCATCTGTCTGCAGTGGGGAGCCCACGCTGGGAGCAGATGGCAGACACAGACTGCAGAGGACAGACATCATACAGAGAGTGTCAGCAGAATTGTTTTCATTCTGCTTTATCTGAAATGTTCTTGATACATCAACTCGGTTTAAAAATTGCACAGTTACAAAAATCAGACTTTTCTAAAAAGCATAATGGCAGTAAAACAAAACAAGTCCAATGCCTGCCCTAATAACATGTGGATTCCCCCCACCACAGTCCCTGATGCTTCAGTTGAGATCTGATTTTTTAAGTAGCTGTTCATGAGAAGGATTTCCTACCTGCTGGCCATCTCATCAATGTGGAATTACTTGCAGGTACCTGTAGGAAAACTAGAATTTCCTTGAAAGCATATTTCAGTTATTTTCTGTTCAAAATGAAAAAGAACGACTCCAACACAACTGCTTAATTTTTCATGGAAAAGGTCAGTCTTTATTGTATTGCTTTCACATCTGTACATAGGAACATGAGCTTAAACAATCTGCAAAGTATCCTGTGTTAAATAATGAATCCATCTGACTTCTATAAAATTCACTCTCTGATCTATTTCAAAACTCTCATTTTAAATAAAATATCTTACTAGCACAGTTCTTGTCATAATACTCCCTGAACAGAACCTCCTTCAGTCACTCCTGTATATTCTCCCCTGAGAAAGCACTGCCTTTGAACTACTGGCTGGTAGAATTTTCAACATGTGATTGTAAAACTGGCTTAAGCTATATGTAGAGTGTGTCCATTTGGGTGCCACAGTATTTATTCAAAAGTTTATCAAATCTGAGTAACATCTTGATTTTATGTTATAATAGAACATAGTTCATCTTATTTTTTCATACAGCCCATCCCAGAGTTACCTATGGAAGCCCAGGATGGTGCATGAATCACTGCAGTAAGTGCACACACAATAGGCAAAGACCATGAAGAGAAGTCACAACTGACAAGGTCTGATGACAATTCTTCTTCTTGTTCTCTTGTCCTTATTTTCATCTCTACATTTCAGAACATAGTTTCTTTACAGGACTTGATCCATTAGCCTCGTCATAATCCAGTTCAGGTGTTTAATAAATCTGTTTAAAAGAAAACACATAAATACAGAGTAACCCTCGATACCTAAAATGAACAGAGAAGTCACTGAGTATGTGACATACAGCACCATGTTGCTGACTAACTAGAAAAAAAAATTAAAAATCAAACCCTTTTGTGACTATGGGTAGTAATTCCTTGAGAAATAAAGACCTGCATAACCTTTCAGAGAAATCAATGTCACAGTTTCTGTTAATGTCAGAGCACACCAGTTGTTAGGAATTTTAACAGAGCCATGAAGATACCAGTGTGAGGGGTATGAGAGTAAGCTGTGAACCACAGTGCATCACATCAATTACTAGGGGATGTTCTTAAGAGTAAAAACAGCTGTGAAATACAGTGGGGTAACCTATTTTATCCAGAATTGATATCATTATACCTACTTATTAAAACTGATGTTTGAACTGGCTACACTATCTTGACTAGATACTGTTCATTAGAGTGTTTTTATTTTTTGGATCATTGTGTTAATTAAGTATTGCCTACATTTGATGTAGTCTCCTTCTCTTCTGCTTTTGGTCACTTTCTCTTAGAGTCGCATTGTTCCAACTATTTTGGATCCACTGGTAAGTAGTTACAGAGCTAAATAACATTTTGGGGTAACTTCTTGGTTTTACTGCCAAGAATAAATTACTGTTATATTGCTTTATCCCAGTTTATCTTATTTGCCTTGACTGAGTCAAAGTATCCCACTGCTATTAGGAGGTGATTTTTTACTATCATCAGGGGTAAACACAAGGCTGAGAAGATTTCTTTAAGTAGAACCAGAGCTGTGGATTACAAAGGTGCTGGGCACTAGTGACAGTATCCATCTGGTCTTGTGATTTTACAGATGACTAATTAGTACAGTGCAGAATGGTGCAGCTCTGAGAGGGGATGACGGGATGAGTCTGTGTTGAGGAGGAGTTGGGGTACAGAAGACCACGAGCAGGTCCCCTGGCTGCCTGCAGCTCAGGACATTTCTGTGTTGTGTGCAGCAAATCTCTGGAAGAACAGCTCCTCCCTCCTTCGCCTTTATGGGTCTGAATGCAGAATGAAATCTGATGGTCACACGTTCTGCATGAACTTGGACAGACAGAGCAATAGTGTCATTAACAAAGGCGTTACAGGAACCCAAAAGCAAACGGGTTGACACAGGACTGGGGGAAACGTTCTTTCATGGACTGAAAGCAGATTAAAAGATTGGAAGCAAAGAATAAAGCTTGGTAGGAAAGAGCTCAGTAGCAGGGTACACCGGGGACCAGTTTTTATTCATCACCATTACTGACTCAGAGAAGAGCATGAATAGAGAAATTTTCAGGTCAGCAGAAAATAAGCTCTTTCAAGTATTCAGATCCTGCACTGATAGGAAGGAGATCCGGAGGAATTTCATAACATAGAGTGGGCAAAGGGTGGCAGGTTTGGAAATCATTTGCTAAAGGGCTGGGCAGCAACGTGCCCTCTATCATCCTGAATTCTGCCTTGTGGATTTGGGAAAGCACGGAGAGCAGCCTGCAGATTTTGGTCAGGGACATGTGCTCTCCCAGAGGTGGAACACGAGGCTGTGAGATCGTGGTCTGACTCATCACAACACTTCACATGTTCCTGTGTGCCACTTACTGTAGATACTAGGTCAGAAATGAGAAGCACTTTTGTGTCCAGTGAGGCATTTCTGTCAGCTACAGTAGCCACTAACAGAACACATCTGCTCAAAATCCTTTCTCTTAAAATGAGGACATGAAAAGGGGGAACAGCAGCTCTACCAGGTTACTCATTTCATGTTTATCTGATTGCTTTCCAAGTGGAACTAAAAACTGATCTACAGCAGACAGTTCAGTGAGGTTGTTAGTATTCTGCACTGTAGATCAGATTCTAGGCTGACTTAAAAATAGCACAGCAAAATGTATTGGGCCTCCAAAGCAAAGTATAAAGCTGTCTAATGGAAGTTCCAAACACTGCTGTAGGGCTGCTAGTCCAAGACTGTAATTTGCTGTGGCAGATATTAAATGGGGTGTAAATTATACAATTGACCAGGATATTCAATCCTGCCTTCCTAATTTTTGGGTTAGAAATCTGTCTGTCAAATTTCATGAGAACCTATTTTTTTAACAGTAAACTTCAAAAATTTCAGAAAACTGGAAAATGAAGAGGAAGAAAATATTTTAAAATATTTTTTAAATCTCAGAACTAGAACTTTCAATAGCCTAGAACATACCTGCAAGCACTGAAGAGTATGGTTGTAATAGCATGACTTCTAGCATTAACAGGTCAGTCATGATATTTTTGTTAATTCTGCCTTTGAAGTTACTGTTCCTAAGAATGCAGGCTGGAGCAAAGGACACGTGGTGTGACTCTTGCACATCTTGACACTGCTTTCTGTTTCCTCACTTTCTACAGCAGTGTTTCAAGTCTCACAGTCTATTTGGGCTCTACTGCCTGAGCACCCCTTGGGTCCTTCTTTCTGGCCCTGCAATGAATATTTACCCTTAAGTCTGTGAATTGACCTGGAGTTTTCCCCAGCAATCAAGTCACTCAGTGCACATATCATTTTTCATGATACCATTATTTCCCATATATGGCTCCAGTTTGTCTTTGCCCTTTAATCATATATATTAGACACATGCTTGTGTCTTCAGAGAGCATAATTCAAACCATTCAGCTATTTTTGATTTCCAAATCTGTAGCCGAAGTAATAAAATTCAACTGCAAGAAGAAAGACAGTCTGACAGTTTCCCTGAACGACTGGAAAGATTTAGCAATGTGTGCATATTTAATCCTTTGGCATAGTTGTACTCCTTATAAGCTGGGATCATTATGATGGGACAAATGCAAAGAGTTAGAGACTAAATGTCTCTGAACAAATTATTCTTTTCTTCTATTTTAGGATTGATGGTTATTAGCTAACTATAGTGTCACTGTGCCCCTCCTCCAGAGGAAACAAACATGAAGAATTAAATTGGATTAGTTTCTTAATTCCTTTGACAGCTTAAAAGTGGTAATTGGCTATTGCCACCTATTGAAGCAAGTTTATTACAGAAAGCTTCATTTTTATAGGAAAGAACCACAGACTTTTTAAAAAATTATTCTTTAAAGTTCCTTGTGGCTGAGGCTTTTAACACATGCTGTCCTTAGCCCTGAACTATGTCTATCAAAAATTGAATGTCTCTCTAATTTCTGTGCCTCATTTTAATTCACATTATTAGCAGCACCATTTGGAAAACTTTGCAAAACTTTTTGAAAAATCTGCTTACTCTCTTGACATTATATAAATAAATGCATGTGGTAGAAAATCACTTATAACAGTCCATGGCTATGGTTAATGAGTCTCTATGGACAGCTGAACAGTTACCCATGATTTTGTCTTCCTTCCATCTAGAATGGAATTCCTGTTAAGTACACGTTTCTTTAAAGCAGAGCTGTAAGGTGAGTTTGAACACTGGACTTCTATTAATTTTAATAACACCTAAAAATTCAAAACATGGTACTAAAAATCATAGCAATTGCTCTTAATCCTGTTGCTACTGTAACTCATAAAACAGCCAACTGACCTGTATCATGGAGTCAACAAATCACACTTGAGATCTCTACAAAAAGGGGGAAAATAGTGAAAAATAGCAAGGTTAAATAAATAACAAACTACTCTGCTCATTATTTTTAATATTGAAACTCTAAAAAGAAAGAAGTCAGGAAGTGGATTCTGATACATTTAAATGTATCCTGACAGTGCTAGTGACATCATTCTTCTGCTGTGTCCTTTGCAGGACATCTCTGTTTCAGAACAGAGGCACAGGGGGTTGCTGTCTCACAGACACTGAGCCTGCAGTTCTAATTGGCACTATATTTATGCGCTGGGGAGTTAAGCTATTTTTTTGATTCAGAATTTAGATGCTGACATTCATTGTAAGTGCTGAGTCATAGATTTTTGAGTCATGGATTTTGCTCACTGAAGATATTCATCATAATTCATCTTATGAAAAAATACAGGTAAAGCGTGTACTGCAAGATTACATAAATTCAGTATTTCTTATTCAGTTTTCATTATTGATTACTTTTGCCCATTTTTTTCTGATAGGAGTACTTTATGATGAGTCATATCTGATTTTATGAAAGTATGAGAACAGTCATATCACCTTATTCCAAAGGGCTTCAAATACAGTAAATAACCTGGCACGTTCACACGAAAACAGCAGATGACACGAATGAGCTCAATTCTGTTCTGTTAACACAGATTAATTTCTTCATTTGAATAAGCCAGGAAACATTTTCAGCTGCTTACTTGTCTGCCTTCAATCTCTGCCACCAATTATGCTCAGAAACATGGACATCATTTTGCTTCTATTGAGTTTATTCAAGTGAGGAGTTTGCTGCCAGAGCACAGAGCTGTTCTGATCCACATGGTCTTTTATTTTTACATCTAAATTAGCCTTTCCACATACTGCAGAATGGCCTCTTGGGATTTGCTCCCTCTGTTTCCCTGTCACACGTCACTCACCCGGGGTGCGAGGCACCGCTCTCCGAAGGCACAGAGGACGCTGCAAGGTTTCAGCTCAGGCTAATCATAGCTCTTTGGTTATTCTCAGAAATCACTGATGAGTCACATGAAGAACCCTGCTCTTTAATGCAAAGAGTAGGCCTATGCATTTTTCATCACTGCTGGCAAAACAGACCCATTCTTCCTGCAGTGTCTTGTGAATCCTCAGCATTTCTGGGTGCAAGGGAACAGGGCAGGTGGGAAACCTTCCCAGGCCAGGAGAGGAGGGGTTAACACTCACTCTGAACTCAGGTCACTGCAAGGCACCGCAGGAATTTAAATCTTCCCTTTCAGGGAAGATTTTTACTGCTGCTCCCAAAGTAGAAAACACAGCTCCAAATTAGGGCCCTCTGCTGCCTGCTTTGCTACTAGGGAACTGGTGAAGAGGAACGGCTGTTCACAGAACAGTGAAGAAACCTGTAACCAAGATATTAACTCAAATCCCTCATCACGGTCATAAAGCTGAGTCTTTGCCTAGTAGCCAAATAATTATGCAATTTGTGGCCTGGTTGCTACGTCTATAAGTATAATTAAATATATAAACAGATGAAACACAGTAAATTTTTTGCTGCCTAAGAATTGATCTAACTTCAGAGATCTGTGATTTGATTCTCAGTGGAAACCACCATCTACCATGACAGCTTCCAAATGAAAGATCAAGGCTGGAGCTGGTACCTGTGCAGAACTCAATTAGCTCATGGTGGATATAGACTGAGCCTTACTTTTGAGCTTTGAGAAAACTTCTGCATTTTGATTTCTGCATATGGAGGGTTTTATAGTTAGAATATCAAGAAGTTTCCAGAGCTGCATATCTTATTAATAGGAAGGGAATTTTAAGGAGCCCATTAATCTACAATGAACAGAATTGTGCTCATATTGAATTATATGTTCGTATAGTAGGAAAAACCCACTGAGGAAAATTGTGTCTGGTGCTCTCCTTAGGTCTTCCGGAAAACTAGATGCAACTGATCAAGACAAATTCTAGACAGAAAAAAAAAGTGATTTTAAAAAAAAGTATTTTTAATTCCTCTACTAAATGGCATTAGAACACTAAGATTTGGAGTCTGGGGAAAGGTATTTTGGGGAAGAAAATGGATATGGTTTTTACCACCAAGGATTTTGCTTAAATTACCATTAATTTTTAAGAATTTCTTTTCTGGAATACAGAGCATGTGTATTATTTGTCCAGGTGAAAAAGAAGGAGACAACCACAAAAGCAGTCAATGTTGTTTTGTGGGGAGGATTGTTCTGCTCCACACTTTCTGTTCTAGCAGAAGTTATTCTAATCCAGTTGCTTGGGATGGACCACCAAATGTTGGCACAGACACTTCCATTTGCAGTGACTATATGCAGTGAGATTTCTTCAGTAGCAACAAAATCTGTTCACTCCCTCGTTAGGCTCCCACGTGCATTTGACCAAGCCTTGTTCAGCTGTGTTTGTGCAATCAATGTTACTCCAATACAAAAATGTCTAATTTTACTTCTAAACTATTGACCAAAATCAGTTAATATTGCTTTACATAGAATCTGACTAGAAATATTCAAGAGATACTTTTAACCTATATGAAAGACAGAACTACAAAAAAGGTTTGTTTGGGCTTGTTGAATTAGAAAACTGCTTAAAATAGCTTGATGTTAACTGGTATTTGTATAGTGTGGTCACTGACCACTTATAACTGAATTTCCTATTTCCATCATTTCAAACAGGAAAAAAAAGGTATCCTGAACTCGTTTTCAGATTTACAGACAATATTTTGCTAAAAAACCTGCCGGCTGACTTGCTAACACATTTTAATTTAAACTGTGAAAGTTCTCATTAACATACATTTGGCACAGCAAGTCCTAGCTAGAAATAGTGACATTTCTTCCCAAATGCATTTCAGTGTTTTAAAATGCTAAATCCTTACATTTCCAGAGTTTTAGAATCACTCAAAACTACAAAAAAAATTGATCAAGCAAACCCTTGTGCTACAATTAAAATTGGAAGAATGGTAAGCTGGGTAGTTTGTCGTTATCCAAGAGAGTGGTTTTAAAGGGCAGCAAATTAAGATGTATTTCTGGCTCGAGGAAGGTCTCTGAATTGTAATAAATATTAACCGGGATGCTCGTTTAGATTAAGGACTGCTTTCAGGACCGGATCAGCAAAGTTGCTGCCCGGCTGTACAGGCAGCCGCCAGCAGCACAGCTGCAGCGACTCGGAGGATGAGTACCGGGGGGAGGGACGCTGTCCCGCCCCGCAGGGGACACAGAGCAGGGCCCCCCCGGGCCCTGGGCGCTGCCGGGCGGGGGAAGCGCCGGGGGCGGCCCCGGCTCTTTGCCCGCAGCGCTCGCCCGTGCCGGGAGCTGCGGCGGAGCGTGTCCCCGGCGCTGTGCCCGCTGCCCCGGGAGCGCTGTGCCCGGCCGGACAGTAAGAAATTACTTGCTTTCCTTGCGAGCCCTCTGCGTCTCCGCAGGCCTGCCCGGCGGCAGCGGGTCCCGGCTGCCCCTCTGGCCCCTGCACCGGCGGGGCGGGTGTCATTTGGAAGGGAAGATGTTGCGCAGAAGGAGCCGCGACGCAGCCAGGGCACCCTCGGGCCGCGGCGGTGCCCGAGCTGAGGCCATGCCGGGACGCCGGGCCCCTGCCCCGGGCCAGGCGGCGACAGAGCTCAGTCGCTTCGGAGCGCCCCGGGGCCTCACTCCAAGTACCCGTCAAAGACATCCAGCTCGCTGTCCGTCTCGTAGAGCACGGAGCCAGGGTCGGAGAGCATCCCCAGATCCACCAGAGCCTGGTCCATATCCTCAGGCAGGAAGACGATGCCCACATTGAGGACGATGTACTCCATCAGGAAGGCATAGTAGAGGATCAGCACGTTGACAAAGAACAAGCCCACGTAAAACATATAGGGCAGCACCAGCAGCGCATGGAAGGCCCAGGACTCCACCGAATCTAGACGTGCCGAGACGGCGGCGGTCATGCAGCCGTGGGGGCTGCGGGGGCAGCGGGCACCGACCCGCGCGGCCGGCGCGGGAGTCGGGCGGCAGCGGCGGAGCCGGGAGCGGGGCAGGACTGCACGCCGCAGTCCCGGTGGCAGCAAAGGGCAGAATCCCTGAGGAGCCGGATCCAGACCCCGGGAAGAGGCGAGCCCCGCAGGGGCGCAGAGCGGCCGGCTCGGTCCCTTCAGTCCCCGGAGGAAGAGGCGCCCCGGCGGGCGGGCGGGCGGCCAGCGGGGGTTCAGCGGCGCTGCCGCAGCCCCGCCGCTTGC
>WEKY01031726.1:11281-24292 GCA_013390045.1 Picathartes gymnocephalus | reverse complement strand
TTTTTTTTTTTTTTTGTGGGACATAAGAAAGTAACAATAGACATACCCTATTTTAAGCTTCACTAGACAGTCTTAAACTCTTGCCCTTTGAAATGATAAAGCTGGACTTTACCCCCTCACCAGTCAGTATTTCTGTGCTCAGGGGAGCAGAGACCTGATGATGAAGCTTTGCCAAAGTGAATAATTAGTCTTTGAGAGTCCTGGTATTAAACATCAGAATTGATGTGAGTCTGTAAGGGGTCTCTGCAGGCAAGAGAAGGAATCGAACTTTCCTGGTTAGACCTCATGTGCCACTTTCCCATATCAGCTCCTGTGTGCTTACCACCTTCTTCTATTTCTACTTTTTCTTGCTCATCACTCCTTTGATTTCAACATACTCCAAGGAAATTAACCTAAGAAGCATCCTGGGACCAGTTGCATAGTTTCTAGTTCAATGTTAACATATGCATAAGCACTCATAACTCACCTGGCTGGAGGGGTTTTATTTCCTTTGTCACTTGCTCTGTTTAACAATTACTTTTCTCTCTGCATCAACATTAGAAGAAAATTTTAGGGTTTTAAAATTGTACAATGGTAAGACTTAGTGTGTGCATATATGTGTGTCTGCATTGGTGCAGTGATGCAAGACAAACCTGCTGCATGTGAAAGTGGAGGGATAGCACATTGCTTGTACTTCTTTTTTCTTTTAGATACATGTACCATATTTTGACTAAAAATACAACAGTAACAGATCACAACCGCAACCTGCTGGTGGAGACCATTCGTTCCATAACAGAGATCCTTATCTGGGGGGATCAGAATGACAGCTCAGTGTTTGAGTGAGTACTCCTGAGCCAGTTCCACTCTGCTTTTGTGTTTGAGGAATGTTTGGAGTTGTACAGAGTTCTCATTGAAAAAGTTCATTCCTCCAAGCTATGTCCTGTAGTAGCTGTGTGAGCAGGTTCATATTCATGTCATACAGGAATTTGCTGCTTCTAAAAAGCGTTCGGAGTCCAGAACCCCTTTCAAGTACTGCTTTTGTTTGACTCTCCATTCTTTTGATATAAATACAAACTCTGACCTATTCTAGTGCCCAGATTCACTCAGTAATATATTAATATCATATTTAATTTTCAAATTAATAATCAATTTACCTAAGATACCACAAATAAATATCTTATTCTATGTATGATATTTAGAGCTGCCTGATAAATAGAATATACTAAAAATACAATAAGAAAGGCCCTGAATTCTTGGTATCTTTTATTTGCATAATTTCAATTTTTAACCCCCCTTGTTTAGAATTTAAAGTTTTTGAAAGATATTCTTTTGTTATACAGATACAACTTTGCAAAGTAGTTCATCATAAAAGCAAAACATGCACTTTGTTGAAGTTGCCCTGAATCATCCCTGCTCCTAGCCAAATTATGTTCCTGTTGCTTACAGCACGTGACTTAATGACATCTTCATTTTATTTCAGCTTTTTCTTGGAGAAGAATATGTTTGTTTTCTTCCTGAACATCCTGCGTCAGAAGTCTGGTCGTTATGTGTGTGTGCAGCTGCTGCAGACTCTGAACATCCTTTTTGAGAACATCAGCCATGAAACATCCCTGTGTAAGGACACACTTCCAAACTGATTAGGATGAAGTGATTGAGATTTGATTGAATTCGCTTTCATTCAATGAAATTTAGTCCTAGTACTGCTGCATAGAAGTATATGAATTACTAACAGTCTTTTAAAATGAACACCTCCAAAAATACGGTGTAAACTGACTTCACAATACCTTGTAATGTAAATTTTCTGTGGTGCAAAAGTAGTTGTTTGGTACAACAAGCATTTGGCATATTTCAAGGGCTTCTTTAAGTCAGCAAATTAGTTGTGATATGAAATGTTCTCTTGCCACAAGAGATCATGTGGTGGAGCTCTGGTGTGTAATTTGTACTGTAACTGTTCTGATGTCTTTGGTGCTGGCAGTCAGCCACAGGAGATTCCTTCAAGGTTTTTGGCAAAATATAAAGAGGATGGAGAATTAATAATTTGGAGTATTCCACAACTGTTATGAAAGTCATCATCAAGCCTTGGAGAGCTGGGACTTTGGGAGGAAAAGAGTTAGGTATTATTAGTTGCAGAGCCTACCTGAATGGAAGAAGATGAAGTATATTTTCAGTTTTCTTGTTCTTGGGAGCAAAGACGTTTGCAGGGAGCAGATCCTTTATATAAATGTTCAAAGGCATCACTTGAGCTGTTTGGCTTAAAGTTGTGATCTTGCATCAGGCTGTTGCTTTCTAACTGGTACTTTAAATACAGCCTGTCCACAAGGACTTTTTTTGGCTAACCTGTGTAAATGTTTCTTTTTTTGTAGACTACCTGCTCTCTAATAACTATGTGAATTCTATTATTGTCCACAAATTTGACTTTTCTGATGAGGAGATCATGGCATATTACATATCATTTCTGAAAACTCTTTCCCTGAAACTCAATAATCATACTGTACATTTCTTTTATAATGAGGTAAGTGAAGAAAGTTGCACTATAATGATAAGAGGACTTTAATTTGAAATTGATAGCAGTGTGGCACATACTCTGTTTAGTCTCTTGTCTCATGATGTCTTGCTTTTATTTTTATGACAATACCAGTGGTAGTGGTTTTGTTTGTGAAGATCTCTGCACAAGCATGGCTTTGTCCTCTTACAACTATAATAAACTAAAAATCTGGAAGTTAGTGTTATATTGAATCATTTCAGTAGTTCTTAAGCCTAATTCCTTGAGAATTCATCTTGTTTATGTCTTGTTTTCTTGTGCTTTCATAAACAGGATCTTTTCTTTTGCATCACTTGGTTTTAAGGGGTTTAGTCAAAGTCCAAAAATCTGAGTCAAAGGGCAAAGTTGAAATGTGTTTTTCCTCGCTGCACTCTGCTTTCTGCCAGAAGAGGGCATGAAAGCACTGAGTACGTGCACAGTTATCTTGGGAAATGCTTAAAGCAGTTTATTTTAATGCAGAGCTACAAGTGCAGCTGACTCTGCATTGTGAAATAATTTTGATTACTTAAGTAGAAGGTAAAAATACCATATTAGTACACAGAAAGCAATTCATACAGAATCCCAACCCATGTTGTGTACATGTTTAATGAATAAATATTTTCTTTCCTCTTGTTACAGCACACTAATGACTTTGCTTTGTACACTGAAGCTATTAAATTTTTTAACCACCCCGAAAGCATGGTCAGGATTGCTGTTAGGACTATAACTTTAAATGTCTACAAAGGTATGCTTTATATATATTAAAAAAGGCATGTGTGCAAATCTTGTTTCATTGTAGTTTAATTTTCAGTTATTTACTTGTGTGGGTTTTCCGTCTGTTTTATGAGATTGAAAAGCCTAGCATGCTGACAAGTTTCAGATACACATTTTAACTATTGTGACCACTATCCCAAACCTGCAGTTTGTACTTGTAAATAGTACTATTTTTCACCAGTAAATCTGGTTTAAAAAAAACCCCCAGGTGTCAAGCATACACAAGGAACTTTAGATTCCCTTCCAAGGGAAGTCAGAATGTGACTGTATTTTAAAAGTAAACAAACAAAAAAAACCCCAAACCCAAAGTGTTTTAATAATATGAATTCTCTTTTACTGATGAAATTGAGCTTTCTAGTGGATGGAGCAGTAACCAACATCACTCCCTTTTGGATTGGAAGTGCATTAAAATGACTGTAGAACTCTTAGGTGCTGCAGTCACTTCAGTCTCAAGAGCTGCACCATTTCCAGCTCCAGAGGTGCTCAGTGAGCGCTGGGATGGTGCAGTCCCAAACTCCTGTGCTGGGCATTCCAATAGGACATAAAGAAAAAACCTAAAGCTTCACTGTGAAAGTAGTTAAGCACTGCAAAGGGTTTTCCAGAGAAACTGAGGCATCTGTTTTATTTGAGGCCTTCAAAACTCAGGAGGGACTGCAGCAACCTGTCTGAACTTTGAAGTTAGCACTACTTTGAGAATGTCTGCTCTAAACCCAATGTCCAAAAGTCACTTCCCCCTAAATTTTTCTTAGTGTATATAACATTTTTAATAAACTGAAAATATCACAGTGTTGTCTTTAGAAAAATCGTTTATTGTGAACTTCTACCTCTGCAATCATCATGCCATAAGGTAGTATGTATAATGCAATATGTTCATGCAGGGCTTTTTGTTCTTGAATACATTTTAAGTTAAATTATATGTTGAATTTACACAACTTTCTGGCAATTAAAAGAAGTGGTTTGACAGTCTTCATAGAAGAATATAAAGTCTTTTTTTAAACAATGAGCAGTTTGCTTTGCAAATGACTGGATAGCCTGCATAGCAAATAGGGTCTTTACAGTGTTGGCTACAACACTCTTTTTGTATGTTGAGAAATGGACACTTGGTACTTGCCTTTTTCTTCAAAGAACTGTAAATGCAAATATGAGCTCACAAAAAGAGCAGATTATAGGCTTTGTATCCTATTTGTGATAGATTTGTGCAGCTAAATATTTTTATGAAAAAAATTTACTTGTTTAGAGTTTTCATTGAATGTTGTGGTGATATAAAGGTTAGAGTTGAAAAGGTAGAGCTCAGATGTTCAGGTTTGATAATTTTCTGACTACCTATTTGCATATATTCTGCTCTAACACCTGCCCTGTATCTTTTCGTTTAGATGCTTTGTGTTTTAGCTTTTTAAACCCTTTTAGAGGATGTCACAATCCCAGTTCCTAATCCTGTTAACTGTTGTCTGTTTCTTTTGCCCTTCCTTCACTGATGATTCCCGTGTTCCTTAATGCAGTGTCATGTAAGTCTAACTAGCTTGACTCTCAGCATTACTGCTTTATTCTTGCGCTTTTTTCTCTTCTTTTTAATAAATAATGTGCTAAAAGAGCCTTTCTGAATTCCACTAGATTTGTTTATTTTCAGACATACATAAATATATCAATATTAGGCTCATTCAAGCCGGCTAAGAACTGATGTGACATTTTTATAGATTTCCATTTCATGCCTAAGATTGTGTCAGGTGTATACTCATATGGAGAGCTAGCATGTAATCAAATTCAGAAGATATTTTGTTGTATTTCTTAAAAAGCAGTAAAAAATACTGGCAACTGATTTTTCTTTTTAATGATTTCTCTTCAGTGGACAACCAGCCTATGCTGCATTATATTCGAGATAAAACTGCAGTTCCTTATTTCTCCAACCTCGTCTGGTTTATTGGCAGCCACGTGATAGAACTGGACAACTGTGTGCAGACTGATGAAGAGTAAGCTTTTACAAATGCTGCCTGTTGAATGGAAATGCTTTTCCCAGGTGTCAGTGGTGTCCTTATTTTGTCAGTAGTAGTCCAGTTAAGTTAGTTTCTAGGTATGTTCCATTATAAACAGTACAGACTTTGCACTCTTTAAAGTTTTTAGTGATTCTTTAAGGTAACAGTGCTATGTGCCTGATCTGTGCTGATATCCGTACAAGTGAATTAGTGTTTGCAACAAGCCTTTTCTTCGTCTTTGTTCTGCTAAAAATAGCAGATATCCAGAAGACACACAAGGTATTCTGTGCTTCTCAGTCTTACAGACTGTCTTTTTAACGTTCTTTTTATATGTGTCATTTCACTAGAAGAGCTTTCTGAAAAGATTATAGGCAAAAGATATAAACTAGAAAGATGAGCTTTAATATATGAACTGTCAGACCTGAGAGGGCAGTGTAATATTCCAATATCAACTACAGAAATACTTTGTTGACTCAGGTTGTTCTTGTTTTGTCTTGCCACCCCCACCTTAGAGTGGGCATGTGTTTCTTGTTTTCTTAAAGTGAAGAGGTAGCTGTTAAATACAACACAGAATTCTTCTTTCGTTTTTGGGGAAGAAAAAAAAATCTCATTTTTGTAGATGGCTTGTGAAAAGACTGGCATTGGAAAGCAAAGCCTTGGAAAAACATGTCTTGGGAAAACTTGAGGGAAAAACTTTGGTATGTGCATCCTAAAGCATAGGCCTGAATACTGTTTGCCAGTTGCATTAGTTGACTTCACTGAAACATCTGCTTTGGGCAGCCTGCCTGAGTCAGGTGATCTGTGGCAGGGATGCACATTAATTTTTTTCCTAAATTTTTAAGACTTTCACAATTAATCATGTATAATTTTTTATCTCTGCTCTCTTTTCAGGCACAGAAATAGGGGCAAACTGAGTGACCTGGTAGCAGAACATCTTGATCATTTGCATTACCTTAATGATATCCTTATCATTAACTGTGAATTTTTAAATGATGTGCTGACAGACCACCTACTTAATAGACTCTTTCTTCCCCTCTATGTGTATTCATTAGTAAATCAAGACAAGGTAAGCTAATGTCTGCAAACACTTAATTCTCAAAGGTGCTGCTTGCTTTGTGTGAAAAGTGATTTGGGCAGTAGGTATATGATACTTTTGGTATCTATGTGTGGGTTACATGAAACAGTTTAGATAAGGTGGCTGTAGAGGAAATACCCTGAGACAGAATTGAAGAGCACAGCAGATTAAATTTTATTCACTGAAGAAATACTGTTTCGGGTGTCATGGTGGTTAAAAGCTCACAGTAGTGGAGACAAGAACTGCAAATTTGGAACAGGGTTTAAATTTCTGCGATGCTGGGAGATGTGTGATTTCCTTTTCTGATAAGGTAACTTGTCTTCTGGCAAAAGCAGAAAAAGCAAATTTGCCATGATGTAAAAATCCATCCAGGTAGAAAATATGAACTTGGGGGTTTGATACTTATTTCTTCTATTTGTAGAGAAGCTGTGTTTTAATGTGATGTGGCTCAATTTATCTTCAAAGCATAGCCTTTAAATTAAGTGGAAAACTGGTTTTTAGCGAAATAGGAACTATTGTTTTAAACCTGTACAGGTTCCTGCATTCAGTTGTCTGTTGTGGGTAATATATCATGTTATCTGAATAGCTCATTTTCAGAGCAGTCTTTAATGGATGTTAACTGAGAAGAATTTTTTGAAGGAATAGTAACATAGTGAAAAACAATGTACTTCTCAGATGCTCACCTGTTTAAGTTACTGAAGTGACTATGAGAGACAGTAATTAATTGCAATTTTTTAACCAAGGACGAGTAGGGGATGTGCTTATTCAGAGAGTTTCCATGTGAAATAGTTTACAAGCAGTGAATGTTAAAGGTCATGATGCTTTCTGAATATTTTGTAGCAGAATGTGGAACAACCCAAGTTTTGTTTTAAATAAAATATTAAGCCATATAAATGCTTTGTATAAATAAGCGTTTTTCATAACTTTTTCTGTAGGGTGGAGAGCGTCCAAAAATAAGTCTCCAGGTTTCTCTCTATCTTCTTTCTCAAGTAAGTATTTCAAGTATTTGTCCTGTTTCAAAACAAATTTTTCAGTACTGTTGAGATTTATAAATTACTGTATTTTCATCATTTTGGCAAAGCCATAAAAGAAAATCTGTCAAAAGAAAGGTATTTCTAACCTTTCAGTTTCCCTTAAAAACAAAAAAGTAAAACATTTTGTCTTTCTCTGGGCAGACAGAGTAGCTTCGTATTTGAGTTAATATAATTTTTCTGAGGCTGCCATTGCACAGGGTAACCTTTAGAGCATTCCATGATCATACACTGTGTACTCCACCAGACAGAGGATGTGTAATAGTCATGCAACATGCTGGGACAGAACTTGGTACAATGGCAGATGAGCTCTACCTAGATTCTGTATTGCATTTTGAATCTGCCTAAGCTGTGGAAAATTTCAGGTTTGAACTTTCCTCTTTGAAAACCCAAAAACCACCAATACCAAAATCTCACTTTCTCACAATATGAATTTCATTATGCCTGTAGCATAAATATATAATTAAGTACTTATTTCTTGTTCTTATCAGTTCCACCTCCTTTTCTTTGTGGAACTTATTTTCAAATTAAGAGTTTTACAGTAGATTTTCTTTGTACTGTAGAGAAAATTCATCTGTTCTCCGTGTAGTCTTCAGTGCATTACTGTAAGACTGGTTTTCTTAAATTGCATTGTCTGAAAATAGTTTTGACTTGTGTTCATAAAATTTATACTTCTTTTTCTTTGAACTTAGAATTTCTCAATGCTTATTTTTTTGTGATCTGGCCCATAATTTCATCTTTTTGCTAGAAGTATGGAGTTGGGGTTTTTTTCCTGGGAAAATATAATTTGATGCTCCTTAATTTAAACCTAAAAAATTTTGGTGTTGTTGGGGGTAATTACCACAGATAAATCTGTGGGAGCAGCAGCCTCTTGTAACCAAAGGGCCTCATGCAGTTGTATAAGGTGACCTCTTTTAATGTCTCTGCTTTCAGTGGAGGTATCCACGAGGTATCACTTCAGGATTTGTATCTATGTTCTTCATTCTCTTTTAAAAAGAAAATTGAAGTAGTCATAAAGAACTGAGAACAAATTTTGTGTATCAGAATGGGATGTGATATAGAAAGTCAAGATACTGTTTCTGTGACTGGCAGAAAGACACCTTTTCCCACCTCTTTTAACCTGGAGTTTGTCTGTGGTGGGGTGAGATCTGCCACACCTTGCTGACTGTTTCTGTTCCTGACACCAGGCATATGCTGTAGGGACTACTCTTATATTAGTGCTTGAGAGACTCGTGCTAGCACCTGAAAATGTAATGCTGGGACTTCTCAGCCACTGCTCACAAAGGGAACATGTGCTGTTCTTGTAGCAAAACAGGCCTGTGGACAGTCAAGCAACACTTGCTGAATTGGCAGAAGCTCGAGTGATTTGGAGGTTGTTCAAAGTACTTTTGAAGTGTGTTGTGACTTAAAAGTTTTATATAGATCACCTCTGCATGTTAATAGTCACTTCCCTTTTCGAGGTCTGGAATGCATCTGACTTCAGTCAGAAAACCTGTGGAGAACATTTAGCTAAATATTATCAAAGCAGTGATTAGATTTAATGACTTAGAAATTATTTGGGAATTTTGCAGCTATAACCACTGATAGGGACTCAGCTTTGATATTACTGTGGAGAGAATGGATATAAGCTGACGGAAGGCTATTGCAGCTGGACCTGAGCTGGTTCTGTCCAGGAGCCAGTTGTTTGCTGGCCCAGCCTTGCCTCAAAATAGAGTAGTTAATGTAAAAAGAGAACTCTCTGGTAAAGCACCAAAGCACTTGTGGTCAAATGCTTCAATGCTCCAGGCAGCATGGTCCTTACTCTTGTGTTCTGTAGCCACTGTGTAGCTGATGTTGATTTGCTGCAGTTTCAGAGCCAGAAAAGCTGCTTCTGATCCAGCTCAGCCTAGCATGGCCTTCAGTCATGAATCACTGCACAGGGATTGTGTGCACAGCACAGACCTTTCTGGAGTCTGACCAGTTGTTGGTACACAGGAAGGTCTGGGGATGCTGTGCACCATAATCCGTTTGTTATTTCTAAAAAAAATAAATTTCTGGAATGGTCTTAATGAGTTCCTTGCTAGAATATCACACAACTTTCCTTTCAAATTTGTTGAAGAAATAGAATTTACGCTTCTCAAAAGGAGGAAAGAATGTGAAGAATTAGTAAAACTAGGTAACTTCAAAGGTAAAGAACGGTCAGATACCTGTCTCTCCTGTGTTTTAAAGTAGATTTAATGAACTCTGTGTTACCAGTTGTACTTATATGTAAACTGAAGATAGCACTTAACAAGGTCAAAAGTACATTCAGCTAGTGAAATTGTGAAACTATGTATTCTGTAGATATGTCTGATATTTTTTCTGCTCTTCTTTCAATAGGTTTTCCTGATAATACATTATGCTCCCTTGGTGAACTCCTTGGCTGAGGTTATACTCAATGGGGACCTCTCAGTGTTTTCTTCTAAAGTTGAGCAAGATATACAGAAAAGCTCAGTAAGTGGCCAACTGTCTCTAATTTTATTTTTTTTAAGGCAAAGAAAATATTGGAAAAATAAAATCAGGTATCTGGAAACTTGTAAGCCAAGGTGTTTCTGTTTAGGAGAGGAGAGCAGCAACAGACTTCAGGTTTTTTTTGTTGGATCATCATTTTGATGAGACACTTCTGTAATCCAGTCTTCTGTCTTCAGTTTTTATCTGCCCTTTGCTAGTGAAATAAAAGTGATTCAGCACAATGTTCCTGTGAAATTTCCTTGTGCAACTTGTAGCAGAAATGAGAGACTTAAAAAAAATACTTGGCTTAAGATTTTCGTCTGAATATTCCCAGTGTTTTAGTAGTAAAACTGATCATCTGTGAAAGTTGTACATCAGTGAGCATGTGAGGAGAGAGGGGAGTGTGCCACTCTGTCATTGCCCATTAACCTTCACGTTTAACCCTGGGTAGATGTTGCTAAGTGCTGATGCTGTTGTTACTGGTTTTCTAGGTGTCACGTTTATAATATTTTCCCTTTTGTTGTGGCTATCACAGTTGTGAAATCCTTACTTGTTACTTTTTAAAGGCCTGTTTTGGGGATGGTAACAAGTAGGGGGATAGGGCCTTACTGTAAGAGGCCTCTGACTGTAGTTCTGTCTAAAAATTGAACACGTGCCCTAATGACTGACTGGCCAGCAGTTCCTGACTGAATGCTTAATTTATAACAAACAATAGATTGTTTCTCATGCACCTTCTTTCCCATCAGTGGCTACAGCTCTGGGAGTTTCAAGGAGGGAGATATGTTTCAACTCTTTCGAGATAGGTCAACTTTACCAGATTTCTTCCCACTGGGCATTGGAAGATATATGAACTGATCTTAGCCAGTTGCTTTTGGGTTCTGGTGTTTTGTTCTGTTGACCTTGATATTTAGAATCTAACCCGTTTTAGAAAAAACCATGATAGAATGATAGAGTTGACTGAATGCTTTAAGATAAAGCAATCCCTTATGTTAGGAAATGTCTGACCTTCTGCTAGCTGCATACTGAATGTTGTGTGTTACTTGTGCAGAAGCAGCTTTGTAACTAGGAAATTTGTGGCAAGAGGGTGGAGTACCAATTGTTACAGAAGTGAGATTTTCTTTTCCTGTCATGGTTACTGTACAGAGTTACAAAATACCTATAGCCTGTGTTTGTGGGCTTGCACTTAAGTTAGGAATATTAGGCATTTCCTACAAACTTCTGTTCATCTCTTAAGTTTGTAATACTGTTTAGATTGCTGTTCCTTACTGACCTTAAAGATGTGTCCTCACAATATGTAAACTGGGGATTCTGTTGTACCTGAACGGGTAGTAAGCAGGAGGGATATTGGCCTTCTGCAATAGACCCTTAGAGAAACTGCTAGAGGTGGAGCTGAGTTCCAGGGAGTGCAGAGCAGTAGGTAAAGGGAAAAACCTCCATGGGAGAAACCTGAATTTTTAGTAACTTCGACCATATTGTTCAGTGAAACCATGGAGGGGAAAGCCTGGACTGTCAGAAGCCCACTGGTGGAGGTTGGTTATGAGCAGGCAGAGTGGGGTGCAATCTCTAGCAGAAGAGCTCTGTGCTGGCTCCCATGGAGCGAGCAGCTCTGCAGGGATGTGTGGGAACAACTGCTGCAGGCTTTGCTTGGGCTTCCCTGCTGATACACAGCTCAGTGCAGGGGGGCTCCAGTCAGCTCTACAAACGAAGGCACAGTCTAGTAAAGGGAGGCAGTTTCTTGTTGCTCTGTGATGGGACTTCCTAGAGTAGGAAGTTGTTTTTTGAGCATTGTTAGCCATTCCACGGGCTGTTCTCTGGACCATGAGGTGAAGCAGGATCATTGCAGGGTTATTGCTGTGGTGTTTTCTGTTGCAAAGAAATTGCAAACTTCTATTGGATACTAAAAGCTACTTCAGAAGTTAGTTTAGAATTATTGAAAGAAAAGTGATGAGCAACCTTTTTAATTTACTTTTAGTTTGAATGTAGAATTGCGTTTTTTCTTAAGTCAGACCCAAAGTTATCATTTACTACTTCCTTTCTGTTCTAATATGCCATGATAACCATTCTGATACTGTCCTAAGCTTCTTTTGGGCATATATGTGTATTGTGGTGAACTGCAGCTATCTCTAAACCCTCGCTCTGTACCTAACCCTGCTCATTTGTTGTAACTGAGATGTCTTGATATGTTTAAGTTGAAATGTAACTGTCAGTTTCTGACTAGCACATAGTTTCTAAACCCAGAAGTAAGTAGAACCCCATATCTATATTCATCTTTCAAATAAGATAAGTTGAAGTGAAGTAGAGTAAGGACTGAGATTACTAGAAGCAGAGTCACATGTCCTTTTGCTGGGACACTAAGTAAGGAACACTTAACAAAAACAAAAGCTGGGAAGGGTCACAGTTGCTGTGTATAAATGCAAAATACCCTGAGTTATTTAGGGCAAAGAACAGTTGTAGTTGTCACGACAGGAACAAGTGATACTGTTTACTGGAAATCAATTTATGGAAAAAATGACCAGCAGCTGTAACTGCTGATACCTTATTAATTGGCAATAACCTACCCATGGAGATCTGCTGAACATCATTGAGCAGTAGTGATTGCCTAAGCTCCATTGAACAAGTTCTCCACATCATTCCATATTTTTTCCCAGAATTTCTGGTTTTAAGCATCATCAGAAGAAATATAAACCCTTGCCTCACAGTGAGAGGTGAATATGTGTAGGCAGCAGAATGTATTTAAACTTGTCAGATATCACACTAAGGTTTACCTTACTTCCTGTGAGATCTGTTTTCCTGCATCATTCAGATGTGGGCCAATTCTACCTAGTGCATGTTTCTTCTTTAACCTACTTTCTCCTTCCCGTAAAAGGTGTTACTGGTATTGCCTTATTTTACCAGCACACATTGCACAAGATAAACCATCATTGAAAATGTGGTTAAAAGACATTTTAAACATATAAAGTAGCAGTACCTCAAGCTGTGTAATCAACTTATCTGATAAACCAAATGCTATCTGAATTGATTTTAAGTCCAATTTTAGAATGTTTTAATTATATAGCCTTATTGTATTTAGTAGAACAGACTATTTGTGTAGGGTTTTTTCTACAGCATTCCTTCTTGGAGCAGACCATGGCTCAGTGTTTATGAGCACATCACTGTCTACTGGTCTCTTGTGTTACTTTGCTCGAGTGGCTG
>WEKY01031726.1:224-11254 GCA_013390045.1 Picathartes gymnocephalus | reverse complement strand
ACAGCATATGAGAAATGCAAGGACATTAAGTACACGCTTTCTCCATAAAGAAAGCTACAGGACTCTAGGAAGCAATGCAGAAGTAAGAAGTGAATGCAGAAAGGGGAAAATGCATTATGCAACTTGCATGCTACTTTTCTATTATTTCCCTAAATAATAGGACTTAAGATGTTCTTCCCTTTTCTTATGACTTTTCTGACCAGAAGCCATCAATAAAGGTAACCTGGTCATTTTATAACCTTCCTGTTTTGCAGTTGGATCACACATAAAATGCACCAGAGAGGTTATCAGGGGACATAAGTGTGGTAAATTTCATATTGTGGGGCTTTTTTGGTATTGTAAAATATTCTTCCCAGTATGTGGTTTGTTTCAGTGCCAAGTGTAAAGTCACTTATGCAATATTTCTATAAAACATTTGCAAAATGTCAGAAGATTCAGAGAATCATTATGGCCTTTTAACTTGTAGACATCTTCTTCCCTGATCTTTTCCCAATCTTTGTTTTTGTGTATAGATGTTCCTAACTACGTGAAGGGAAGGATTTTTTTAAAACTTTTTCCCCGGAGTTTCTTTGATGCAGTCATCTTGAGTGCTTATTGTACTGAGTCACCTAAGAATGTAATCAGTTTGTAAATCACTTATTTACTCTAGTCTTGCTTCTTTTCTGTTGTTTGCCCTTAAATTTTTAACCCTCTAGGCAGTGTCAGCTAAATGTGATTGAAGTACTGAGCTTTGGAAGGTAATGGGGTTTCTGTAGCAGTCTTACTTAGTGTAAACCCAGCAGAAAGCTCCAAACCACGTGTTCCACTTCTAAGAAACAGAGAGGTTTGGCTGATCAGTGTTTATATTGTGCTCTGGTGATCAGCTGGCAGGCCTAGCCAGGCAGAGGGGAGCTCAGAAACAAGCTGCAGAATTGTAGAAAACCAAGTTTGTTAGTCCTTCCATTTGCAGAGCTTTCTGTAGTGTCTTGGTCACTTTCTATAAGAATACATTGTTCTTTGATGTTAGGATGACACACTCTTGGAAACACTTCATTTCTAGTGGCAGAAATTTGTCATTTAAATTTATTTTCTTGTTCTATAAATTAATAATCAGGAAAATGAGGTGTTGGTTTGCCATCATATCCTGTGATAACTTTAGGTAAAACACAAGTAAATTAAGTCTAACAAATGAAGTTTTGTTTTCCAGACTTGGTAAGTCAATGTCTGGAGGCCCAGAAATGGTTAATGAGAGTGTCATTTGTTCCTAGTTGATACACGAATTAGTTTGATGTTGAGAGAAGACTCCAAAAAAAGCAAACCAACTCAAAATCTCACAGCATAGAGCTTTGGATTTTGTCCTTGCTGCTTTAAAAAGGTCCTTACACCTTTAAAAAGGGTGTGTTTCATATTAATACACTGCTATCAACATACCTGTAGGATTTTGCTGCCTTCATCCTTTTTACAAAAGGTGTCTTAATTTTGTGTACTATCTGTCTCACCCCTTCAAAGAAAGGGAAGACAGTTGAAAACTTGTAGTGATGAAGTAGGTAGTTCTGCATCCTCTTGTCTCAAGAAGGCATACTTTTTAACGATAGACTTTCGGGGTATGTTACTTTGGAGATAAATGTGCTACTGATGATTTGGTACTAATTTTTTGTATTTTAAAATGGATTTGAGGTTTGTGAATAGTGTGCTAATTTACTCTTTATATGAACTGAAGTTTCTTTATCAATTACTGTTAAAAATGCCTTGCTGTAACTCAGTGTAAATTCTACAAAATTTACAGGCAAAGTCAAGTATCAGATGTTTCATAAAACCCACAGAAACACTTGAGAGGTCTCTTGAAATTAACAAACAGAAAGGGAAGAAGAGGATGCAGAAAAGACCCAATTATAAAAATGTTGGTGAAGAAGATGAAGAGGAGAGAGGATCTGAAGATAATCAAGACGACCTTGATAAAAGTAAAGGTACAGAAGCAAGTTCAAAGGGCATAAGAACAAGCAGTGAAAATGAAGGTGAGTATTCCAGCAAGAAGATGATGTTTACAATTTAGGTACTTTTGTTTACTGATGGACCTAGTTGTGATTTGTTGTGCGACTTGTTTTCTTGCTGCACTAGGTAAACATGGGACTATGACATTTGTTTAAGGCTTTGGCTGGCTTTTTTTCTCATGTTAAATCATGCTGTGAGAACATGTACTTCTAATCTGATTAAAAGCTATGAAAGTGTGTTCATGTCTGCCTGTAGCCTTGGCCCTCATCACAGTGCATGCCTTGCACCTCAGTATTCCTGGCTGTGGGCACTTGATAAGCAGACTTGGCAATTTTGTAGCTTGTCCTTTTGTGGTAAGGCAGAAGCTGTAGCCACTTCACCTTTGCGACATGATCAGTATTTTATGCATGTTTCAATGATAAAATTTAACAGGTGTGCTAGAAGTGACAGTGCATGATAGAAGATTATATTAAATAGTTCAAAACGGAAAACATCTTTAACTCTTAGATTTTTTTTTTAATTGAATGTTTTCAGTATTTTTGATGTAGCACAAACCTAAGAAAAATTGCTTTTATAGCATGAGTGGTCTTACAGCAAATTTTAATTGTTTATTTTATAGTTACTAACTTTTAGAAGGATGTATATAAGTCCTAGTAGTTACATTAAACATAAATTGAGAAAAATGTGGCAGGAATGCTTGCAAGCAAGAATGTTATGCTTTGATAGTCCTGTCCAAACATGACTAAGTTTAGATTTAGGTAAACAGTCTGTTTGAGAACGCTTTCCTTAAACAGTGTAAAAAAAAAAAAGGTGGTGTATTTTCCACCATGATTTGAAGAAAATCTGAAATAATCTATTGTTTAAACTGGTGCATTTAGTTGTAATCTTTGTTGTCCAGATTCCTAAGCAAAAGCAAGATGTGTTTGTTCAACTGAAAGTCAGTAGGTGTGAAGCACTGGGGAGCAGGTGTCCTGTTTGCTGCACCTGTTTACACCCTCAGTGAAACTTGATGTCCACCCATGCCCTAGTCTCACCAGCTTTTTCACAAATCTTTTTTTCAGAAAGAGGTTCTATGGCTTTTCTTCCTGTGGTTTGCGTGGGAAGGGAACTTACTGTGACTTATTTGCCAAAATGATATGTATATTTTCTTTACATGTTTTATGTATATGTATTCATTTCTTACTGTGTTACATTCCTTAAAGAAATGTAAGCCATGTTCTTTACTGCGAAGAAAATTTGTCTACATCTGTTCATTAACCTTTCTGAGGTAATAGTTATACCTCTTATATATAGATGCATGAGATGCTTTTAATGCCAAACAGAAAATACAAAAGAGTTTGAGATAACTTTGTTAAAAATATCAGATTTTGGTGGTATGTTTTGGTTTTTTTAGAAATAGAGATGGTAATCATGGAGAGATGTAAGCTGTCAGAGCTGTCTATCTCTGCTGTGACAGAACAGAATACAACAGATGAAGAAAAGAGTGCAGCTGCTTCTGGGAGTGAGATAACAAACTGGAACAGGTATAAAGGAGCTGTAAAAGATTTTGCTGAATTGCTTCCTTACCTACCCTCCCCTTAAATTTTTAGCTTTTCTGAAAGGGATGTTTCAAATCTGCTTCAAGTTAAAATTACAGGGGTCCTTCTGGATCACAAGCAAGTGAATCAATAGAAAAGCGAGGTGTAGCCTCTCTACTGCTCAGTTTTGGAAATGATCCTGTTCCTTTTTAGTCTGTGCTTTCCTTTAGGCAGTTTTGATGCATTTAGTTGGTAAAGTTAAATTACAGAATATTAACGTGACAAAAATAGAATATAAATGTTTTCATTGTGTAATTTTCTAAACCTCTGAATTAAGATAGGAGTTTTCTTAATTATATTTATGGTTGCATTTGTCCACTTTGTATGCAACTGTAAGGAAAAAACCAAGGAAAATTCCTCAGTTCAGGCCTGAGTTTGGCAGAATTTTAGTAGCAATAGTTTGTCTATAACTAACTTGTACTAACAGTACTTGGAACCTTTGTACTGTTTCCAGGGCCCATTAGTTTTAGGGTTATTGGAAACTTCTACTGGAAATACAGTTTATAAGTGTTTCTGGGAGCAGAAATCTCCCTGACTTCAAAATTTAAACTTGGATATATTGAGTACCCCTAAGACACCTTCTCACTAAGGATTTTGCATTCCTGTTAATAGAATGTTAAGAAACCAAATGTGCCTGACACAAAAGTAATTGCAAATGCGTCCGTTGGGGAAATGCACATGTTTGATAGGATTTAAAAATTATTTTTAAACTTGGGAAACGCTGCCTGGTATTCCCGGAATTTATTCTGGCTCCATTATAACTTTGTAGTTTAGATTACATTCATTAATAAAGATAACATTTAATTTCATTGTAAAAGTGAAATTGAACCTTGACTTGAACTGGCTCTAAAACACATTGTTCTAGATTATTGATAATTTGACTAAAATATGTGCCAAATGGCTTTTAGAAAGAAATTGGCAGTGAGTGCATGGAATACTAAAGTGACAGGGATGCTCGGGTCTTGAAAAGTTCAGAATGCTTAGAAGTGAGCTGCCAGTGTATTTGGCAAATGTCTGCGTTTCAGGCCTCTCTTGATCTGCAGATGTGGTCTCACAGCATTCTGCATATTTTCGCCAAATAAACAACATCAAAGAATGTGCAGAGCTAAAAATAGTTTTAAAATAAGGATATACCTTGTATAGGGCAATTCTTCTGGCCTTTTTCCTTTTTCTATACGTTTTTTTTTAAATATCAGTGAATTAGCTGCTATACTTTAGATGTTGTGTTGTTTTATATGCCAAATAAAGTATTTGAAAGAGCAGCTAAATTTTTCAAGAGACTTGCTCGAGTGTGGATAGTTTGTCCTACACTGCTTGCAATCCCTGAGCCTTGTGGGTAAGGCACCATGTGGGAGTGGAAAATGCAGTGGTCTCTATGCCACACTGGAACTGAAGCTTCCATGCCTGGAATAATCATTAATGCTTGTGGTGATAGTGGTTCCTAGTGTGTTGCAGTCTTCAGCTGTGGACATATGCCACAAGAATAAATAATTTGAGGAGCACTTGTATGGCATTTGATCTGCTTCTTCTATCTAACCCTTAGTAAAAGACTGGTAAAGGAAGCAAATGCTTACAGAGTTAAGAAATACATTTGAAAATACTTACCATTTAGCCTTTACTATGAAAAGTGGAGGGTTTTTTTAAAAACAGTCCAATAGTTGTTGAGAAATAAATGGAAAACAGCACAGATGTCAGTTAAAAAGCTGCAGCTGTAAAAGCTAAGTCAAGGTTTTAATTTCTCTTAGCCTTTTTCCTACAGTGAAAAACAAAAGAGAAAGCTTAAGTATTTTAGGTGTGGTTTGATTTTGATGGGCCTCACTACTGGAAAGTTTAAGCTTAAAGGCATGTTTTAAATTAGCTTCATTTTATGAAATACTGCTCAGCAAAGCTTTTTTCCAAAGCATGTCAAATCTTCATGCTATGTTGTGGCTTCTGTTGCTGTTTTCTTAGGCTGAAGATTTCTGGGTCTATTGTATATTTAGTCTAAATGAGGAACATTGATGAGGGGGATTCTTGGAAGTTGCTTCAGCCTCAGGTTATTGTGGCTGAGACAGATAATGCAGATAGATGCTGTGAAGAAGCATCTGGAATGAAAATTATATCTCTTGCTGATGTAATAATTTTTTTCCAGTTTCATAATTCCATGAATCTCATTAGTATGTGAGGGAAAACAATGAAAAATGCATTAGACGTTACAGAAGTCATTTAATATTGTGTAATATTGGTGTTAACGGAACAACTACTGATACCTCAGCAGCTTTGATGTGGTAAAACATTGGCTTTAATGAAATCATATTAAATAGTACTCTTACAGGTTAGAGTTTAGGGTGTTTACTGTCTGCTGTTGATCTGAAAACAAACCAGTTGTTATCTTGCATTTAAGTATTTTTATATCTTGGTCCTCTTTGTTCTTTAGACCTTGAAGCTGAGCCTGCTTTGTGGAGTGAAAAGGCCCCCATTTGAGGGTGACATGGGGCTTGTAGGGCTCGTTTCATGCTCAGGAAACCTGAGGCCCTCTTGGCTTGTTTTCCACATTGCTAATTCTTTAGGTTGTTTTTCCTTGAGTAGTTACATTCTTTCGAGATCTACAATATGTGGGAAATTTGATTTAAGCACTTGGAGCAGTGTTGAACTCGGGTGAAGAGGGATCACTGCCGGTGGCATTTCTGGTAGAGGAGCTGTGTAGTCCAGGCTCAGAAATGCACAGATGTGCTGCTGTAGCATGAGCTGAGCAGGGCACCGTGTGGGCTGGGATTCTGGTCACTGCCTGGTTTCAGTAAGAGAGAACATGCTGCTGAAATGTGCCTGGAGCTGCTGGAAAGTTCAGTGCACTGTTATGCCTTGGGCGCCGTGGCTTTCTTGGGACATGCTCGGTGTGACCATGAGGGCGCCACAGGTCTGGAGTGGGTATTGAAGTGTGTTATGTTCTGATCTCTGACAGCCCTTCTGACCCCCAGGAAACACAGCAGTGAGTTTGTAGTGCCTGCTTCTCATCTGCTAGGCCTGAACACAGCAAAATGTGTTTGCTTCTGTGACTCTGATGTTATTTTAATATATTTTCTTTGAATGTAATTTAGATAATGTAGGATTTTTTTTCTTTTCACTGTTAGAGCATAGTTCAAAAGATGGGAATAAACCCTTTTCACTTGGGCTCCTACACTTCTGATGACTTCTGATGACTGTGGCACTTCACTGGCATACCATTTGTTTGTGTGGGCCAGTTGTGAAAATATATTTAGTTTTCACTTGTGCTCTGACCTTGGACAACTGACTGGATGCAGGCCAGCTTAAGACCAGAAGTGAAGCTGCCTTGCCATCAGACCTGTGCTAATGTCAGCTGAATATCAGCCATATCTGATCTGTCCAAATGCCTTCTGGATTACACTGACTTTTGTTGTCTTTCCAAGGTACAGGTAAAGAAAAGGTGAATTTAGCGCTGTTTGTAACTTCCTGTGTATGAGTCATAGGTCACATGGGCTTAAACTTAGGAAAACAGAGCTCATCTGCAACCCAAAGCTTTTTTTCCTCTTCAAATATNAGTAAAATTGTTGTTTTATGACAGCCTAGCTTCCTACAAACTTCTGGTAAAAGTGCTTACTTGTAATAGTAAGAATTTTTCAACTCTGTTTAGCCCTTGAGTTTTAAAGGAGTCTGTTTTACAATAATAGCAGCTCCTTGAATTTACTTACGTATACACTTCAAACAAGCTCTGCAATGCTTCTGCGTACTTACTAAATAGGCTACAAAGAACCCAGTAAATGTTTGAACGCAATCAATTCTTGAGAAAGCATTATGTAACAAATCCTCTTAAAACATCAGAATTATTGTCAGAATGTAAATAAAAAGCATGTCTATAATTTGAGTATTCTGCAACAGAAACCCCATAACAGAACTCGTTATACTGAAAATGTGCATTACTGTAAATTTGCCTCTTCCATTAGCTACATGTACAGTAAGATAGTTACCCATTTTTCTATAGATTTTTTTTCTAATTGTTTCTAAATTACTCCTTTTCACAGGCCTTTTCTTGATATGGTCTATAATGCACTGGACTGTCCTGAAGATGATTACTATGCCCTCTTTGTGCTCTGTCTTTTATATGCAATGTCACACAACAAAGGTAAGTGCTGCTATGTAGAGTTAACTGCAAGGCAAGGGTTGGAAGAAACTGTAAACCTCAATAGAGTCGTCTTCCGGTTTATGGAGTTATTTATTGCCCTTCTTTAGAACAGGACAAGGAGATCCCCACAATCCATAATTGTGTATTGTTCTAAGAGGTCTTCCAGCAAACCAGTCTTTCCTCAGAAATAACTTTGATATTTTAGAGGAATATGTTAAAGGAAGATGGGATTAGCTTTCTTATATAACAAGTTAGTGAAAATTTTATTTGTGTTCGGGAGGATACTAAATGAGGCTACTAGAAAAAAAAAATTCCCATTTCTTTTAAACATATATGAACAGATTATTTAACTACCAAAGCAGAATGTAAAATCAGACTTGGATCTTCTCCTCTTTAGGCATTATGCTCTCCAGATGTATGGCTTGACTTTGATTTGGTTTAGATGCAAACAGATAATCTGAGAATTTCAGAAGCAGCAAAATAGTTTGCATTTCACCAACCACTTTGGGATTTGAGTGTCTTCATCCAGTAGGCCCCATTTAAGGCTGAGAATTTTCAGGGATTCATAAATGTGTTTGATCTTTGTTGTTCCTCCTTTTCCTTGTAATACAAAGTCAGAGCTAACTTGCTTAGTTTCCTATTGCTAATTGTTCTCTTCTGAGACAACTGTGATGTGGTCTATTAAATGCTTGCCTCGGAGCACACTCCTGTGTTCTAATTTGCCTTTTCTTCCTTCACCCCCATGAAAGGACTTGACTCAGTCAAGCTGGAGAGAATTCAACTTCCAGCTCAACATGCTGAAGAGAGAAATTCGTATAATCATGTCCTTGCAGAAAGGCTCATCAGGATAATGAATTATGCTGCACAACCAGGTATTACTTTTCCAGGGTTTGTTTTTCTTTCCAAGCTGAAATTTTTGAAGATGGAAAAAAGCTACTTAGCCTCTTGTCTTTGAGGAGAAGGTGACTGTTCAGCGTGTTCTTTAATGAGCAGTATGTAGATATGGTTTGTAAAAGACAACTAACTATTGTCTTTTCCTTGGTTGGTGAGGAACCAGAAACTCTGGGTTTGTGCTGAGTAGTTGTTTTTATAGTCAGAACTATACAAGGATCTGTTGTCTTATTTAAAAGTGCAGAAAGTAGGAATTAAACAAAAATCAAGATTTGGAGTGGTTTCACCTTAATGCATTTCATCCTGAAAATATGACCTGTGGCACCTTTGCTTGTAGAAATAATTCCAGTGGAAAAATAGTCTTGAAAACTATGGTGTCCTTTGCTCATAGCAGTCCTTTGTCTATCACCTCTAGGTGGTGAAATTTTCCCATAGTTTTTGTTTTAACTTGGATTGTATTTTCAGTTTTGAACTGTTTGCCAGAAATGGGGAGTTTTTTCTTCCCCCCCTTTTTTTTTTGTGAAATAAGGGTTACAATGTTCCATGACCTATTCCATGAAAATATGATTTTTGTTCAAGCCACACCTCTTCTCCTTGAACTTCCCCCCCTCTTAAAACTTTAAATGAGTAGAACTGGTTTTCCCCAGAAAATGACATACTATCAAAATTTTGGTTGTCTGTAGAATAAAAATCTAATGTTTGTTTGACTTGCAAAACTGATCTGCAGCATATTAATTTGTGTTTGTCAGAGATTAAAAATACATCTGTATATGAAGGGGTTGTACCTACAGCAGCAGGAAGGAGTGCAAATGAGAATATTTATTCAAATAAAGGCTTGTCTGGGGAGGGAAGTGCTGGGGGAGGGTGGAAATAGGGGATTTTTATTCAACTTGCTGCATGCTGTGTAGAACATCTCCTTTTCTCTCTTCAAGGAAAAGCTGTGCCTTATCAGTGTACTATATACAAAGCTTCCTTTCACCTTGTAAATTCATCCATCCCAACTGTCTGGGATCCTTCTGTAATTTTAGTGTAATTCAACCTGTGCTGCAGTTTGATAAAGGCATCAAAACACAATGTTTGGGCTTACTGTTCAATAGTATTAATCTTTGCCTTCTCGTTGAATGGTTCTGCTTTAAATTTTCTTCTGCTTTAAGTCACTGTTCCAGTTCTTTTTCTTTATAGCCATCAGCATTGTAAGGCAGCATCAGCACTCGTCCCTGTCAGATGGGGGGTGTGACAGAGGAGCAAAGTTTGACAATTGCAGGGAGAGTAGAAACATTTAGGAACATGGGATGTTGAGAAGAGCTATAACTAAACTGCTGCTATTTTGTATGTTGATATTTTCTTTTCACAGATGGAAAAATTCGTTTGGCAACTTTAGAACTTGGCTGCCTATTGCTGAAGCAGCTTGTATTTTCCAAAAATGGCAGGATCATAAAAAGTGTTCACCTTGATTGTCTTGAGGTATTTTCCTTCAAATTACCAGTCACTGCATTACTGCTGAGTCTTGAACAAATAGTTGAACAAATTTGTTTCATTTCTGATTGCAATAAGCCTTAATGTGACATTTGAGCTTCTAGAACATCTTTGCATTGGTAGCTCTGTGCTGTGAACATAATGACCTGTGTTCTGTTCTCAGCTCTGCTATTTTAACTTGTATCTTCTCAAGCAGCTTTTTGTTTCATTGTCTCTCTGAAACTTGTGTGTTATCCATCTCAATAATGTAAACAAAAATGCTTTTGAAATAATAAATTCACATAAGCTGTATTTTTGTGGGTGCAAGAACTGTATTTGTCGAATTCTGGGATTAAGATCATGAATCAGGGTATTAGTAGACAGTCTCTTCTGTATGAGTTTTTGGATGGGTTTTTTAATGTGAGTAGTAAGTGGTGTATGTATTCCCAGAAATGCATTTTCTCTTTCCTAGGGTGCAAGGGAGGAAAGCGTTCATCTCCTTCGTCGTTTCTATAAGGTAAATATGCAAAATGCTATAAGAAAAAGGTCCTTTACATATGGGGAATGTCTGCAGCCCAGTCTTTACATAGTGCCCAAAGCAGCACCATTTTTAAGATGGGAACTCCAAATTTGTGAGAGAGAAGGAAGTGTTTTGTTGAAGAATTCCTCTCCTTTCCTGCCCTTCCTATACCACCCTCCCATATGTCACAAAGGGCCGTTGGAAGACTCACAGGGTTTGTACTGGAGATCAAGTTTATTATTGACACTAATATGGAATATGTTTGGTTTTGACATTACTTTTTGTTTGTATAATATCGGAAATAGTGATCTAAAGTTAATTATTTTTTCTTATTGGAAACCTTTGCAGGTTTTTACTTTTGTGTATGTGTTGTAAACAATGAAAGAAATTAAATTTTTAGCTCTAGGTACTAACCTCTATATAAGGAGCAGTAAATCCATGACAGATTTCAAGTGTCTGAAATACTTTCCTGTTTTTCTCAGAATTCTCTTGAAGG
>WEKY01031722.1:22119-35390 GCA_013390045.1 Picathartes gymnocephalus | reverse complement strand
AAAAAACTCAACCCGCTACAACTTGTGAATTATATTGTGGAGCTTATAACCATCCATGCCCCAAGGTATACTTCTCTTACAGTTTTTCAAGTATTCAGTACTTTGAAGCATTAGAGTTAGACTTGAGCAGCTTAAAATCATGACTCTTGTGCGTATGCAGACTTTTTGGTTTTGGTTTTTTTCTTGACCAAAACATCTTTTTTTTTTTTTTTTTTTAAATTAATCTTTTATATATTGTACAAATTTTAAAAGAAAGTTCCTTTTTGAACCACATTTTTTGACATCTTTCTTCCTTTCGGTCCAAGGTCCTGGGTGTTGTCATTTCATTTGGAGACAATGTTAAGCATACTTAAGTTAGAAATATGGTTTACTTTAGAAAGAAATCTAGACATGAAAAATGTTGAATTTTCTTTCTGTAACTATTTGTCATACATGTAAATCCTGAACAGATTTGAATTCATTAGCATAAACAAAGTGTGAGAAGTGGTATGCAGTGTTTCTGGTGAGCTGTTGCTTTCAGTATTTTTTCACACTAAGGGAAAAATATTAGTCTTTTTTCATCAGAAACAATGATTAAATATATATGGAGATGACAAAAAAAGACATGGAAACTGTGTGAAATCACAAGGTTTTAGTTTTGTAGTTCTATAATACAGTATATTTTTTATTTGACAGTTCTCAAATTATATATGTAGTTCACAAAAGAAATTCCTAAGTTCTAATAACAGATGTAATGTATTTACTTGTGAACAGGGGAATGTAATGCTGGATTTGTAACTCAGTCCCAAAAAGGAAAGGAGATCCTTAGTATCCCTCAGAACTCTAATAGTATTGTGAGGTGTTGAATGCTGCATGCATCTATTTGTTAGTTTTTATAATGAAATAACTCATGTTAATATAGCTAGGCATAAACACAACTATCTACAATACTGAGGGCTCTTTTTAATTTATGATGGTTCAGCAGTGGACATCATCTCCAGATCCGGATAAGGAACATATTTAAATAAATATTTTTTGCAGAAAACCAAAAAGATATGAACAGAGAAATCAGTTTAGCATCAACCAAAGAAATAAAATTAAACCCTAATGATATAAAAAGTGTCTTGTATAGTAGTTACTGTTCTTTCCTTCCTCATTGCTCTTCATTTGAAAGTTTAATCTAACCATTTTGTTTATCCCGTTAGGCTTGTTTTAACATATAATCAGCTTTCTTTCCTTTCACCTTAAGCAATTTGTAGCTTCTCAGTTTGAAGTCACATTTTTTTATTTAAGACTGCAATTTTGAAAATTGCTAGGCAAAGAAATTCAAAGATTCCTAAAATTGTTATTTTGTTTAAGAAATATTAGCAAACAACAGCTTTTAAACTTCTCCATTCCTTCTATCCTGTCACATCCTTTCAAACAAAACCACTGGGAAGATCACTCCAGGGCACAAGGTTGTGTCCAGACAGTTCTTGAATATCTCCTGTGAGAGGGACTCTACAACCTCTCTGGGCAATCTGTTCCACTGCACATTCACCTGCACAGTAAAGAATTCTTCCTTGTGTTCAGGTGGAACTTCCTGTGCATCAGTTTCTGCCCATTGCCTCTTGTTCTATTGCTTGGAACAACCAAGCAGAGACTGGCTCCATCCTCTTGACACCCTACCTCCAGATACTTATAAACATTGATGAGGCCCATTCTCAGTCATGTCTTTTTGAGATTGAACAGGTCCAGCTCTTCCTACTATCCTTGTAAGAGACATGCTCCATATATCAAAAGTCAAATATACTGAAACATTTTAAAACCAGGAAAAGTCCTGTAAGAATCACATGTATTGAAAAAATATTGTTCTGAGAAGCTGTGCTGAGTTTCTGGCAATTAACCACTCATCTCTTTTTTCTTGCACACTGATTTTTAATGTCTGAGATTAGACTGAGGTTTCATATACTTCTGCCTGTGCATATCTTGAAAGAACTGCAAAGATCTTTCAAGTAACCCATACTAACAAATCAACTAAAATAGGATCCTGCAATCATGAAGAATATCTTCTAAAAGCTTATAGGTATACATGGTAATTCACTTTTTATGGTGGCATCAAAATCATGTTTGGAGAACAGTTACCCCTCCAGCTCTTTCTTCTTTTTATGCTCAGAGCTGCAGTTGATTTATGTGATTTCTATATGTAGCATACCAATGGACCTGAAATTAAAGTTTTTAAGATTTTTTTTTCTCAAATCACTTTATAGTTCAAGATAAAAATGAGAACTGTACTAGATTTTATGCAAATTTGATTTAATTTAGCTGACCTACTTGCTATTACTCTGCTTGAAGTCAGAGGCATTAAAAATGACTGTTTTAGGAGGGGATAGTAGGAAATTAAACAGGCAGACATTCTGTACTTCCAGTGTGAATATAAGGTCTTTAGAAAAAAGTCAGTGAGTGGACTAAACATTAAAAGAACCACCGTGAATATTTTTTCCCCTGTCTCCAGAGAATAGACCCCAGTCTCTTCCATTTGACAACCCTTGCAAAATCCCCAGCACACCAAACCCAGACTGAATAAAGTTGTTGCTGTAGATGAGGAAGCTAAAGGGCAGACAGTGGCTTCCCAAGGAGATGCACTGACTGCTGTAGAAGCAAGCAGCAAGCGTAGCACTGAGACAGTTTGAGTTTTAGTTTGCCTTGATGAGTAGCTTTGAAAGAGGAATAACGAGCACTGGGCAAGCCTCAGACTGTGGGTTTGGGGTTTCACCCTTTATTTGTGCAGGTTTTTCCTGTTGAGTAAACAGTGTCCTCTGATAACAGATCCTTTGTGTTCAGAGTACTAAACCATGGAGGCTCAGGAGTTCTGTAGCTCATCCTCTGCCCAGTTATGCCCTGCTCTGGGTGGTGCTGTGATGCCTTTCAGGCAGCAGGACTCTCAACAGAGTCTGTCAAGACTTTGACTACAGTTGTGTGTGCACATACGTCACAAAACTGATGTTTAAGAGAGCAATGTTACATGAACAAGATGGATCTTTGCAATATTCATGGTACTATTTTTCTAATCAAGATAATACTGTCAAGAGGCATATAATTGGAAAATGCTGGAGAACAGAAAGAAAATGTAATTCTTTTGTTGGAAACCTTGAAACCTTCTCCTTGATGCCCTTATACTGAACTAAAAATATTATGATAAGTCTAAAAATTAGATTGCTTTTTTTTTTTTTTTGCTGGTACATTCTTTGTGTCTGTTTGAAATAGTACCACTTGGGAATCCAGAAATGAAATAAAATGATTTCTTAAAGAGTGCACACAAATGTGCTTATGCATAATAACAACTTTGAGCTATAATTAGTACTTAATGGATCTTTATCTTTATTCTAGTATAGATGGACCAGGGCCATTGGTTATGATTGGTCCAGAGCAGTCTTTAGCTTGTAGACTTGTGGCTCAATGCAGGTTCAAATGATACCATGCTGAAACTGCAGAATGGAAAAGAAAAGCACATGGTTACAAGCATGTTACCTTTGACTGACATTAAGCAGAGCAAAATACTTTTGCACAGCTCCAGAGGTTTTGACCTATGAAAGACTGAATATGTAAAGCTTTAGTTACTGAGCTAGTACCAAAATAATACTTCTCCTTAAGAGGACAAATAATTATACCAGATTAATTACGAACACCTATGTAAAAAATCTGCTGCCTATGGAAAGATTTACATCATCAAGTATTGAAACCTAAAGAAGTAGACCTAATGAATAGAAGACCTTGCATTTTTTTGACATATTCTTCCTGTCTTCTAAACCTGTTAGGGTAACAGTAAGCCAATTTTGATAGAGACTTTTGATAGGTCAGGACTTCTTGAAAAACCTCAAAGTTTTGAGGCTCAAGAAACATTTCTAAAAATAAATTAAATCACTGAAATTTAAAATCTAGCAGTTTAAGGGAAATGCTTACTATTCACTAATTCAGACACATGAAGAAATTGCCTTCTTCCATGTACAATTTAAAAGCAAAATGTTAGAAAGCTATCTACCACAAAGAAAAGCTTCCAGTTTTTCTAGCAAAGCACTATCTCAACAAAAATTGGAGAAGAAATCTATATGGATTAAAATGAAACTGAGTGACAATCTCTCTTTCCTTTTTTAGGCGTTTGAAGATAAAATAATAATTTAAAAATATGATGAAATGTTGACTTTGTATAAAGAAATAAAATTAGTAAGTAAAATTAGTCAGACTAATACTATTGAACATGTAAGATAACAGGCCAGAGGTTAAAAATGTAGGGAAGTTAGAGCCATAGGATAAAATTACTGCTTCTGTTTTCAGTACAGTTACTGTCTTTGAGCATGGGAGTGAAAGCAGAGTTAATGAGAACGAAGGACAGAAAAAGTGAGTGACACATGAAAAGCAAAGCTCTGAGAGCTTGACACAAGAAGAATTGAGGATCTGGCTCCCACAGTGAATCAAATTGTAGGTCAGTCAGAATTTTTAACAAATCTATGAACTTATGAATAACTTTAGTTAACAATGAATCTCTAATAACTGCATCTGCTGGAAAAGGAAGCTAGAGTGACTCAGCAGTTCATTTTCAAAAAAGAGTGTGCATTTTTTAACAACTCTTTCTCAGGAAAGTAGATTGATGACATGGATATGAAAAGAAAGCATAGTACAACTAAGCATACCTCATCAAAGACAACTCATGTCTGAATAATAGATTATCCTTCTTTGATTAAAATATATAATTTCTTACATAAAGGGAGGTAGTAAATCTGTTTGCCACAAAATGTTTGATCTGTGTCTTCACTGGAAAATGTCAGTCAAATTAGAGTAGGAACTCACTAAAACATGCAGTAGAGAAACAGCAGAATGCAGCACATGCTGTGACAAAAGCTGGAATCTCAGGCTTAAGAGAAGTTGCCAGGCACTACTTTAAGGATTGGTCTCAGGACCAATTTTGACTAATATTTTCACAATTGTACTAAAATTTTAAGTGTTATTAAGTTTTCTGATTTAGAAACATTTGATTCATTGTCAATAGAAATCAGTTTTTAACTAGAAATAAAAAGAGTAATGCTAGCAAAAGACAAAAGAAAAAAATAAATTACCAGGGACCTGATAGTTATTTGTGAGTTTAAGCTAGTATTATGACTGTCAAGTGAAAAGTAATGTCCAAATATATAACTGTAATGTGGGTGCAATTCTAGCTGCACAAGTGTTTTAACTACCTCCGTATTTCATGGCAAAATCTTCCCATTCTGTAGGGTGCCTTCTTTTCTCTTATGCTTAACATCTTTGTGCCCACTTTGTGAAAGAAGCACCATTACGTAAACATGTCGTAATTCCTTTACTGAAACACTTCTACCTCATATGTGTTATGAGTAACTGATAAAAGCAGTTTACATAAACAGTAAACTAGCTTATTTATTTATTTAAATATAAAACATAGAAACCATATAGGGAGCAGGGGTTACATGAATTTTCTGGGAAATGCCATTTTGTATAATGTCATGTTCTTACTTTCCTTATTCTTTTCCTTACCTGCTTTTCCTCTCTGACAGAGAGAGCTGTGAACACCTTGCTGCACAGCTCTACAGAACTGCTGAATACTGGGTTAAGCCTCATTAGAGTCTTGTTAGCAGGGGCATTCTTCGGGAGAGGAGCAGTGGATATCAGGGTTTGCTCAGCAGGAGCAGGACAATGCACCCAGGTCCCTCCTTTCTTGGCTCTCAGAATAGTGAACACCATCATACCCTTCTCACAAAGCTGTGCTTCAGCTGACTGAATGTCACTTAGCTCTTTAGAAAAGCATTATAAGCGTCATTCCTAGGAAGAGATTTCAGGTCAATGGTTTACAGCTGGATAACAACTCCTCCCACCACCCCTGCATTGGGACCATCAGATTTAAGAAAAGCTTCCCTTTGCTCAGCAGTTCTTACTCGTGTCTTGGACTTTGCATATCATTTTAATCATTTTATCGACTCCCTGGTGTTAACTAAGGAACCTAACCATTTAACCAGGAGTTGTGGCTCACTGCAGGGTGTTTTCAGATGCCTCAGTCTTTTCTTGAACCTAGTCTTTGTAATTAACTGTAATATGGACAGTTTTGGAAGATGGCAGGGAAGAAGATCTGGATATTATTGATTGGTAAATATGGTATTGAACCACTAACATGATATAAGAATATAAATGCAGTTTTAAGTATTATTACATGGTATTTCTTGTAGAGAAAGTAGTATAGGAACAATAACGGATTTATACTTTGTACTGATAGTATTGTATTCAAGGCTGGTACAATTGTCATGTTTCAAAAAGTTTTAATATGGAGGTTCACCATTAAGTGAAAATCCCTCTGTGCATGCTTATCTCTCATCCCAGGGACAGAACAGAGAAGCAATTTTCTACAGTTCCCTAAAACATGTTTCAAACATGTGGTCTGTCTCACTTGCTTGGATAATGCAGCAATGCCCTCATTCTTATTAAAGTAGTTTTGATGTTCATTTTAAATGTGACAGCTATTTGGGAAGTAGAGCCTGTCGTGGTTTGAGAAGTAATTTTTCCCTGTGAGGAACTTGACAGCTTCCTTCAGGCCCGAGAGAACCAATTAACTGGCTAGTTCTAAGGTGGACACTCTGTTTAGCCACTTAAGAAGCTGAATACGCCTCTGTGATTCACATTTAAGAAAGGAGAAGCCCGGGAATCTCTGTCTTGTTTCTGGCTTCTGAACAGGTAACAGGGCCTGCGTGGCCCGGCGGAGGTGGCCTGGGCCGGGTTGGGGCTAGGCCCACTCAGCTCTGCAGGGCCGGGCTGGGCTGGGCTGTGCAGGGCCCACTCAGCTGGCTCGGGCATGGCTGAGATCCTGCTGCAGCTGAATCCTGGCCTGGCTGCTGAGATCCTGCTGCAGCTGAATCCTGGCCTGGCTGCTGAGATCCCAACCACTCCTGCCTCCCCCATCTCCTTGAGAAAAGTTTGCAGCAGCTTTGGCTGCTGGCCAGCAGAGATTATGTGACCAACAACAGAGCCCGGGAGAGATAGTAACTTTTCCAGTGCACAGATGAAACTTACAGACATCAATCCTCTCTTGAGGAAGAGAAAGAGAAAGAGTGAAGGCACGCGAGGAAACCGACATGGAGACATCGAGATCAGTGAAGAAGGAGCTGAAGCCCAGAGGGAGGAGAAAGAAGAGATGCTTTAAGGTGAAATTCTTTTGTAAGGCCATGGTAATGGACTATGATATATTAGACCATTCCTTGTAACTCATGAATGCAATTGTGGGGATGCAGCGTTCTAACTGCAGCCTGAGCAAAGGCACTCGTGCTGAAGCAAGCAGATGCTGAAGTAGCTGCGGTCTAATGAGAAACTTGAACAGAGAGAAGTGGGGAACCTTGCCACAGAGATGAGAGAGATGAGAACCCTTGCCCCAGGGTTAGAAGAGGAACCTTGCTTCCAGAGATAGAAGAAGAGAACTCTTGCTCCAGGGATAGAAGAAGAGGAATATTCTTCCAGAGAGAGAGAAGAGAAGACCCTTTGCTTTTCTACCAGAACAGCTTATCCTTAAAACAGTACCCCAGTAGACAGAGCTGAGCCCTCGAGAGCAGTTGTGGGAAGAACTGTGTGTCGGGGGAAGGGACTTTCACACTGTGAACCGATTTCCTTTTCTGGGCTGCTGATTCACTGTGATATTGGAGCCATGAGATAACTGTTTTCTTGTGGAAAAGTCTCCATGGCATGGCAGGAGAGACTCCTCTCCCTAAGAGAACTGAAGAAAGAGTATTTTAGAGGTAGTAAACTGACTGAAAATCACAGGTTTTGTCTCTACATTGCTGGTAGGAGAGAGAAGCTGAGGTGGGGGGAGGAAGAGTGTTCTGAAAGTTGATTCTGATTCTTATTATTTTTCTGTTAGTTCTGTTAATAAAGCTTTCTTTCCTATACCTTTTAAAGTTTTGAGCCTTCTTTGCTTTCTCCTAATCCTTATCTCACAGCAGAAAGTAAGTAAATAAGTTTACTGGGTGCACTGTTGTTCGGCCAGAGTGCTCAACCCACTACATTAAATTGGTGCCCTGTGTGAGGACGGCAAACTAAAACCACTGCATTAATTGGTGTTTCTGCTCGGTTATTGAATCTAACCCACTACATTAATTGGCGTTTCCACCTGTTAATCCAATCTAACCCTCTACAGAGGCCTTCTGGGAAAGGGGTTTAAACATATCCCCCTAGAACCAAAACTTCCCTGGTCCACAGGAAATGTTCTAAGAACCAGGTGATTATTTAGTCATTTGTGGGAGCAGTGACACTTTTTTGTCAAGTGAAAGAAAGACACTGTGTTACAGACAGACTTGATCTTAAAGGCTGTTTCCACCATAAGGGATTCTGTGATTCTAACTGATTCCTTGGTTCTAACACTAAAAAAACTGCAAAAGCACAGAAGAAAAATAAAGTTCAATATCACCATCATAAAATTCAAACCAAGCCAAAGTTTGTATATTTTTTGTCTTTTTAGTCTTGAGAGTAAAAGAGCATTTTTTTTTAATAACAACGTAAGGTTTTGCATACTTGGAATATTATGGACACATTAGTACAACTAATAGAATGAATCTAACTGACAATTACTAAATTAGAGAGAAGTAGCTGGAATTTACTTAATTAGTCTACCAAATTTTAATTAACCTCTCCAGTGGCCCAATTATGGTTCAGAAGATATCAGAAGATATCCTTAAAATAAAACAATGAATTACTTTAGGTTGCATATCAGTTGATTTCACCAACTAATTAGTTTTATTCCTGGTATAACAATCTAAATTAGAAACATCAAATATGTGGGGGAAGAAAGAATAATCAAGATATTCTGAAAGTAGCTTTGACTAAAAGTAAGTATAACTGGTTTCTCCAGCTGGATAGAGACATTAAAGAAAGGTAGAAAGAGATTATTTTAGGAAGGTACTTACAAAAGAATAACAGTAAAGTCCACTAAATTTGGAAATGAATCAGCATGTTACCTATTCCCATGCTGAGTAGATGATGTCAATGTTTTGTAGCTACCAGAGATTTTAAAACTTTGATTTCTTGAAATATAAAACAGTTCTAACAATGTTTCTGAACTCTGGCCTTGTGGTCAAACTCTCTTCAGTTTGCTGCTGCAGACTAAAATAATTCTAGTGGATTTATTTTGGATGTACTCTTGGGAAGGTAAGCATTTCTAACCCTGGGTGTCAGGTAGCCTGATATGAATATTTATTACAAATTTTTGATCTCTCCCACCTCTTTCCTTTTGGATGTAATGATTGTAGGTTTTGGTCATTTAATTTGTTATTAATCTATTTTATGTGGCTAGAAAAATGTCCTTTGGTATGCAGTCTGTTGAAACTCAGTGAATGTAGGTTCAGCAAAACCTCCTGCATTAAATGTTTATTTCAAAATAGGCTACAGCTCTGGAAAACTGGACTCATGGTCCCAGCAGCCTAAATATTCAAAATCAACCTCAAAAGTGATGTGGCAAGACTAGCACCCTTATAGTGAAATAGTAATGGATACTAAGGTAAAAGAAAAAAAAATGTTTTGGAACTGCATGCAAGGTGTTTGTCAGTCTTCTGGGTACTCAAAACTATTGAAAATTTTATTGCTGTTATGTTCCTATATTTGGATCTAGGAGGCTGACTTGTAGTTTTTACAATTGTAGACTGGATCTCTTCATGCTAGTAAAGGGCCAATAAATGGAAAAATGTCACGAAGTACAGACAAGGAAAGCAGGGCTATGGAAGTAGGAAGTGGACCTATTGTGAGATGAATGATTTTACATTATATTGTTATATTCTGGAAGTTTTGTTAATGTTGGATTTGATGAATTCTGTCTCAAAAGGACTGAGAAATGCAACTTCATTGGAAATGAATTTTATGAGGTCGGGAATATTTAAAAATATTTGTAACAAATGAATTTTTTTTTTAGATTTTTTTTTTTTAATAATTTTTTAATGAGAAATAAAGCTGGCCCTCACAGTGGTTTGCTTGTAAATGATCTGTGAATAAATTCTGGTGACCAGGACAGAAAGAGGAATATTAAAAAAGCATGATACATGTAAGCAGACATGCAAAAGCAAAGTATAGATGCTGGAATTTGAGTCATGAAATGTGAATGCCTGTGCAGCTCAGTCCAAGGACTGAGCTGAGAGGCTGAAAGGAGCAAAGCAGGTTCAGCACTTGGAAAAAAGATCAGTAGTATGCTCATTATTAGGTTATTAACTTCTTCAGAGCTGCAGAAAATCCCTTCTGGTAGACCTGGTGAAATTCTATTAGTTAAGTTAAATTCTATTAGTAAGAAGCTGAGTTTTGCTTTGTCTTGTGACAGACTATCAGCTGCTGGTCCCAAGGGTGCCAACTGTGGCCAGTGTATGCATTTCTTGAGGGACAGTCGTAGGCTTGTGAGCTCCTCAGTGGGGAGCAAAAGGGCGTATAACTCTATCAGAGACCACCCAACAAAAAATACTGGTGTTTCCTATGAAGAGGTAGCAGACATCTCTGCCACCAACTTCATTACAATAAAGACTTCTCAATATGTTAATATCTGTTCAGAAAAGATCACAGTGAAAACATTTTCTGTCCAGGCAGCAGATGTACAGTCTTACACCTCCTACCATAAACCCTTTTTCTATCAGAAAATTAGAATCAAATTACAAATATTTGTGTTAGCTAGTGTAGGAAGGAAGGAAGAGTAAAGGCAGTATAAAAATATTTAGGACAGATCCTAGGATACTCTGACCTTTTTGTAAGTTGATCTAACAGACCTAGTATAATGTTACTTTGTAGAATTACAGAATATCCTGAGTTTGAAGGGACCCATCAGGATCATCAAGTCCCTGTGCAGGACACCCGTGCATGAGAAATATAGCATGCGTGGTAAGAGAATGAAAGTGTGAAACAATCCTTCAGCTGAGGTCTTTTAAGATCTGCAAAGATGGTCCTACACTTAGATGTCCATCCATGCAACCCTCATTCCAGGGTTAATTCATGTTCCACAGACTGTGGGTCATATCAGCTAGTAGAAGCTTGTGTGTTTTTCCTAGAGCTTCAACTCCAAATAGTATAAATCTATTTTATAAGTTTATTATAAAAGTCTCATATATTTTAATTGAATCTGTTCCGTGCTAATATTATTAGATTAATGGAATGGCCTTGGGTATCTTTTTGAGAGGATGACATAATTAGTCAATGCCTTGTTCATCAAGATGCAGACAGTGAATGTTAAGGATAAGATTTTGGCAAATGGAGCTCTCTGAAACTGTGCTGAAACTCAGTTATTCCATATTAAATGTGTTTCTCCATGCTTCATGATGTGTGTGTTTCAAATCTTGACTCTATCAAGAGATGCAGAAAATTTCTTGTCAAAGACCTATCAGAAGGCTTCGTCTGAACTTGACAATAAACAACACTAATGAAATGCCAGCATCCCTAAAATAATATTATTATCCAAGGATTATACACTTTTCTTTTTACAATATAAAACCAATTATAATTTCAATACAAGTTATGCAGTACAACCATAAAGCAGTAAACAAAGAATTAATTTGTGTTCCTTCTGCACTTATCAGCCATTGACTAATTAGTTTCTCTCTCAGGTTCTGAGTGACTCTTAGAAAGAAGAATCTCTTGAGGGTACAAAGGTTAATTTTGAAGTGATTACAAATATTCAGCTAATATTATAATTAATAGCAATGCTTAAAGCACAGCAGTCATCTCCCATCCCTGTAAGGAGCATTTGCTAATTAGAGAGACTATTGGAATTTTTCAGGATATTTAACTTTTCACTCTTCAATCAAGTGAGCTCATAAAGCTGAGAGAAATGTTAAACTGCTTCAAATACTTAAGCATCTAAACAAATAAATCTTATGTACTTAATTTCATCCCGATAACTCCTCAAACACACTATAAAATACTGGGTAGATCATGTCATTACATACATATAAATCTTCCATGGATTCACAAACATTTTTACGCTATTCACAAATAAAACCAAAATTACTTCTAGGCCTACAGATTGCATAGAATAATTTGTCCACCAGAGAAATTAATTTCTGTCCTGGTTTGAGGTGGGATAAATTTCTTCACAGTTATTATGGGGCTCTGTTTTGGGTTTGTGCTGAAAACAGTGTTGATAACTCAGAGATGTTTCTTACTGCTGAGCAGTGCTTCTATGGAGTCAAGGTCTTTCCTTCTCCCCACTCCACCTCACCAGCAAGGAGACTAAGGATGCACAGAGGGTTGGGAGGAGACACAGCCATGACGGCTGGCCCCAGGTCAGGGGGATGTCTTAGACCAAATAGAATCATGCTCAGCAATAAAAACTGGGGAAAGAAGAAAGAAGGGCGTGACAGTCAGAGTGGTGGCATCATTGTGTGTGATGGAGCCACCCACCTGCTCATGAAAAGTGGTGAAAGAATTCCTTGGTTTTCTTTCCTTGCATGTGTAGCTTTTGCTTTACCTCTTAAATTGTCTTTATCCCAACCCATGAGTTTTCTCAGTTTTACCCTACTGATTCACTCCTCCCTTCGACTGGAAGGGGGGTGAGTGGCTAGGTGGTGCTTGGATTCTCACTGGGTTTAAACCATGAAATTTTCTTACTAGCAACAGAAATGGGTATGAAGTAAAACAAATTGTGATATTAGGAATAGTATAACATAAAATATACTCAATATTTCAAAGTGGAAAATTTTATATCCAGGTAAAATAAGTTGCAGAAACAAAGAAAGTAGCTTATTTATTGTAGTTCATAAAATTGCTATGGGAATTTCTGACCATGGTCAGGTTAGGATACAACATATCCTATTCAAATCTGGCATGGTTGGATTGAACTTAGACCACACATAAAATGGAAAATATCTTTTTTTCTTTATGACATGCAAAAGTCTTTTGAATGAATGCAGGTAACCCCAAATGTGAACTCTGATCTGAGAGCTGTTGGTAATTCAGATTTAGGTGACCAAGTCTTTGTCAAACAAAAGCATTTGAAATTTTCATTTCAAATTTTCATTCCAAATTAGGACTCTCAAAAAAGAAAAACCTTTAACACCAACATACTTCTGGCAATTGTTAGTCCACGCTCCTTATTGAAGAAAGGCTTGTGATGCACCTGTTTGGATTGACAGATGTTGGGGGTTGGGTTGTCTTTCCTTTTGTTTCCTTTTAACAGTGTAGAATTTTTTTCCATTCAGTTGCTAAATAGCCTTAATTACTGAGTACTTAAGAAAAACAAAGACTATACCTAGGCCTAAAGAAAAGGCCCATCTATGTTTACTGTTCTGTCGGGGAGTTTTTCT
>WEKY01031722.1:10446-21907 GCA_013390045.1 Picathartes gymnocephalus | reverse complement strand
TGCTCTGGGTTTCACTGCGCTGCAGCCTCGCTCCCCCGCCTGCCGAGACGTCCTGCCGTCCCAGTTTGCTGCTTTCCAAGAATCCTGCTGGGGCACTGGAATCGACTGCTCCAAGGAGGTTTGTGAAGCAAAACCTCTCTTCCGTTTTGTTTTCCCCTGCTGACTGAACCACCATAGCACGTGCTCCCTGCCGGCTGTGACCATCACTGCACTGAGGGGGGGGGAAGTGCCTTCAGGCCAGGAGGTCGGGACCGGGTTCTTGGTTCTGTTTTGTTGTTAGTGCCATAAAAATTGTTGTTTGTTTGCTCTGTTATAAATCCTAGTAAAAAACTGTTATTCCTACTCCCATATCTTTGCCTGAGACCCCCTTAATTTCAAAATTACAATAATTCGGAGGGGAGGGGTTCACATTCTTCATTCCGAGGGAGGCTCCTGCCTTCCCTAGCAGAGACCTGTCCTTCAAACCAGGACAACAGACAAATAACAGTAAAGCAGATGGCAGATATAGCCATAATTTGTAGGTACTTTCTTAACGAGCAGCATTTTGCAGAGAACTTGGTTTGGTCCTGTCCACCACCCCTCCCCACAGACTAACTTTATTAAAAATACACAGTTATTCATATTTACATGTCATCATTTCAATAGCTAGTTCGAACTATTTTATTATTTTTTGTTGTCTGGAAAAAATCATAAAAGGTATGAACGTCAAAGGTTGTTTGCAGTGGCCTTTTTTGCACATTTTATGTCCTTGGTAGAGCAAGAAATGGGCATGAAATGTGTGCATGCTTGACTAATATGAGTCTTATCAGAACCTTTGTGTGGAAAGGTCTTTTTCTGATTAATTGTAAATCAATTTGAAAAGGTAATAATCTTTTTTAATGTCAAATAGAAAGACAAAGCTTGAAATACATATTTTTTGTAATATTTTAAAGTTCAACCAGAAACTGTAATAGAAGAAGGGCTGCTCAAAGCATAATTTCTGACATTAATTTTTGATATGTTTTTTCTGGACTCATAAAATATATCTGGTCTTGTTTTTAACAAGTGTTTTTTTAAACAGTCATAAATTCTGAGAACTGAGTAAAAATTTGCATAATATCAAAGCTGAATTTAAATTTGCTACTTAGAGAAATGGTGGTATTTGTATACTCATTATTTTGAATGTTGCATGCATATGGAAGACATCTGCTGGAATCTGACCTTTTTTGTATACCCTGTATTATATTATGCCTCTAAAACAAACTGCATTGTTTGTTAATAGAAAAAAAAATAATAAAAAGAATTGTTATTTCCATGAGGAATTAATAATTTGTCTCAGGAATGAAGTACGTAACTAAATTATAACTACTGAAATATCTCATTTGTTAGTTTGGAATTGCAAAGTCTGATCTCTTTTTTCCTGAACTGTAGGACCTACTCTGAAGCATGGGAAATCAATATCCTTTAATTGGTCTTTGGCTTTGAAGTAACATAAGAAAGAAACTATTATTCAAAAGAAGACCAAATATCAGAGTCTTCATTGCACTGCTTCTATGGGATAGAAAATGTATTTTTTGTGTTTGTAGTAGGCCTTACTGGATCATCCTATTTTGAATCCTTCACTAATATAAATATTTTTATTCATATAGACTGAAACATTTAGTCTAGAACACTATTGTCCCAGTTACAGGTATTAAGAGATTTGTGCTAATGTTTTGGGAAAAGCTAGAAACCTACCTGAGCAGAGCTGTATGACTATGTGGAGAGAAATGGATCTAAGATACTTCAAGCAGCAAGTCCAGAACTGTGATTAAAAAATTCTGATTTAGTTGCCTCTTACTCTTCTACAACACAGAATAGCTTGGGTAACCAAATGTCCAGCCAATAGCTAATGCCTCGAGGTACCCAGAAAATCCACAAAGCAGGAATTGCCTCTGCAGAGATCCTGCCCAAGAGATACCTGTGACTGTGGATAGTATAATTAAGATTGTGGTCTTGTCACATGAAGAAGTCAATTTTTTCTAATTACTTTACTTTTTGATTTTTTTCTTTACTTGTTAATTTAAATCTGGGCATATTATTTTATGCAGCCTGCTGTTGCTCCATAAATCTGGTTCTATTTTGCTTTTAATGATTTGCAGCAATGATTTTTTGAAGATCACAGAAACGAAGTAGTCAAGGTTTTCAATATTTTTCTGAGGAGACATGGTTCAGAACTCTAAGGGCAAGATGAGATGATTTTGAGAGTGACTCAGAAGAGGAACAGGAACTGTTAGCTTTGAAGCAAAGAGAGGAGAACATATTCTGCTGCAGAAGCTGATATTGCGTTTATTTGGCTAGATTGCTGTATATATTTATGGAGCCCACAAAAATATGAAACATGTTCCAATGAAGCATTTGGAGCATCTAGAGTAATTATGTCATATACAATATGAAAAATAAGCAAGATGAGTTTTCCAAAATTTAACGCAATCTCAGTAGGTTCAAATGCCACACTAAAGGAGTAAGAGTACAGTTTTAGGCTGTATTGGGCTGACAGTAACAGTAACCATGAGACGATAAGGGAAATTTAGAGTGTGATTAAGGCAGGAGACTTTGCTTATTCCTATCCTGACTCTGTAGCAAAAACTGCATAATGTAAACGCTACATTTTAGATCCCTTGAGTGCTTACTTGCTGGAAAAACTGGTCAGTTAGTGAGCAAGAGAGGACAAGAGTCTTGATTTACTTTTTTGTTGTGCACAGGACCTGTGTCTAGAATTGCTTCCTGCAGCTTTTGGGGAATCAGAGTTGTAACACCTGAGTGTAACTACCTGAGTAGAAATGTAAAAGCGCATAAACCCAAAGCAGCAAATTTAATATGGAAGTGGAAAATTACAGGAATATGTTTATACGAATTAGTTAAAAACATAAGAGAACAAGTTAAATAGAGAGCTGAGAAGGTAAAACATACACAGACAGTATAAAGTTTGTTCAAAAATTCTACTTTATAGACATGGCAAAAATATGAAGTGGTCAACAGACAGTCTGAGGAACAAAAGTGTTTACTGGGTTAACAGCAGAGCCAAAATATTTTGCTTCTATAGAAAAGTGGGAATCTTGTCTAATTTAAAAGAGTACAAACTTTGACAGGTTAAAAAAAGCATTTTTTAAAAATCAAGACATATTTTGAGCTGCAACTGAAATTTTTATAAAAGTGTATTAAAATACTTTTAAATTATTTTAAATGATAGGGAAATTATATCTATAAATTAAGATGCTGCTGCACTAGAATAATTCTTTACAGAAAATGGATATCAAGAATAATATTAAATTAATCTTACATACGAGGTTTTAGAAAAAAATCAATACAATGATTGGTAGGAAAGCACTAAAAGTGGATGACATGCAAGCTAAAGAGAACCTATAATGAAAGTGCTGAACTACTAATTTTATGTACATCCTGCTGTCTAAATTAGCATTAGAACAATTATTGCAGATTCTTCTTTGAAAACATGAGGTCAAAATTCAGCTGTGCCTCAAAAATCTAATACAGTGTCAGGAATTATTAGGAAAAGAATTAAGTGGAAAGCACAGCTCTGAAAATTGGTTTATAAGACAATGATGCACTCAAATGTAAAATATTGAGTGATGCATTGGTCAATCCATCTCAAAATTGATTTAGTAGACTTAGAAAAGTTAGAAAGAATGGTTCTTATCCAAAGCGAGATCACAGATGAGAACAGTAAAAATAGTGAAAAGGAAAATAGTTGAAGTTAAAATATTTCACTTTGAAATTTTCTGAATAGAAATTTATATTTTTTTCCTTCAGCTTCATAATTACATATTTTGAAGCCATGCAGCAACAAAAGTTAAATATTTTAGTTTTTATTTATCATATTTTTATTTGAGCATATAATTAGATGTAAATATACTTTTAATTTTTTTCATTAATAGGAAAAAACACCTTTTTTTAAATTAAATGTGTGCTCAGTGGTTTAGGAATACAAGACGTTTTGTTGCTTATGAACTCCTATCACTGAACTTCTGGTGACATTTTATGAAAACTGAGAGTGCCTGAAGAAGGCAAAATCAGATGTTTTGTTGAAATCTGTATTCTACAGATGTGCTATCATCCTGAATTTTTCTCACCCTTAGTTTTGAAAAGTCTCCTATCTGCCCAGTTCTCATTTGTATTGTGAGGTGTACATTTATAAATTTTTATGTTCATCTAGATGAAAAGTTTTGTGTTTGCAGAAGTTCAGTTCTAGATTTGCTGTCACCCTTTGACTTTCACCAATTTAACCTGAAAATTATTTATGTGTAAGAGAAAGCAGGTGAAAATACTCATGATATCTCCATAGGAAAGCAAAGAAACGTGGGATATTTGGCCATTCCTGAAAGACTGGAAGGGTCATATAAAGAAAAGTCACTGGCAAAGCTGTTTGTATTCACTTCCATGCCCTGCTTGTCTTCTGCCCTTTGCTCCTCAATTTCATATCTCTTAGACTAATGGTGGAATTTAATTGATCTAATAAAAGAAATTTCTCCTGTGAAAATAGGAGACAATTAATTGCTACAAGGTACGAATTCCTAATATTACAGCAAATTCCAGACATCTGGAAGGGAGGGAAGAATAGTAGACTGCTAATGTTTTATGTGTGTGATTGTTAAGATCAGCTTGTCATGTTGTGCCCTGAGATTACAACAGGTTTCAGACAACAGCGAAACAACACCCTTTAATCTCTTGGAAATGAAGGATACATTTATTGCAATGATTACTTGTTATTGGAGACATATGGGAAGAGTATATGTAAGTTTCTTAACAGGAATATTATGGTGTAAAAATAATCTGTTGACACAGGGAAGCTTTGATATCAGTGGGAAAAACAACCCTCTAAAAATGGGAAATTCTCATCTTGAGCTAAACAGAAAATAAAATAAGACAGTTCTCAAAGGAATTTCAGAAAGTAATAAGTGTGGTAGGCAATCAGCCTGCCAGAGAAATCACTGTGTTTATTTTTCCCCTGTTTTTTTCTCCTAGTTGACCAGAGGGATCAGTTTAAATGCAGGCTGCCTGTCTGAGAAATCATCTCTCAAATGGCTTCTGTGAAGGTGGGCTGATACAGGTTAGACTCAGCCAATTAGGTCTACGAGAAATGCTTTGTGACTTGGGCCATTTGATATCTACTAATATGCCAGTCTCAGAGGTAAAATATACTAAGAACATCAGCCTGAAAAAGTTATTTTGCAATGCACGTAGCAGGAAAGAGCGAGGGAGAGACAGAGAGAGGGAAAGAGAGGGAGAGTGCTTGTCTATGTGAAGGCTGAGGTGTAAAAAGCTAAAGGAAATTTCTGTGAAAAAAAAAAATATCAGAGAGAAACTCTCATGCTACTTCTTGGATAGAATTTAGGCTTGAACCAGAGCTAGTTGAGAATACATCTAGGGTATACATTTACCTCATTCGTTATCTGCTATGGAGAGAATATCTATAGCATGTGCTAATGCAGCATGCAAAGCCTGCATTTTGGTGTTTATTGAAATACCCAGGACTGATCAAAAAATTACTCATGCAAATAATAATATTAGTGAAAAGTACTTCAACTTTTTGGGTCTTCCCCCAAAATATTAGTGCCTAACTGTTTATATGAATACTCGCCTCCACTCTAGTATTCTAGAGAGTTATTATCTGTTCTTCCACCTATCCTCCAATTTCATCTCTTCACTCTTCCTGATTTTTTTTTTATACTCTTAGTTTCACCTTTACAATACTGTCATCTGTTAAAAGTTTTCAGTGTTGTTGAGAGGAAGATAGATAATAAACTTTGGCTTTATAATATTTTATAAATGATTTTAATAGAATTTTTTCCTACACATTTCCTTCAATGCTTTTGGGAATTAAAAAAAGTTAGTTATTCCTTAAAGTATTTTAAAAATATTTAGGTAACTGCTATGAACTAATCAATGTACGTATTTGTAATCTATTCAGTTCTCAAAGAAGTAATCTTAGTAGGAATGATGTCTTATATCATATGAATTAGTTCTAATGAACAATATTTTAAACAATAAACTTTAAATTTTACTGCAAAAAACCTGTGTTTTTTCTTTAGTTCGATCTAAAATTGAATATTCTGTCTTGAAAGGAGAAAGATTCATATATAGATGAGTTAATATTTCTCCATTTTATTTTTTTTATTTCCTTTGTGATTCCTACTAAAAAGTAGATTGCCTCCTCCTTATTCTTGTATTCTATTCAAAAACAAGAATGTTTTTCAAATTCAGAAGAAAATAAATGGATTTTGATGACGTCTGAATGATCTCTTATGAATGTATGCAACTAAAATTTCCTGTCACCTTAAGAATGGATGTCATAATTATAAAACATTTTGTATTTGTAAAATAGTCAAAATATTTAATGTTACAGAATATTACAACCTGCCTTTTTTTTAGTTACCCAGGTCTGGGTAAAAGCAGTTTCCAACTTAAAATTTAACACTGTCTGGAGTCTTAAGCAGCTTCTTGTGAGTTCTCATTGGCACGATGAATGTATTGCTCTATACATTATACTCCTTTTGTCTGTTGCTTCAGGCAGCATGGCAAAGGTGTCACAGACAATGTAGCAAAGGCAGAACTTAGTTCGAACCACTGATAATGGACTCTTCTTGGTCCCCACAAGCCAGTGGAGATGGATGGGGTGATCTGAGACATGAGAGATGGCAGCAGTGACCAAGAGCTGTGGAACAGGTTATGAAAGAGATGCACCTTTGCTGTGGCTGGCTTTATGTAATATAGTTATAGGTGAAGGAAGTGAAATTGAATTAAATTTTGTGCCTTTTACAGTCTTGACAGAAAGTCTATTGCCTCTATGTTCAGAAATGCATTTTGAATTAAGAGAAGAAGTTTACAGATTGTCAAACAACATACATCTTTCAGCCAGTTTACCTAAGTTATTAAAGCTGAAAGTTCTATTTGGTGATTGCACTTTAAATTACCATGGCATTTGGATCAGATCTTATGGATGTGAACATCTGGGGAATACCTAGGGGAAAGTTTAGATTAATACTGCAGTGAAGACAGGTTTGTAGAGAATGGTGGATTAGCTAAAAATGTTCTATTACTATGAAAGACATTGCACAAAACCGTGTTGTCACTCAATCATACCAGTATAGCACAAAGAGAAGCAGACTGTGTGGTAAATCAGTCCAGCCATTTGGATGGGTAAGCATTGCCTGCATTTGTTTTAGAACATTGTTTCATCTGATCCTGGGGCTGTGATTTCAAAGGCAGCTGAGGAAATTGTACATGCTTCAATTAATAAGCTGTTGTAAGATATTCTGAGTATTTTGTAATAGCTTGAATCTGAAATGACCAATTTGCAGAGGAATATCCTACTATCCAATTTTAAACAGAAATGTCACAATGTGATAGAGTGATAAAACAAATGTTCTATCACTTTTCTTAGCAAGGGCTTAAAACCAGCTAGAAATTATATCCACTATGAAGCAATGACAAATGAACTTCCTTAGGCAGATATCTTGGCAATATTTGTATGTTCTACAGGTATTCTGTTTGTTCTGGCTCAGGCCATGTTTGAACTGAGCTCCACATTTTTCCCATATCCTAAATATGACTAGGAAGTAGTGGGAATAACGAATTACGTCACCTAAATTATGCAAACCAGAAATCCACAATGTGCTGTCAGTCCTGTTTCACAAAGGCTTACAGCAGCTTCATGTGAATACTGAGCAGAAGACAGGTTTGAGTGCCACACTGGAGAGATGTTGGTGGAGGGGAGCAATTTATTTTAGATATGCTTTAAAATCTTTTTTAAAGCAGTGAAAAAATGCTGCTTCAACTAATCAATGTAGTAGCAAATCCTTAGTTTGACCTATGTGGGTGCAAATTAAGAATTTACACTTCCTTTTAATGACAGTAAATGTTTGATTTTTTTTAACCTGACCTGGAACCCTTTAATACAGGTGAGTCACATCTCATTTCTAAGGGATAATGACATAAGCAAAGCAATGACAACAGAATGAAATAATGGAAATGATTTAAAGTCAATGAAAGTTTATTTAAAGCAATTCTTTAAAGAGAGAAGCCAGCCCATTCCTTTGCCTTTGTAATTGTACCTATAAGCACGGTATCTAAATGGTTTGCGAGTAAAATAACAACCCGAAATAGCATTGCACTGTCTGTCTTAAGAAGAATAGTTACACATTCTGTTACTTACTAGCAAGAGGTATTTGTACTGAGCCATATCTGATACTTACTGTTCTAGATCAAGCACAAATAAGAGAAAATAAATTTTGTAATTGTTTTTGTACAGTAATCTTTCCTATCTTACTGGAAAGTTATGTATATTTTGGTTCAATAGATACTTTAGGCAACTGTACTACTAAAGATAAAGGAGGTATATTATAAAAGTAAGCCCTCACTGTTCTTGGATAAAGTGGTTCCAAATTGCTCTTTCTCTTCAAATGATGTTTCATCATTTCATTATGTTCCCTTTTCATTGTGTTTTATTGTGAGATTTTGAACTCTGTAGACATGTGTCTCATATACACAGGACTCTGTCTTTTATGCATAGGAATGTATGATAGCTGCTTTGTGACTGTCACATCCGGCATGGCCTCTAGAATCCAGCACAATGTCAGTAATAACAATTATTGATAACAGTATTAGCAGGAGAGGTATACTACATTCACCTTATAAATTGGAAAGAATAATACTTTTTAGAAATTGCTTTTATATTTCATGCATGATGTAGAATCTTGAATACTGTCTATATCAAATTAGATTGAAAACAACAAGTTTCATAGAAGTCTGGTAAGAAATTTAAGTTGGAAAAATTTTTGGTCCTCGTTTATAGTCCTTTTCTTGCCTTGTCTGTGGGACACAGTTTGGTAACAAGAGAACATCTTATTAAGGACTGTCAGCATTTAGAACACAAGTGTTAGCACCTGTTCATGTCTTTTGTAAATACATTTGACATAATTATCATACCATATGTTACAAATGGTTGACAAAATTGATTAATATACATTAGTATCTCACAGTACTTCTCATGCCACTTAAGTGTTACATAGTAGTTAGCAGCATTTTCCTAAGCAATGACATGATGTATTTTTTGAATTCTGAGCCATGTAAAAATTGAAATTAAAAATATAGGATGAAGATTTATTGAAAGAGTTATTTCAATTTTACGAAAACCTTTTACTTTCTACATATTTGAGAGACAGAATGTTCTCATTACCAAATCGCTTACATACATGTACAGCATATTTGCCTGTTTCTGAATTGTTCTGTAGTAGCAACAGAAACAAGATGCAAATGACTGCAAGCTAATATGTTATGTATATGTTACTTTTCTTGTCTCTCACCCAACTGTTTTTATGTTTGTATACTTGTTGAGTTTTTACATTCTTATACTGCAGTAGTAGCTTATCCCTATTTAACAAGAATCATGCGGTCTCGATCCTGCTGGCATCTATGGTACCACACATTTTAAAAGGGTTCCTAAGCAGTGTTTGAAATGAAAATTGAGAAGTCTTGTCAGGAGACCCTTTCTGCAACCTATTAACTGCTTTTAATTTGGTATTAGTTCATTCTTTGTCATGCCTTAAAGGGTGGTATGAATCCTATCCTGGCTGTGAGTAAATAAAACAAAACGGTAGGAATATATGAAAAAAATTGTGGAAGAGGGAGGTATGTCAAACTTAAAGGAATGCTCGGGTGCAAATTCAATGTGTTTGTCTAAACATGGTCTATTTAAAACTGATGTTTCTTGTGGACAAACTGTATTTGTGAAAGCGTTTATAGATTAAAGCGAAGAGGGAGATAGTATACAGAGTGAAAATTTTGGGGCTTTTGTTTAAGAGATGAAACCTGGTACGTATTTTGTGTTAGATATAGAACTTTAGGTAAATATTATTTCAAGGAAAAGGAACTGATTTCAGTAGATTTATTCCTATGGTGTTCTGTAATAAGAAGAATATCTTCAAGAATGCACATAAGTTAGAGTTATGTTGAGGTCTGAAAGGCAGCAACTATTTCAGTTCAGCATTTCTTATCATATGTCTAGATTAGCATGCATGCCCTGAATAAGGACACAGAACTGTAAATAAAACTCATCAGCTTTTATCTTGACATAAAATGAAAGTTTTCCTTGGAAGCCTTTAATCTGACTGTCATCTTTTTTCATTCACAACAGTGAGCCTGTAAAGAGCTCTGCCTCTGCAGTGAAATACTACAGTATAGAAAGAGGGTTATCAAAAAGCTGTGCTTGTTTGTTTATTGAAATCCCTATCAACAGAATGTCAGTGCTTTTGAGAATGAAACATTTTTAGTCTGAATCTTGTGTCTGAGCAAAGAGTTTCTGTTAGATTTGGAAATAATAGTGTCTACTGTAATAAGTCTTTGTCTGTGCATATTTTCCCCCCAAAGGATAGAGAACTCTAGAAAAATAAATTAAAAAAAGGAACCTGCCTAACTATTGCTAATAAGTCTACTTTAAGAAAATCTATCTTGCAATATTCACAAAACTCCCCATCAAAACCACCTGAGACTATTTTTTGTCTATTAAATTATGCATTATTTATGCTAAGAGTCATCCTTTAGAATACATTTTACATGTTAAGAATCACAAGTACATAAAGATCAACTTCTGAGAATAGTCATTGAGAATATGTCATTACAGATAACCATAAGGACACAAAATGCCCTGCTGTTTTTCAGCTTTCTCTGTCAATTTCATTTGAACACCCACCCATGGGTGGGGGAATAGATGTTAAATACAATTTAAATTAAAAAAACCTGCTTACAGTCCAAAATACTGGAGTGAGATTTACATGCCTGACAAAACCAAAACCATGCAAACAAACAAAACCCTTGTTATAAGAAGAGCATTTCATGAAACACATTGATTTATTTTCCCATATACCTTAGGCAAGAGAAAGAATATTGTCCTGTTAGTGGAACCACATGGAAGTAAACATCTTCCTTAAACACAGCATTTTCTTTGTTCCTCTAAATTGGCAGCAATTGGTCTCATAGGTTGCTCAGGTGAACGTTTTCATTGCTTTCAAGTGGGGTTGCTCGAGTGAGACAAGTTTCAAGACAACATTCTATGTTCATTCTTCAGTCTTTTAGGAATAGTTTCCTAGTAATTCCTAAACAACTGAAGGAGCAGTGCATTTGTTTATACTCCAAATGCAACCCCACAGAGCTTTGAAATTTGTAGCTTCTCTAACCTCAGAAAAATTAGATGAGAAAGATGTTTGGGATCTCATATCCCTGATGTAGGCTTTATTGTGTCTACAGTTTAATCATTCAGCTCTCAGAGGGAGGCAAAGATGATTTTGTCCTTCTCAGATCAAGTCTCTGTGTTTACAGTACTCAGTCCACAGGGATAGATGCCTAGAGCACTCCCAAGCTGAGAACCCATTTAGTGGGTACAAAACATAGTTACCGGTTAAAGATCACTATTCTACATAAGTTATTC
>WEKY01031690.1:33168-51835 GCA_013390045.1 Picathartes gymnocephalus | reverse complement strand
ATTACTAAGGTATTTTTCACAGTTTTTGAACTTCATATTCAAAGATTTGTTCTCACAGGAAAACAAAATCATGTTCAATTTATATCACAGTAAGACCCAAAAGCTTACTTTCAGCCAAGTGCAATATGATGCTCTTAAAAAGACAATTTTACAATATTTCCAACAGTTCTATTTCTGAGTGTGCTGGATGCTTAGCCAAGATACAATCTGACAAATGAGGTTCAGAATACGACTACTGCTAATTAGAGGCTGTTAACAACTGAAGAGAAGCATGTGGTACCAATGCTTCAATGCCAACAGAGGGAAGGGTTTCCTACATGATGAGAAGTTACACACAGGGTTGCACTGGTTCCCTGGGCAAGCCTATTGTTGTTGGCACCCATGCTGGAGGGACAAAGACCTCATGGGCTGAGTGCAGGCACGAAGCCATCCCAACAGATGGCTTCTGTTGTGGGTAGAGTGTGTGTGTTGTGTGCAATATGTCAGGGCAGTGATGCTCACTTAGGGCAAGCAAAGTGTCTACTTCACCCTGATTTTCCACGCTGCCATTAACTCGGTTCTCAAGTCAATGCATTTTTAAAACCTGTTCACAGAGAGATTTGTAGTATTCCTGGACTTGGCAGAGAGTGACAATGACAATGCCATCACCACCTTTCATCCTTAAGCTAGAAGAATCCAGTGGTACAAGCCAAAAAAATTTGGTAGGCCTGCCAAGGTTTGTAAATATGTCAAGAAGGGGAGGAAACTGTGTGACAGACCCTGTGCTTGAACGAAAAATCTCATGTGGACAATTGACTCTCTAGTACTTTAAAGTGAGAGCTTTCTGTGTAACTGCTGCTGCTCTGAGGCAAAGCAGTTCTAAAAGCTAGAGGTATTTTAACTAGGTGTGCTTACTCCTCAGTAAGAAACAGTATTATACTGAAAGCATTATTCCTGATGTTTTGTCTATTTACCTGCTTCACAACAGAGAGTAATATAATGCTCCTGAGGAAAAAAAAAAAAAGTCCCTAAAACTGAGAATGGATAGATTATTTTCCTTAATATGATGATAACTTTAGCCTTCTTTCAAATTATGCAGTAATTGCCCAGTGCTATTGACCATGAATAATACATGACAGCTCATGGCGTGAGAACAAATGGCTTCCTGAAGAACCAGATCAATGAGGTCTGGTTTCCTAAGAATTTGCCTCTTGCCTCCTCTCCCACCATTCACATTGCCACGATTTGGTGCTGGCTCTTGTTGTGCTCTCTACGGTGTAATGCACCCTCACCAGTCCTCCCACAGTGTTCCTTGCACACCCAAATACTCAGCCCCCTCCTGTGCCTGCCTTTTAGCATTTTGGAGATGCTGGCTGGCCAAGAGTCAGTCTGTGCTTGAAGGCTGTCTGCACCTACAGATCTGTTCTTTTGTCAAGCAATCCAAACAGAATGGGACCTGCCTTCTGGAGGAAAAAAACCCCCATGATCTTCCTCCTCTGTCAAATTTAGTTAACATTCAAATGTGAAAAGCAGGACTGCAATCACAGATGTTTTCTGCACATAAAAATGCAGACAAATAAAAACTGCTTTTGGCTTTAAATCTAAAATATTTGTATTATTTTTATGTATTAGTCTACCTCTGCAGCAACTCAACATTCACTTTTTTCTTTGCTACTTACCATGCCATCATAAACATTTTATTGACTCAAAAATATCTGATTATTATGGTTTATGTTCCGTACAGAAGCAGCCCGTGATGCTCTTCCTTTGCTTTTCAACAGAGATTTACTAGAAAAAGCTGAAGAGCAGCATTAGGGAGGCCTTGGGATTTCCAGTCTATCACGATTCTGAGCATTTATTCCATTTTCATTACTTAACTGTGCTTTCTAAACAAAATCTCTGTCATATAACAAAATGTAATGTACCTTTAATAAATATTTTCCTTTCATTTAGATTCGATTTACTCCAATGTGCAACAACTGCAACCATCATTTAAAATGAGGCTTTCCTTCAGAAGGAGGAATATAAGAGACTCTTTCCTATTCAGTTGGAATTATACGGATTGTAAAGTCAAGAAAAAAATGGAAATCGAATTAAATTGTGAAACACAACCTTCTCATGAACCCTTGCAATTCATTGCTTGTGGAGATCATTCTTATTTAACCAGAACCCAAGAGAGAGCACTCCAGAGACAGAATGTAAAGCTCCTCACTGTTCACCTTGCTATACGTGATACTGCGTATAACTTATAACATCATTAGATTGCCAGTAGCTTGTTGAAGTCAATAAGGACAGAGATGCTTTCTGATGTTTGTTCCACTTGAGAAGCTTATTCTTGGTTTCTATTGATTCACTCTGATGTACAGCAGCTATATCAGGAAATGTTCTATTCTCTGAGTTCTAAATGAAGGTTACTTGGGAAACTTCAGGCATTTGCCTTACCATTTTATGTGATTATCTATGAAAATCATGTTTAATATTTTTGATATAAATAGCCAGGCATTTCTCCATCCACTGTAACACTTTCAATGCTCAAAACAAATACAAATCCATTAATTCTGTCATACAAAGGAACAATATTCATTTCATCATTGATTTCTGTTTATGGTTACTGTTCATCAATGGAAATGTATTTCTGCAATGCACTCATCTGTGAAATTCTACGTGGTTTAGTCCATGGCTTCATTTGTTTAGTGTTCTGGACCAATAATCTGTGTACCTGTCTTGTAATAAAGAGGATGTCTGACAACTAGCTACTCTAAAACCTTATTTACCTTGCACAGAAGTTATTTATCTAGGTCTTTCTAATTTGCCTTCCTTATTTTTATTCTTTTTCCTAACCAATGCCTATATTTTAAGACAAGAAACCTTATTTATTTTAAGACAAACATGTTACAGTTTACCAGCTGAAGAAATTGCTGGGCATTCATTCCTCCCTACCCTCAGAGGTAGCTAAAGGAGTAGAGCAAATGAGATGTTCACCACTTCAGCCAGACAACTAATTACTCTTACATTTGCACACCTATCTTGGTAAAATTCCTATGATTTAAATCCAACTAGATCTATTTCTGCTAGTTTTGTTATAGAATATATTTGAGGAAGAGGTGTGGAGTTTGGCAGAGGTCAGATCCATAGATCGATGGAATTTTAGGCATGGATCCATGCCTAATAAGTGTTTGTAAAGCTTAACCCTTCCCTTGAGCAGTACTGAGTAAAGGATTGGTAATCAAAAGCAATACCCCCTGAATTTCTGGCCACTTGGAACTGAACCACATCTCCATAAACAACTGTGAATTCATTTGTACCTCTATAGGTTAGAATAATCAATATAAATGGGACGATTGCATTTAGTAACACACATGCAGCATTTTAGTGTGGAATAATTCAAAACAGCACTTGGCAAAGACCAACAGGTCCAACCTAACTAAATTTACCCACGCCAAAGGGGTCTTTAATGAGATTTGGATGCCACATAATAACTTCTGCCAAAATAATGCTTCATCTACTGGAGTTTCATAAAGATCGTAATGATTTCCCAAAGATGTAAAAAAATTATATCCTTGTGTTCAGCATTCTATTTTTTTCAACTGCTTGATAGAAAAAGAAACCCCCAGGACTTTTATTGAGAAATTCTTGTATTCTTACTTTGTAGATGGCAGCTAATAATACCAACCCTTCAGTACTCCACTCACTTGAACACAATGAAAACCTCTGGGGACATCATCTCAGAAAATTAATGGTATGGAGCTACCACATAAAATTCTGTATATCCCGAATGGGTCTTTTGAAAGAGATTTTTGATATATATCAGGCATTACAGTAAAATCTCTTTAGTGAATTAGAATTTTCTGTCCTATCACTCTGAGAGCCATACAACATGTAACAAAAAGGTATTATGCTTGATTTGGTAGCCATGAGGAACATGTATCTATCAATCATAGATGGGCTGAATACAACACACACACCAGGCACCTTTGGGGAACATAAAGCCCTGAAATGTAGTTAGACTGTAGCAGTACAGTTAATTTCTACTATTTTAGTATTATATTCCCAGGCTGTCTTTAGACAATCTTTCTTTAAAGGAAATTTAATTGTTTCAAATCCCTTATGATTCTTGCCTGTACGTGAAAGGACACATTGAAAATAAAAACAATTTCAGAATGACACAAAGCTACTGCTTACTGCTTTTATTCTGTGGCGCTATTCTTGGCTTCTTATTTAAATATTATGTATTTAACTATTTAGTTTCTCTGCCTGAGGAGGTATTTGTGCTGCTCATAGGCAATTTAAATTAGAAAGAACACACATAGGAAGTAATTGTCAGCTTATATAAGCATTAACAGCATGCTGGCCTAATTTTTTGCATCTTTAGGTTTTGTTAAAAGACCTTTCAATGCTAAAACACTGAGGCATAACTTCAGTGGAAGTATTTTAAAGAATATTTATGTGTTAGGTCTGTTTATTACATATAAAATGAAGATGAAGAAAAACTTAATTTTTTGTTTACTGAATTATATTAAATTAATAGAGTTAAAGTTTTCTTATATATGTATAAGAATATATATATGTTTTCTTATATATGTATTCATAAATAGTACTTTACTCTCACTTAAACACCTTCATAATGAAGTGTATAGATTGCTATAATCTTACATCATAGATAAAATAATTAGTCTTCACTCAGATTATTTTCTGAATGCTCTTAATCAAGGAACTCATTGATCTGGAAAAGCAAATAAGGTGTGTTATTGTTTTCATTTAATAGCTAATATGATAGATTAATAGACTTCATTTTAAAGAAAATGCATCAGCTGTGGAGAATTTTTTTTCCATTTCTGTCTCAGGAAAGTAGAATTTATTGTGCTTATAGCAGCGTGATTTATATATGTCTATTAATCTAATATCCTTGCACGGATAAAGGATTTGTTAAAAAAAAAAAAAAAAAAAAAAAAAATTTTCTACACTAANAGAAAAGATCTACTACTAAATGAATCAGAGTAAGATTTCATTTCCCAAAAGAAGGCGATCTTTTCTAATTCCCTGAAAAAGTATTTAAATGAGGTCTCATTAGCCTCGGTGATTGGCGCTCAAGGTGTGCTGCTAGGTTTGCTAACCTTTTGATGAAATCCCCAGAGATCCCTGACCTAGTTCTTCTGTGCTGACCATCTAAAATACGTTCTGATGCTTGCTGTTGTTAAGGTAGTCCCAGCACCAGTATAATTAGTGAGCCTTAAGCTATTTAGAGGTTGAAAAGACTCGAAACCATTCATATGGAAACTCACACCCTTGGTGTCGCTCCAAAGAGAATCAACAATCATCGGGTGTGACCCTGGGAGCTTTTAACATACCTTATAAAATTAATTTTCTATTTAGCTCTCTTGCTTAAAAAAAAAAAAAAAGAAGTTTATAAAAGCAAAAAAATTATGTAGAGTTAAATGTTATTAATAATGGTACAAAGAAAGTACATGAGAATAGTAATTGATAGCATTTTTTCCAATGCAGTTGTTATTTAACTCTGTTGTGAACAAAAGATATTCAAATACTATGAAGATAGTATTATGTATGTTGGAAAGAGGTAGTCATCTCTAGCTAAATAAAAAGGAAGTGCCTCTGGGCTTTGTTTTGAGCAATGCCACTAAATGTTACAGAAAATTCAAGTCAAGTTATGGCTTGTGTATCAGTTTGATTTATAGAAACAAACAGTCATAGAAGGGTTTGGGTTTGAAGGCACCTTAAAGATCATCATCATGATCATCGTAAAATTCCAATCCCCTGCCATGGGCAGGGACACCTTCCACTAGACCAGGTTGCTCAAAAACCCCATCCAGCCTGGCCTTGAACACTTTCAGGGGTGGGGCATCCACAACTCCTCTTTGTGCATTTAGACCAGTGTGTTCTTAATACATATATAAGAAAACCTGTAAATCAGACAGCTGCGTACAATATTTGTCATGCCACGAGTCTTAGTAGCTTCCCTAATTGCACTTCTGCAAAATACACAAAAGTACAGAAACTTCCAAACTATTCCCAGTCCTCTTCAGTTTCACCCCCAGACTCTCCTTTTCCTTCTGTTTTGTAGTGGCACTAAGAAGCCAAACTCACTGACTCAGAAGGAAATGCTGACTAAATAATTTGTAAGGAGCCCTTTTGCTAGGAAAACACCAGCTAATCACTCAAGTTCTCCACTGCTGCTCCATTACAGTAGAAGAGGCACGTGGCCAGTGAGTATTTGCAGCTCTTCACTCATGGATTTCTGTGTAAAATGTAAATAAATATAAGATTCCACTTATATGGAATATTTCATTTTATTCTAAACTACAGGTTATTTTACAAGAGGCTGAGTTTAATCCAAATTCTTGTCCTGACTATTTGAATGCTCTGATATAGCCCTGAATGTTCTTTATCCCTACTGGAAAAGAGAAATTAATAAGCAAATAAAAAACTCTAATTCAGAAATGCTCCATACCTCACAGGACAGGACATTGCACTATCATGGTTAAAAAAGAAGGAAACTACATTTGAGAAGCTGCTGGAGGACTTGTTGTTCTGTGTTGTTGTAGTTGGACTCTCAATCTCTTAACTCAGTGTTAAGTGATGGGTTTTTTGGGGGCTTTTGTTTGTTTGTTTGTTTGTGGTGGGTTTTTTTGGTTTTGTTTTGTTTTTCTTTTTACTCTTCCCATGGATAGTATTTACTGAATCCACTGCTTGCTGAAATAATTCAGCTGTAGGTGGATGGGCATTGGATCAGTCTTACCATGAACAGATGTGTTATGGCTAGAGGGAAATTAATATAAGCAGCAAGAGATTGTAGAGAATCATAATTTCTCACTATACTCGGTTCAAGCTGTGTCCTGACGGATGTACAGCACTTCCCAGAGCTGTGTGCTCTGCCAGCAGCACTGCAGAGCATATCACAGGGACACAGTTTTGGGAGTGCTAACTCAGCCTTTTCAAACTGCATCCCTCTGATACCCTTGTCTGCCTAAATACAGCCGGCCTGCTTTGATCAGGCTGCCAAAATAGCTGTGTCGTGACGCTTTTCCTTTATCTCAGTTCAGCTTCTGGACAGCAGATTCTAAGAGCATCTGCAACTACAAAAAGACCTTAACCTTAATACAAGGGCATTTCCCAACAAAATAAGTACAGAATTCATAAAAATGCCGTATGTGTATTGCAAAAGAATTAATTACTCAGATTTGAAAACTAGATCCACTCTCTCTTCAGAGAACTTTTATAGATCTAGATAAGAAGGAAATCTCAACAGGTTTATTCTTTCTAGGTATTATATTTACAGTCACATGGATTAAAATAGAAATAAATCACTTATCCTCTCTATTCTCTTCTCCTCTGAGAACTTACTCTCTTGATAATATTTGTAGCTGCCTTGGTTTGGATCGATATTCAGCATGTTGGCGAGCACAGAAACACAGAGACAAGCTATCCTGAAATATTTGTGTGCATACAGGTGGATAAGCCTATAACAGACATATTGAATTTATATATGAATTATTTAGTTTAAAAAGAACATGAACTATAGAGGCATATTCTAACACACTAGCATGGTCCGTCTCAATAACAAAAAGGCTCTATAACTCTAATTTGTACTCCTGGGAGAAAGAGCAAACAGTTCCTAATCTTGGTGATGTTTTCCACCTTTTTCCAGACAGAAAATGCCTCTGCATTCTGTACTTTAAGGGCAGACAAATAATCTTGCTGCTCCTCATATCTTCTAAGTTTTAGTTTTTCAAGGAACACTTTTGGCCAAGAACATACTTATCTTCAGGCAGGTTAAGTTCTACAAATCTTCTTTTTTATGAAAGTTTTTACATTGTAGGATCACAGACTGATTGAGCTTGGTAGGGACACGCAGAGATGATCTTGTCCAGTCCCTTTTCTCAAGCAGGGCCACCCATAGCTGGGTGCCCAGGACCTTGTGCAGCTTGCTGTTGATTATCTCCAAGGACAGAGATTTCACAGCCTCTCTGGGAAGCCTGTGCCAGGGCTCAGCCATGCTCACAGTGAAAAAGTGAAAACTCAAAACATTGTGATTGCTGAGAGTTTTACCTTTTCCTTCAAGTCTTCAGTTTGTGCAAAGCCCTCCAAACATATATGTGTGTGTGTGTGTATGTGTGTGTGTATCAAATGCTAAGTGTGATGTCTATATCAACTCTCTTTTAACATTTCATCTGGTTTTTACAGAGGATTTATTTAATTACTTGTTGCATAATATCTGGTTTTTTTGATCATGTTCAGGATATATTTTTAGTAATTCATAATAAATCCAGAAACAGAAGTACTTTTATATATATATATATATATATATATATATGCATCTAAATTTTGCATAGAATCCAGTTAACGCCTGGGTGATACTGTGTGCTCAAGAACAGAAAATGTTTTGAGTGCATATTGCACAACAGTATCCACAGTATTCCCACAGATTTCTATACTATATTTCACAGGTAAGTTTCCTATCTGATCCATCTGATAAAGGTCTGGATGATGTAATTAAACAGCTGGAATTTTGAAGGAGAAAATAGCCCTGAAGCCATTTTCAGCCTCCTGTGATGTACTTACTGCCCATTAAAAATCGTCTATAAATTCTCTGTAATATTTGAACACTGCCCTGTAGTTTTTGCAAGTGAAACAGGCATCTTGCTCCCCACCAGACTTTTATGCTAAATTTGCCTTTTGAGGTTTTGGAAGAAATCCAGAACACTAACTTTGTAATCACTTGATCAAGAAGTTCGTGTTCCTTTCACCTTCTTTTTCCTTTGTCTTGAGCTTCCTGTCAAAACTTATAATTTCCACTGAAGGAAAGACTGCAATAATATCTACTTGTTTTTAATTTAAAAAAAAAGTATTCTACATATGAAATGATGAAAGTCCTCATTAAACACCGGAGCACAGGTAAATCACCTTGTTGAAATGGAAGAAATTATACTTTGCTATCAAAAGTTTAAATCTAGTGAAAAGTGATTTGGGGTCCCTTGGGCAGTACTTACTCCAAACAGAAAAAGCAAAATTTTGTATTTGGTTTTCCACTACTCCAGAAACAAGACAGAGAAATTTATTCTGCTAAAGATTAGACAGAAATAAATACAGAAAAATGGTTTTCCAGTGGTTTTTTTGAGTGGGTAAATTATGAGTGTTTGAGTGGGCTTGTTACTCTATTCCAAGTTTAGCCAAAATGCAACTCTTCTTTTCTGATTGTTTTTCAGAAACAAACCATGAAATTAGGGAAATAAAATTAAAGAAAAGGGAAGGAGGATGAAGCAACTGGAACTTATTATCTCAAAAGGCCCATCTGATGGGAATAAAAGGAACAGTCTAAGTAGAGCCAGAGAATCTAATAAGAAAAGCTAGTGATTTGGAAGAGATTATTTCAAAGTACTCACAGTTTAAAAAAAAACAGGATTCTGCTTATATTTAGGAGACCAAAATAATTTGGGATTTTCTGCAATAAAGCAAGCAGCAGTGAGTTTTAGTAGTAGTTTTTTCACTGCCTTTTAGGAAGTATTAGACAAAAGCCCTATAAATAATATGTTCCCCAGTAAATTGTACTACAGAAAAACATCTCCCTTCTTATACAAGGGTCACTGAAAATCAATACAGGTCCTTCTAAAAAGCTCTCTACAATGTTTTAACACTTGTAGGTGATGGTTCAACTTGTTACAGTTTATGGATAAGCAACACACAAGAATCACATACACACACAAAGCACTGGAAATCAATGTCTGGGAGCACTTCCAGTGGGATCTGACAAAAATAACTGTGGACCTTATGATAGATGTTAATGTATTAACTCTGGGACAAGAGTTGCAGCGAAAAACAGAGCAATTAAGGGAGATCAGTTGCTACAGGAAATCCTAAACTGAGAGACTATTTGTGTTTTTAGACTCCCATTTATTGCATTCAACACTGTCTCCCACAAAATTCCTGTCTCCAAGCAGAGATGATAAGGTCTGGATGAGCTACCCACCAGATGAGCAAAACCTTGATGTCACACCACCTCGAAATTAATGGCTGATGGGCTGCAGCCTACCTGGAGAGCAGGAACAAAAGAGGGACCTCCAGGTCTGTCCTGGGGCCTGGCCTGCTTCAGGTCCTTCTCAGTCACCCGGAGGAGGGGAGAGAGGGCACTTCCCTCATGCTGACAGGCAAAACCAAGCTGGGGGAACCAGCCCATATGTCTGACAGCTGGGCAGCCACCTGCAGGGAGCCAGGCTGGAGGAGAGGCCCAACAGGAACCTCATGAAATTTAACAGGGACAGATGCAAAGCCCTGCTGCAGAAAGGAAGGAAGGAAGGAAGAATCCCTTTGCATCCATACAGGCTGGGGACCAGCTCTGCTGGGAGGGCACTGAGGCTCTCAGTGGTTTTCCTTGCCTGTACTACTCATGAAAGTGCATTATTGTAGACAGAAGAAATTAATGTTGTCATCTATGCAGGGCATTTCACTACTATGCATTTAATGTAATCATCTGCATTACTAACTTCCTGCTTCTTTAAATAAAACAATTTGCCTGGCTAAAATCAAAGACTAACTTGTCTAACACCCTGATGAAGATGGGGAATGATGTCCTCTTACCTTGCTCATCCTGTGATAATTCATACTCTTTAGACCTAGTGGCAGAAATTTGCACTTCAGAACATCTTCACAAATTGCTTTGCATACTTAATTCACTGAACTGACAGCAGTGTCTGAGGGTAATTTGCTCTGTCTTTGCCCATCCTAGGAGGCCCTCAGCAGAAAACCTCTCATTAACTCCAGGGGTTCCTGTCTGTGACAGCCCAAATGGAAAAGAGAAACTATAATATGCTGTGAATGCATTTTATTTTGATTTTACTTGTCTCATAATTAATTAGGAATACATAACTCAAGATTAAAATGCTCATCCTGGGGAATCAAATAGACCACGCACAGCTTCTCATAGCCTATCACAAATTTAAATATTTGGAAAGGAGATTTCAAACTCCTGGCTGAGAAGTACTCTAGAATCTGTTCCTGTATCAAGTCCTAAATTTCTATCTTAAATTAACTAAAGTCCATTTTTTAACTGCTTCATCTTCTGTCGAGGGGTAACACAAATAAAAGCTTAGAATCTGCTATTATAAAAGTCCACATTTTGAGTACTGTTTGAAGATAGGCTATTTGTTAATAACTGGATTTCTCCAAGTTGTATAAGCAATGTTGTTTTTTTTTCTATTTGGTCTCTAAAATCACAAAGATGGCAACAAATGCCAGTCACATCTCCTTTTCATTAAGGCGTCCATCAAAATAAGGTTTCTGTTCCCTAACTATTTTAATAGCTTTTTCCTGCACCTTCTCAAGCTCAAATTCCTCTTCCTGAGATATGGTTGTTTAGAAGAAGTCCTATCACCTCAATTATATAGAGGTATTTACTGCTGCTAAAGTCACTATCAGACAAATTCTTCACACCATATTTTGGCTGTCTCTGATTGAGAAACATGGGACATTGCCATTGCTTCCTGTTTTAATAAAAAACCTCTGCCTTGAAGTATAACACAGTATTTGGAAGAGAAGATTTTTTATTAACTTTTTCATAAAAACTGGCAGTGCAAAATTTGTGTAAGTGGGAGTACTTGTGCTCCTATATTGCTAATATGTGTTTTGATTAAATTATTATTGCCTCAATATCAGTGTTGCCTGCTATCATTGACAGGCAGTCCTGTTGATTGGTATTGTATCTACATTTATATTTTAATACATATTAAAAGCAAATCCTCAGTATCTGTGTCAAAGAATGCCTGCAAAGGGATAAAACTAAAAGGACTTTTCTGACATTTTAAACTGACATGGGGAACACAGAGCTTTGATGATAGACAAGAGCAGGGGATTTTTCTTTTTTTTTTTTCCTTTTTCTTTAAATAGGCATAACAGTACCCATCTGTTCCTGGATTTAGAGTGCAGATGTACTCTAAGAAGTAACTTCGTAAAATTGGAGAACTGTTATCATGGGGCTTTATGTTCATTCTCCCAATGACTCAAGAGCACACTCGCTCAGCTAGCAAGTTCTTGAAAAGAGAAAGACTGGGAAAAGAGTTTTAACTGCAAGCTTTGTACGTATCTTGAGATGTAAATGTCAAGCTGAAGTCTCCTGTCTATTACCACTAGCAATAAGGATTCTGTAAGTGCAAATAAATTAATGTTGCTGCTATCTGATCTAGTGATTCATTTAGCCCTGTCAGATGTCTGTTGATTCTGCAGTGCAAACAAGCGTTTGTTTTCTCTACAGGTGGTTGCCACGATGAACACTGTGCAATATGAGACATGCCAACAGCTCACTTGGAGTTCTTGATGGAAATATGATTTTTGTTTTGTTCAGACATCGCTAGCTACCTGCTTCCCATCTGAAATTACAGCCTCCTCCAAATCAAAAATATCCAAACTCTGCAACATACACTTTCATCCATCACTTTTTGTAACCCTCCAGCCAAACTGCTTTTTGCCATGTTTTTTCCCCCCCAATATTGATCTTTCTTTCTAACTTAAAGATGATAATTTAGAAGGAACATCAAACAGCAAATATTTCTTTCCAACATTTTTATTTCTCATCCTGTTGCATATCAGCTTTTTCTCCTCTCCCCTCTTCCTCTCAGCCACAAAATCTGTGTGTACATTTACTACCTCTACTAATCTTAAAAAAAGGTGAAACATACTCCCATTTATCACGGGGTAAATATTAGTGTATATTTCAACCTTTGATGTCAAAGAAATGTTTTCTTGAACATGTTTTCTGCACTACCACTTTTCAAAACAAGCACCCTCTAATACATGGCATAACCTATGCAAAATAACTGGACTAGAGGAAGAAATGTCTCAGACATGGTCATGAAATGAAGAGATTTCCTCTCCATTTTTGAAATGCTCTCCAAGGCCAACTTGTCCTATTTGACAAGGAGTGATCCATTGACAATTCTCCTGATGACATAACAACATAATAGTAAAGAAGAAAGGCAATGTGAGAAAAAAGGAGTCTTCTGTTATACGGAAGAATAACACCACAATATGTTATTAAAATCGGGGGGGGCGGAAGGGGGGAAACTGAAGACTAATTTCAGGTCTCAGTTGGGAACCACAGGATTTCTTTGCATACTGAAAGAGTTGTCTGAGAAAACTTGGAAAAAAAAAGTATTTGGAAATATCCCTTTAAAAAGTCGTGACTCTACTTAATGAGGAGTGGTGATCCTTGCCTGCAAATGCTTTGACTCTGTAGTGCTAATTTAACAAGCCATCCTTCTGGGCTCTGTAACACAAGCGATACTCTGTGATCTGTTAAATGATCCCCAATATTTATGTCACAGTTGATTTAACAGGAAATGTGCTACTTCCTGGGATATCCTGCGTGCACACACTTCAATAGCACAGCACAATGCAATCTCAGAGATTACTCTGCAGCCATTGATTATGTGGAAAATAACTGGGGCTCATACTTGACACCTACTGCCTTTGCACTGTTTTGGGGAGGACACGAGAAGCCTGTGAGCCAAGAGGAAACGTTTTCTTTACTGTTCAGGCTGGCACACCACATGGGATATCCAATGTGGAAATATTAATTACTTTGGCTTTTTCTTGAAAATCTGCTCTATGAGTAAATATTAAACAGAAAAATGTGTTTAGTAGCTTTAGTTAAGATGGTTTTATCCTACGCTCTTCAGGTTTCCCTACTCCCTGCTGCAAAGCTGTGGCTCTCAAAGCTTCTCCAGGACTATGAGACATCACTCAACACATCATCTGCTCCATTTAGTGACTAAATAGAAGCCCTTCTCTTGCAAACTCTGATGCTTCTAAAGGCATTTCCTTCTATGACTTTTTTTTCTAAATTCTCCATCCTCTGAGATCCTCCAGTATCTTATTCAGATGATTTTCCATGTTCTTCCTCTGATATACAGTGGGAACTCTGTGAGATCTTTCTACTTGCTTCCCTTCCTCTTCTGTTTGTACCAGTTTTCTCCAGGATTTAAATGGAGAAAAAAAAAAAAAAAAAAAAAAAGNNNAAAAAAAAAAAAAGGCAAGCAATGACTAGTAACTTTAGGGCTTCTTTCCCCTCTAAAGCAACTGTCCAAACAATAGCATGGTCTGACATCCCTACAGCCTAAACCTGACAAAGAACTGAATTCCTACTTGCAGCTACCATTCCCCTGTTCTCCTTTGGTGATCAAATTAACTTTCATTATATTCTCTGGTGCACAATCCTATCACCTGGTTCTCCTTTCTGAACTTAGACCCGAACTGATGGGGACGTGAAATTACTTGCAATCATTTTTAAGTATCTACATCATTACTAGTCATCTAAAGTCCCCTTAAGGTCTGTAGAGAGAGAAACAAGCATGCTCATGTGGCATTTCAGAAAGCTACTTTGGGTGTATTCCTTAGGACAAATTCAATATAACACAAAGTATCTAAATTATATGCTTTTGTCCTATTGAATCTCACTGTGATTTGGCCTGTTCTTTATGCACATGGTTTAAATAGCTATTTGGACTTTTGCTGTTACACATCTTAACTATGCAATTATTTTCCAATCTGGCCTTGACACTGTAGAATTGATCTCTTGTGAAGATGCAGACAAGGTAATCTTCCTGCCTCATTTCTTTAAACTGACAGAGTTACAGTTAAAATTCTTATTTTTTTAACCCTAAATTCTTTGCTGAATCAATCCAGCTACATCTAGCATCTTCAATATGCTGCCTATGGGATCACATCAGCTTTCAGAGGGTTTTTTGATTTTTTTTAGTATTTCTCTGGTATTAAATATGCAAGAAAAAACCTTCCTATAAATTGCTGTCTAATATCAGTGTCATGCATATGGAACAATCCTCAGTGGCTGAAATTCTTTTCCTGATTCTGTGATTTATCCACCCCCTACTTATGCACATCACAAATGCTTTTTGAAAACAATCATCTTTAATATAGATGCATATAAAACTTCTTCAGTTGTGTCTACAGTTAATAACTACTAATAATTATTTTGATTATAAAACCCTTATGATAGATAAAAAGTGTAATGTCTACTGGATATCACTTTACCATAATGACTAAAAAAATTCTGGAGTTCAGTCCTATAACATACTGAGAATCATAAAAAGTCAAATAGAAATTCATAATTTCCCTGTTGTAATAATCTTGAAATGTATCAAAAACTTCAAGTTTATCTGAAACATTTTGAGTTATTATCTCCTCTTACCCCCCTGAAATTGATGTGTTTACTGGCATGAAGTTACTTCTCCAACTCAAGTGCTCACATCCACACTGGAGACAACAAAACCTAATTGGATAGCAAAAATTCTCCTAATTTAGGAGAATAAATAATAGTGATAAAGGGGGCTTTAGGAGAACACACTGAAACTCTCCCTATGAGTCATGTACATCCATGTAAAACCTGTATGAAACAGCTGCGTATATTCACCATGAAAAATGTCTAGGGAAAGAAAAAGATGTAGGAAAAGCTTATAATCTTTAATCCTGAGACTTCCCATACAAGCAAATGCTTTGCTTCTATACCTTGCAGCTAAACTCATATGGAATAGGAGAAAGATGTGGCCTGCAGGTGTGTCAGTACTCTCAGTGCGAGCAAAAATGTACAATCCTATGGTGTGACAGCAGTTACCAACTTGTGTGGGTTTTGTCCGTTCAGGCACCACTTGAAGATAGAAACATGATCAAAAAATAAACTGCTCTTTATTTCATCCCTGGATCTAGACATCCTGAACTTAATCCAAATGTTTTTAGGAAAGAGTCAGAGAATTTTCAATACAAACAAGCTTCTGGAATGGTTTTCCTTTTGGAGACTAGAATTCCAAAGGTAAGAGAGAACAAAAATGATCTAAGAATACTTCTGTAAAATCCAGGAATTCCATATTAGGCCCATGTGAATGAGCCCAAAATTAGGAAAAAAAATAAAAAAGTAACTTTACCTATAAGGTTGCATTCCAATAAATATTATTTTTAAAATCTCTTACTGATTACTACAGAAACCTGTTGGACTAATTTTAATAGGTACCTCAGGGCTTTTCCGTATAAACCAAGGTATACACACGTAGTGCCACTGATTACTGTTACATAGTGGGGAAAAAATACTGGATCATTAAATCTTTAAACATGAAAAACTTGGTCTTTCATTCAAATGAAAGAGGCACAAAATCTCCAATTAAACAAGACCAGTCACCTTCTAGGTATTAATTTTTGTTCAGTTTGTTTGCCTCTAACTCAAGCCTGACTTTCGCGCCGGTTTGGAAAACGCCAGTGTTAAAATATGGCCTAGAGTTAAGAAGTGGAGCCTCTGGGGAGCTCCTAGACCAGGGCTTGACTTTGTCAGGGCTCTCAGATGACCCCATTAGTGCTGGGGAGGCAGGTTAAAGAGCTGCAACACCCCGCAGAGGCCTTTCCTGGGATGCAGCGCCCAGCTGCTCGCGTGCACCTTGGAACAGGAGAGGGATCCTCGGGGGTGGACAGGTGCAGAAGGGTCTGTGCTCTGCTCAGGACACTGTCCCCCCCCCCCCCCCCAGGCTCAGAGGGGAGATATTATCTTAAACAATGCCTTATTTGCCTTAAATACTGGAGCAGGACTGCCCGCAGCCCTTGCACCCTCTCTGCCTGCCATCTCCCACCCAGTGCACTTGCCATGGGTGGTCCTGTGTCAAGCCTCCAGCCCCTCTTCAGTGGAAAAAAGTGATGGGGTCTCCCTCTAAATTCTCACCCCTGTTGCTCTGGTGCCTAAGGGGGCTTTTGGAGGGTGCATACAGGGCCCTCTCCTGCCTTGTAGGCTATCAGGTGCAGGAACCTGCCTGTCAAACACCAGCCCAGGGATGTGTGAGGAGGCTGGAAGGGAACCAATTGCTCATCTCCAGGTAAAACTAAGCCCGTTTATTATTAAAAAGACTCACTGTTCCAAGCAAATTAGTGGCTGTTTAAATACAAGACCCAGGGATCACAATTCCCAGCCCTTTTCTGAAAGAAAAAGTCTAACTTACAGCAAAGAAAAAAAAACCATTCTTTAAGTTATGTTTTGTCAATATGATGATCCCATATGCATCAGAAATGTACATGTGGCAAGGGGAAGAATTTAGAATGAAATTAATAGGAATATTCAGAAGGTAGAAAAGTCAAAATAATCCACATGCAGCAAGATTCACGCAATGTTTTCCTAAAAAGGCATCTATCTTGACTAAGGGGAAATTTTGATTGCTTTAGGTTTTTTTACTTTCTTAGAAAAAAAAAAAAAAGTATTTTATACTGAAATAAAATTACATGTCAAGGTCTTAAACCACATGCAGAGATGATTGTGAGGGGCAGGTGATGAAAGATGCAATCACTGTAAGTGGCATATAACAGGACCTGAAGTTTTATGAACAGACAAGAAATCGCTCTCTCTCTCTTATGTACCTGCCTATCCTCTTGTACCCTGCAAGACTGTGTTAGTTAGGAATATCTGAGTCACACTGGACCACCAGTAGTTCATGAAAACCCGTGACTGCAGATGAGACTGGGCTGTGGTCAGTGACTCTTGGGGCTGGGTAACATTTCAGGCTGCAGAGGAGTTACAGACTTGGGTTCCTCAAAGATCACTGCTGTATGGTGCTGCTTATTCTGTGGCTTTTCTTATTTGGCCTAGAGACACACTTCTGTAGTTTATGCAAAGCAGAAGCCAATGAAACACACTCTTCTCCAATCACAGTTTAGTCTCATCTGGGTTTTTTCCCCTGCTGCAACGTATTTTACTTTTGTTTATAACAGCAACAAAGCGAAAAAAATTCCCCAAATAAACATATGGAAAAATCCCCTTCATCTTTGGAAAAATTTCATTGAGATTATATATTGCCTCATGCACTAATATATACAGTTCAAAGGAAAATAATGGGTGCATTGTCTCAACAAGGCAAATTTAAACATTTAAATCATTGACTTGTACTAACATACAAGGACAGTCATCTTGGTTAGCTAAAAGACAAAATAATATTTCCCAACAGTACTAACTTCTAAGGGTGATGGTGAAAGAGAGGCAGCTAACAAAGATGGTTAAAAGAACGTATACAGGTGGCAATGGCAGATGCGGGTGGAAAGTGTCAGGAGGAGGCAGTCAGGAATATTTGGGAGAGGTGCACTCTACCTGTGTAGCCCAGGGAATTGTCGCCGTTATCAGAGGTGGGGAGTGGCGTCCCGCTGTCGGTCCCCCTCTCTAGGTCTTCGGAGTCTGTCGGAAACAACACCAGAGCTGCTGATGGGGTCACAGGAGTAACAGTAGTTGCCATTTTGATCACAACACGTCCAGACACAATTAAATCCACACACGACAGCAAGAGCCACAGTGCCAGCATACGGCACACCTCGTCCTTCCCCCGCCTGCGTGGCGGAGCCCGGAGAGACACGGCCAGGAGCATCGTCCCGGGTCCCCAAAAAGCTGCCCGCTGTCCCCCTCCTCTGCCCTGTGCCACTGTGGCTCTGCAGCCGGCCAGGCACAGTGGCCACCCCGCCAGGCAGCCAGCGCAGGCTGCGGGCAGCATATGGGGACGGGGAGGCAGGGGAGCTGAATGCTAGCATTGCTAATTTCCCACCTTATTGTTAATCAAAGCTATTGACTGTGATCACTCCCCATCATCGCTTCATCTCCTGGCAATTACGGACTCGGGGGACTTCACCTCTTTGTGGCGAGGAGGCGGGGGGG
>WEKY01031690.1:2286-30430 GCA_013390045.1 Picathartes gymnocephalus | reverse complement strand
GTAATTGGTTGACTCATTATGTAAAAAAAACCCCAAACAACAAGAACAACCAAATAAGCCCAAAAAAACAACACAGAGCACCCTCTCCCCCTAAAAAAATTCAACAGAAAAAATACTTTAACCTCTAAGTATGGAAAACTTCAGGGAGAAGTCAAAAGGAGTTCCCCTCCCTTTTTCTCTTTTTTTAAAGTCCCAAGTGAGTATATTTGGGAAGAGGAATTGAAAAGTGGAGCCTTGACTAACAAAAAATAAGGATCAAGCCACCCCTTTGCAATTCTTACTACACTTTTCTTTCATAGGAGAACTTGAGACACTTCATTTGAGAGGGGGAACACCCTCATCTTGATGAAAAAATCTCATTCCCTCTTTCCATGGAAATTTCCAGAGCCACCATTCATTAAGTTGGGCAAGGCATTAAAAAAAAAAAAAAAAAAGTACCCAACAAACATCTATGGGGACTTGATAGGAGAGTGTTAAGTTTACCAGCATTGAGTACTCCAGGTTTTTGGTGGAATGTTTTCAGGCTTAGTCAGCCCAAGCACACATGACCCCTTCAAAGCATAAAGAGGATTTTGCATAATCATACAGGTTCAGTACAATTTTAGGTGTCAATGGCAGTTGGAGAGCACAGAAAAATCTATATGAAGGTGAAGATCCTTTTCCAATGAAATTGCTACTGAAATCTCTAAGTTATTCCATTTTATTGGATGGCCACACCATTCATGCTTTCATTTATATATCTTTAGCTCTTCAAAATTATCAGAAAATCCAAATAGCAAATATTTACTCTTTTAATTAACCCTCTTGGCTCCTAGAAGACCTCAAACCAGACAGACACACTTATTTTCACATCTACTTACATTCAAGTGCGTTTTACTGTCCTAGCCTCAAAAATTATATTAAACATGCTTTAAACCATGGCTCTGCTCTTCATAGAAAAGTCTCCAGTGACTTTTTTCCCCACTGGTAAGAGAAAGTGATGCCATCAGTTATTGCTTCTTTTGAACCAGGAGATATATCTGGATGACACATTTTATTGATGATGCATCCTTAAAAGTCCCCAGATGATTCAGTATTGATGGCCTGGCCCAGCCTCTTGGTGGACATAAAGAAAAATTGAAAAGACCTAAACAGACCCGACTTCTTGCTGCTGTAAGACTCTCATGTGTCTGACTTTCTGCACTGGTCTTTGTTTATCTGAAATTAAAGTTGCCTACTGAAAAAAGTCTGAATACAAAAAAATAGTAACTGATACTATATTTAATTCCAAAATTTATAACTTCATTATTGTTATGTCTCTCTAAATTTCATTATCATCATCAGTTTGGGGGTACAAAACTGGGAGGAAACAGCATGAACAGCACTTTGCAAATGAGCATTAATAAAAGATTAGGGTGAAGCAAATGAATATAAACTACTATCAATATTAGAATTGTGTTCTACAAATTGGATCAATTTCCATTGATTCCTCTCTAGTGATCTAGACGAATTCAGGAAGAGACATCAGGAAAAAAGCCCGCCTGGGACTGCATCAAACCACATCTTGAGATGAGGAACTAAATTAGTAGCCAAGTTTTTTCCAGTATTTTTAGTTTTTTTCTAGGTTTTCTTTGAAGTTACAGCAGAAGTACACCATAATATGTCTTAAGGAATATTTAATTTATTCCTATTTCTTCACTTGGTTATACACAATGACAAAAGAGTTTATGCTGTCAGAGTATAAGTAAGGATAGTACCTAAAGGAGAACTACTACTGATAAAAGTCAAATCATTACATTAATGAGAAGCAACTTTTGCAAAGGGAAGTACTGTCTAATACTGTATGTTTACTTAGAAGAATACAGACAAGCTTTCAAGAATGTGGACCTATTCCTCAGATTTGGAACAAAAAGGAAAAAATTCAGGCTATGTGCAGGACTGGGAATAATTAGGGCACCTTTAGACTATCACAGCTTGGTGAACACTCACAGTTCTGTATCAGAAACCTGTTAATCTGATTAATATCCTTACCAATATTTCATAATAGCTCAAAGGAAGTATTCTTTTTCATAAGAGTTAATACAGCATCTTTCTAGACACTTTCACATTCAGCCAGCTAACTTGTTTAAATTGGATAACTTAGGGAGTTATGACAACTTTCATCAGCTAAGAGCCTCCACAAGTAATAAGGAGCTCTTCATTAAAAATTTACACTGCTCAGATGCCTCATTTTAGAAGTTAAGAAGATTCAAGCTAAGGGGAAAAGGCAAGAATTTGCCCTCCCATAATGTTCTTAATGTGGGGATCTGACTCAAGTAAATTACAAATAAATCCACAAGGATGCTTTTTTATTAATAGTTTGTACAAATGTGTTCTAGCATTTCAATAAGTATTCTAAAAGTAAAATGTACACTTATGCACAGGTACAGAATTGTTATTCTTTTTGCTCAAAATACATTATTCTGATGAGAAAAGAACACTTTGCAGCGTAAAATAAACCTCTTAGAAATAGATTTTTTCTAAATCACGGAAAACTAAAGCATTTGTTTAATGGTTTGCATAAATATTTTTTTACTGTCTTCAAGGAAGAGTGCATGACTGAAATTCTGTCAAAAGCTCAGTAATGGATGCTACTTAAAAACCTTTCCTTCCCTTTATTTTCACAATTAATTAAATAACAGCCTCTAACTAAGAAAAAAAGAGTAAATGAGTGAGGATTTTATTATGCATAAGCATAAAGCAACCTTGTATCTTTGCAATTAATTTATTTACTTATGCAGTAGGTAGTAAACAAAGGTGTTGAGCAACTTCAATGCAGACCCAGCAAATATATTTTACTGAGTATCAGAACCATAAACTGAAGTGGGATCAGTCACTGTATGAATCCAATTACACAGAAACGTTTCTGACCGAACACTTAAATTCCCAAAACTTGGCAGAGAGTACAACAAACTTGCACTGCCAGACTTTGGCGCTGCCGAACCTGCCTGTTGTCCTCCCCACAGCTGCCCTTGCTCCTTGACTGCTCCAGGCTTTTCCTCGCCCTCCTCGGGCTGTCCCTTGTAGCAGCGCTCTGTCCCGTTTGGCATCTGCTCCCATTTCTGTCCCTGCCAGACAAAGCCCAAGGTAGGGGCCACTCGGGCTAATTAAATGCTGCTGGAAGTGAGGTAACAGGTGGTGGCCCCAGCTGCTTTCATTCCAGGGGTAGATAAGAGACCCATCAGTAGCCTGTGCAAGGAACTATGATTAATTAGGACAAGAAGCCATTTTCTAGGGAGGGAGAACCAGATTTATAACAGAATCCTCTACTCCAAGGTAACAGGCAACATTTCTTCAGAAAACACAGAAATAAATGACTTTTTTTAAGTGCTCACCAGTAATCTTGACTGTGTTCAATGTGGCGTATGTGTAAGACCTAGTTGACATAGACTTCTTCATACCAGTATTTTGTATTTTCTCTTTACTGCAAACTATGAGTTTTAACTTGCTTCAGGAAATGTTCTCTCCCTTAGAAGACCTCTTATTATTTTTTCTTCCAAGTAAACGTACATGTTTGTCGAAAAAGCCCTGATTGCTGTGGGAACTACTATCAAGACATTTAAATAATAGCAACTAATACAACGTACAGCTGAAGAACTGGTTATGCAAGGTTCCCATGCAATCCTCCAACTCCACTGGACTTCTTGCAGTAATCCCCTAACTACTGTATGAAACTGTCTGAGACTACACCCAGTCCTCCAGGCATTAACCCCTGGAGCTCCTCTTCCATGCCTTCAGCCCTGCAAGTATGATTTGAGGCTCAGTTATGCAGCTGCTTTACAAGAAGCTACCCCCAAAAATAGCAACAGAGAACTGGGTTCACTTGCTCTTTGCTGTAGAGTTGCAACACAGCAAGAAATCCACCATGCTTAATTACCCCTTATATTTTTCAGCTGAGTGGTGAACTTTGGAAAGGTGATGAATTTCCCTAATTAATGACAATTACAGACAAACAAGGAAAATGCAGGAAGTAATTCAGCATACCAGCAGCCTTGCAGTGACATGATTTGAAATTAAAACTACCATAAAAATGCATATTGAAGGGGATGTACACAATCCAAGAGCTGAGAAAGTCCTTTCTCATTCCCTTGCTTTTCCGAATATGCAAAGTCATCTTCTGAGTTGTCAGGGATATATCTACAACACAGCTGTGTCATTTGCATTTTACCAGTCTATCTGCAGTGCTCAGCACAAAGAATAATATTAAATCAATGTATGTCAATGCTTGCTTAAAGAAAGAATAGACATGCACTAATACACTGTCCAGCAAGGCAATACATTGGCGCATTAACTCAGCCTATTAAAACAGATACTTAAGCAAGAAAGTCTCCCTGATATCACAAGAATCACAGGTTATTTGCCTTCAGGAGACACCTCTAGCTATTCTGGTTTGGTTTGACTCCCCCTCCTTTTAAAAGGGCAACATTTTGAACAATTTTGCTGTTTCCAACATGTTTGCTACCTTCCAACAGTGACGTCAGCCACACTGTGATAACTGATAACCTTAGCATATGGATTTCTTAGAAGAAATATGTCCAGTTTTAGCTCTTCTGTACTTTCCCTTCCTTTTTGTCTCCCACATCCCAGCTCTTTGGCTATGACAAAGAAGCCAGCAGCCAGGACAGGCTGTAAAGGTCCCTGTCCTTCCACACTTAAATCAGTCACAGTCTATTTACCTTGTCCTCTGTACAAAGCAAAAGTCTGCTATAGTCTATGGAGTCACTCGAGGATTTAAAAAATCAAGGTTTAGCCCTCTTGTAGTTGACAATTAAAATCATTGTGGCCTACCAGGAGAGTGTTTGGTAGGTAATGTACAGGGGTGATTTCGAAGTGAAGTGAGAAGGCGACTTGAAAGGCAAACAGATATTCACACTGACTTGTAAGAAGGCATGGAGTTGAAAAACATGCCATACCAATCAGTACTTCTCTACAAGGACAAATTTACAGCAAGCTACAAGCTTCATCAAACCACACATACGTATCCATACAACATGGTAGTCAGTCAAGCTGTTCAGAATTCCCTTTCCTATTCAGCTTCCAAATGGATTAAATGAACTCACTTGCAAGAACATTTTTTTTTTAATCCAAAGATTTAAAAAAAAAAAAATCTTCTTTTATTCATACTAAATAGAGGTAAGGACTTCAGGGAAGTTTTTTCCTTTTGTTATTTGATCACAGGCATTCTCTCTGTAAAGCTGTTCTGAGGAACTTCTGATTTTGCAGCATAATGAAATGCATTTCACAAAGAAGGTTCTTAAGTTTGTGCGTTGGAGAGAAGCCGTACAACGGGTGTTCCTGCTTGCTTTGTTTACCTGAGCTGACTACTCACTGCTCAAAATCATATCCTTAAGAAAACAAATGATGGAGCATGTAAGCATTTGCCTGGAAAATTTGATATTAGGCTTGAAAACCTTTCTTGTTAAAGCAGCAAAATGCTCCCATTGACTGGATGCAGGGTTCTGTTAGCACAGCTGTGAATACTTCAGGGAAGTGGGAGAAAGAGCCACAAATAAAGAATTAGCAATTACTATCTAGCTCATAATGAAACATACAGATATGTCCCAATCAACTTAATAATTCTCAGTCTGAACTGGGAAAGATAAAATAGTGGTAAGTTGATTTAATAGTTCCTAATGGTTCTTTAGCATCTTCCAGCTGGAAATCTCATTTCTCAATGTGATTAATGTAAGCCTCAAAAGAAAGCACAAGGTCAGAAATTACTCCAAGTTTATGAACTTAAACTCCAGACAAAATAGAACAATGATGAAATGAGACAGATGAGGGGGAGAACAATCAATAACTCTTCTATCTTGTCAGAATTCAACTCTGCAAAATTAATATCAGATAAGAAACCATACAACAGAGCAAGGGGTACTTGGGGTTTGCAAGGATCTACAGATTTCCCTAAATATTGTTAATCTGTAATACTGTGTACGTGGAGCATAGGAATTACTAGCTAGAGGCAGTAATTTTGAAACAAAAAGGGACCTTCAATAGATCCACAGGAATCCCAGAAATAATTTGAGCTGTAACTGGAAGCACAAAGCCCAAACCAATCAAGTATGAACACTGAAGAAGGATAAGTTTCAAACTACAGAAATATGATGAGAACAACGCCAGTGTAAATAACAAGAACAGCCACATCAAAATTTTGATGGATAAGACTATCGAGATGGTAAATATTTACCAAATTACATATCTATGTTCAAAAACCAACCCAAGCTTTGAGATAAGTAGACAGAAAAACATAACCTTATCAGAAGCTTCAGTCTGTGCGTTGATAGATACAGAACAACAACTAAATAGCAAATGGAGGGAAAAAGCTATGCCCCTCTTAAAAAGCAAAAGCAAAACCTCCATAGTACTGGAGGCCAGGAAATCAGACTTCTCACAATAAGGGACCATTTATCACCAGTAATGAACTGAAAATGGAAGCACAGATGACTAAGAATTCATTGTGTCAGATTTACACATAGAAATTTTCCCAAGTATATCATTGCTGGCTGGGTCACAGCTTTCATATCGCTGACCTAAAGTCCAACACTGTAAGAGTGACAGCTTGAAAAAAGAAAAATTTCTTTATCAAGCCCTGTTTGTTTGTCCTACCTTCATTTAATGTGTTGGTGCAGCTGCTTTGGGCAGGAAATAAAAAATACTTCTGAAGCAACATTATACATCTCATGTGTTTCTAGCGTGATTGGTTCCATATTGTTGGGGCCCTCAAGCGCCTCTAGCAGAGATCCTCAGCAAATTTAAACATGTCAAACTGGATAAAATCAGAAATAGATGCTTCAGCCCTATGGGCTAGGACGACTGCTACCCAGCACTGAAATTGCAACAGGGAAGATGATGCCCTGGCTTCGATCTGAGCGCTGCATGCTGCCAGGGGCTGCTGATGTGAGCACAGGAGCTGGGCCATCAGCAGCCCCTGCTGAGCTCCTGCGTGCCCTGGTGCCCCTGGGGCTCCTCTGTGCTCCGGGCTGGCACCCCAGCCCAGGGCTGTGCCAGCTGTGAGGCCACCGACAGTGGGGCCAGGCGCCCCCAGCCCCTGCTGGGTGCCACAGACGGGCAGCAGCTCCGAGCACTGCAGATGTCACACCAGGCCACGGAAATGTCCTTCAGTCACATTTTTGCCCTCTGGGCAATGGGGAAGCTTAGAATCTGGTTATATCTCCAGTGGAAAGCTTTAGTTCACTGTAAAGAACCTTTAAACCTAAATAGGTGGAGCAGAGTTTAGGTATCTCACAGAGTATTTCAGAAGGTCGAGGCTCACAGAGCCATTGATCCAGACCTGTACAAATAACCCATCAATCACAAAGTTGTGAGGAGGCTCAGAACAATGTGATACACAATTTTTACTACTGAATTTAAATAACTCCATGCTGTATCTAAGGGTTTGCTAGTTTGAAACTTCAGCGTATTGTGATACTAAAAATTTGTAGTTATATCCAACATTATTCCAACTAGTATACTAAACCTCTACCATAAAATAGAATGAAATTAAAAGGCATTTAATATTTTTACTGGCTTCAAAGTTAGTTTGTTTTGGTGGGAATATGGGTATGAAAGTTATGGAAAAAGGAGACAGGAGAACAATACAAATGTAAAAGGACCTTAGAGAAAGGAAAGCATATTTAGTGTATTGAAGGCAATTAATCATATTTTCTTTTAGGATGCCAGACTATAGAAGATTCCTGGAAAAGCGCTGTAATTTCAGAAGGCGCTGGATACGAAAAAAAGAGAGTAACACATTGGATCAAATAACACATCCAGCTAGAGACCAATTTGACATTGAACACTAGTTAGAAAGTAAAACAATACAGAATGCTATGATTTTATATTTCAAACAGGAAAAAAAAAATCTCAGAAAAGAGTGAGAAAATTTAAACTTTAAAACCAAAGAAAGTACTGAGTTTACTCTTTCCTATTACTCAGTCTATACAGTTTATTCAACCCTACCAAAACTTGTGTTGCTGTTCTACAATTGTAGAGTGACCAAGGAGATGCGATATAATCTTGAAAGCTTAACACTGGACATAAATAAACTGCAAATGCACATAAATGCTCAAAACTGAACAAAACTGGAACATTAAGGAACTTGGTGAGAAAGACTCTACACCTGAAGTGAAGACCATTTAAATGCACTTCAGGAAAAGCTTCTAAAACTTTTAAACATTTTAGAACTTTTATCTTACCTACAAAACCCTGAGCAAGAAAAATAGAAACATTTTTTATTAGAAATAATATAATTAAATTCAATCTAAGGTATTTTCCTTATGTTTTTTTATTTTTCCAAATGGCTATGATTTTGAAAATGCATTTAGTCTCAAAAAAGTGACACATACAATATCAAGAAAGTTATGTTCAATGATGAAGGGAAAACTGGGTAAAAAAATTGCAATAAATACATAAAATCTCCCAGAAGCATTGACTGAAATGTTAACTAGTTTTACACTGATTGACTCTCATGCCTAAGAAGGCTCCCTAGGTAAGCTCCTATTTAAGCTTTTCTCCTCAGCTTGAAACTTGAACATAATTATGTTTGACGAGATTCAGGCTGAGTGTCTCAGGGTCCTGGCCCCACAGTCATCCCAATCAAAGTGCGAGACAAAACCTTTCCCACTTCCCTTGAAGCCTCCCACCACAGGTATCTTTCTCAAGACAACTAAAAGAGAGAAGCTCATGTACAGCAAAATCTTGTCTAATATGCAGACAAAATGCAACTGCACCTCACGTCCACTGGTTCAGGTATAGCTTTGAGACACCTTCCATCTTTATTTAAGATGTTAATTAAGATTAGCAAGTGAATCCAGAAAAGACTAGAGCAGGACATACAACAGATGACGACTCTGTGATAGCAGAATCCCTATTCTGCAAAAAAATCAGACTAAAGTAAAACACTTCCAAGCCCTTCCTCATCCCATTCCTCTTATTTTATCAATATATATTTAATAATTGAATTTGTGACATTAATAGAAATTTCATATTTCATATTTCTCAAATATGAATGATTAACTAATTCTACCATTCATAAGTAGAAAAAAATGCACTTATGAAAAATGTTATAGGTACATGAAGATTTTTCTGATGATATACTATCAAGGAAAATTTAGTTGAATTTAAACTGGCTCCTCATTTATCATATCCTGTGGGCAAGTCAGTTAATGGCTATATTGATTCTCTTTTGTGTTCATTCTTATATACATCGTCCAACCAAGGTGAAAGCAACCATGAGATATTAATTTTAGAGAAAAATATTTCAATGATAAATGTTTGAAATTGCCATTTAGGAATTATTATTATACAATGGATTTGCTGTTCTTAAATTATAGGACATATAGATATAATCACACCAGGTAATATCACATTAATAAATACTAGGTGATGCCTGAAACTGCTAGGAATTAAAAGAGACTTGAACAGAATTGTATCAGCTTTGGATCTGATACATGTTGAGTGCCACTTTCACACAAAACTCAGGGGTACTGGATTGCCTGGGAACCTTTGCTCAGTCAAAGAGCAAAATGAAATCATTATCTGAGACCATGGTTTGTTTGGCCTGCCAGTATCTGAAGATTACAAGAGGGAAAAATACTCCACTTCTATGCACATCTGATTTCGCAGGCAACTTGAAAGGTGTTCGGTTTTTGCTTGCACTGAAATGTAAAGAGCAGAGCACACGGCTCCCTCCCTAATGTTTGTCTGTTTTGAAGCAGGATGATCAATGAAAGAACGGGAAATGATCTTCCTTCCAAGGGCAGAAAGGATGCACTGCACTTTGTGCAAATGGCTTCAATTTATTTATTTTTTTTCTGGGAGAAAAGGTATAGAGCAGACTGAACAGGTACACAACCAAAACACAGCTCAAAAGGTTGAATACTAGCCATTACTATTAACACGTGTCTTTTAAGAATTCTAGAGACAGTGTAATATTTTCTTAGACTTCCTCCTTAAAAAATGTAGCTATTCTTGTGCAACTGGTTTTCATTTTTTAACTTAACAGTTCAACTAATGATCAATCCTGCATTCCTAGACTAATTCAATCAGTTATTATTTTATTCAATGTGTATTTAGAAAGTCGAATCTTTGCAAGGATCTTTTAGATATTTTCTTTATTTAAAAAACCTGTTTCTCAACAGCATTTCCCCCAATCAAGCCTGAAGACTTCTGGCATTTTTTCCATGCTTCCGGTTGTTCAGATTTCCAGGTTTTGTTAGCAGAAAATAAGACAAAGTTTAAGATGCATATGTGTGAAAACTGTTCACACAGCTGCTTCAAGGTCAAGTTAAGCTGCAAGGTGGGAGGTGAAGTTTATCTTACCATCTTCCTTAATCTCTTTGGAGAAAAGAGAAAGGGAGCAGAGAGAGCACACATTTGGTCCAGTCTGTGGCCGCTTTTAAGAAAAGAATTGATTTCTTTTGTATTTTTATTACTGGAAAAAGTGAAAGCAGATATCTGAGGAAAACAGAACCAGCTCTCCTGTTGCAAGGATGCTCGGTGAAATCCGGCTGGTGTCTCATGCAGTGCTCAACCACAGGGAAAGCCTGGCCTTGGCAAGAGCCCCCGGCTGCTGCAGCTGAGGCTGGAGCCCCAGCAGGGTCAGGGAGGTGCCTCCAGGGAGAGCTTCCAGGGGCCCTTTGGAGCTGAGCTCCAGCTGCTGCTGCTGGCAGGGGAGGGGAGGAGATGAAATTATAGCGTGGAGAGGGGAGGCTGGCAGGGGAGAAAAGCAGAAACTCTGAAGGGATGAAAACACAGAGTTTCATTTTCATCCCTCTAATATTGTCAGGAATCCCCTTAGGGGGATGAAAGCCATCCCTTGTAAGTCTGATTCCTCTGTCTTTATGTTTTGCAGGCATCTACAGACAACAGAAAGAAGTGATAATGAATTACAATTGGAAACAGTACAGGCTGCGGCCTGAGTCTCATTGAAATGAGGGTAGCAAGACACAGGCTCCTTCAACAGACCTTGTGACCACTTATTTCAGCCAATAGCAGCAACTAATATGTGGTTATGATATGACAACCTCTACAACTCCCAACCAAAAACCTCTGCAAGTAAAAAAACTCCTGTACACTCTTACAGTCACAAAGCCAAAAACTTGGAACTTAGGAAATTCTAAAAGTGAAGCTGCATGACTGATCTTACTACAGCTTCCCAAGGCACCTCTTAGTCATTAACTGTAAGACCCTTGCAGAGTGTTCTCCCAGGGCAGAGAATAGATAACAAGCAAGCGAAGTTCAAAAGGTTTGAGGTGTACGGACACCGAATGATCAGGAATCAGACTTCTTTAAAACCATTAAGTTCACAGACACCGCTGCTGAATGCTCTCCAAAGGTGAACTAACACGTTTTCCTCAGAAGTCTGCAGGATGGAGAAGGTAGTGCTATCATCTCGTTTTAGCTGGACATCTGAGATATCACTGTGGCTGGGGACAAGTCGTCTGAAGAAAGTTGCTCTCCAGATGTCCACAACCAAGGCTTCCAGCCCCGTGTTTCGAAGCCTGTGGTACTGGAGCTAATGCAGGGAGAAGAAGGACACCGGTGAATGTCCTAAAACTCTGAGGATTTTTGGACCTTTCACTCTGCTGCCTGATTGTACAAAATTGACCAGTTTCAAAGTTTAACCTGCTAGCCCAAGGCATCAAGCAAGCCAAAGGTATTATAAGCCTAAATGGGGACATCTCCTGGCTTCATGAATATTTCCAGGCCAATAAATAACTAGCTGATTAGCATACAAAGGAGCATTTCCAATTTCTTATGAAAGGATCAGTAAGCATGTAATAATTTTTTCTCTTCCACTGACTGTATTTAAATAATATAAAAGTTAATCTATAATATTCTGAATAAGACACAAGTTTAATGTCTGCTTTTTCAAAACACATTTAAATGTTATATTCATTCTTTTAAAAAAATCTAGGTTTATGTTTATGTGATTAGCATGAAATTAAATATAAAATGCAGGCTTTGATTGCTGTCTTCTCTTTTTCCCTCTTCTTCCTAGTCCTTCTTCCAGCAAAGCAAAATGTAAACCCTATTGCCATTTTTATGTATGCCTGTGAAAGAAAACTGATTGCTGAGACAAAGTTCTGTATGTGCCGCAGAAAATAAGGTTATGCTTACAAAAGTTCTTTTAGTTTACAGGAAACAGTTTGTGACTGATTGCTTGGGAAGAAAACAAAGGAAAAATTTACTTTAGAGAGTGCTCTGGCTCCTGCTATCAAGACAGCTTAAAGCAGAGGAAATCTTAAGGAGTGACAGACATTTTAAAAGAAAGCCTGCTAGCCTGGAAACCATCTCAGCTGCTTACTTTCGAAATCAAATATCTTAATCTGTCACTTTCTTGCTGAGTTACCACAATCAGATCAAAAGTACTCAAATCCAGACAGGTACTAAGATGCCAGAGACCTCTCTCAATCTCTTCCTGAGCCTCTCTGTACCCCTTCTATCAAATGAGAATAAAAGACTAATGAATTACACAATTTGCACATCCACAACAAACTGAAACGTGTCTTCATGACTTTGCAATTACTATAAATATACAAAATGGTTTGGTAAAAATCTGGAATTTTGTCAAGTTATGAAGCATACATTTATCTGAGACATTTCTTAACCACTGAAACTTTCAATTCCTAAGAAAGTTAAGAATTGTGTAAGCACAGTTCTTGTCTTACTACTCTTATATTTCAAAGAGGACATTTTATTTGCATTGTAATTACATCTTCAGAAACATCAACTGCTGTAGCCTAAAAAAGAAATAATTTTTGTGAGCCTAAATTTGCCACTACTCCAGAAAGCCAGTGCTTTTATAAGCCTGTATAGGTATTATTTTGTAAAATAATGATTTATCTCATATAACACCATTCACACATTAGAAAAAACAACAAGAATTTTCTTTAGCAAAAAGGGAAATATAAATATGTTGAGCATTCAAAATATTTGTTTCTGCAATTCTCAAATGATTTGCAACAACTTAGTCTTACAAACTCAACTTTCTTAGTATGAGATAACTGAGATACAAAATAGAACTTTGCCTACCGAATATGGACAAAAAATCTTAGCAGATTAGATTTTGCCATTAGTATAAACTAGTGTCAAAATGGTTTCTGGTATTTCTGTGGTACTACAGAAGCCCCCAGAAGCATTTAAACGTGATGTTTCACAATAGAACCATGATCCTGAAATGGTACAAACCAGATATATTTTCATTCCTCCCAGTGTCTCACTGCACACAAACCCCACATTTGCAGAAACCTCATTAGCAGCTTCTAAGACTGTTGGCTCAGGTTCTGCTGATTATGAAATGAACTGCAAAATGAGGGGGGTTTTTATTCTCTATTACACTGAAGCAGCTCTTGTCACTCTCCAAACTGATTTATGGGATCATGTCTAGGTGAAGAAGCTACAACAGCTGGCTCTTTTGTAGTTTAAGAAGTTAGTGACATTTTAGATATAGCAAAAATTCTAAATTGGAAAGAATAAATAATGTGGTCTAAATATTTTTACTTAATAAAGCTGGGCTAGCTGTGGCACACCCAGGTTATTCTCAAGACAAAGAAGTCCAGACAAAAAAAATCTTGGCATCTACAACTGCCATATGGAGGGTCCATGTGTCATTGTTGTGTGGTAAAATTATCTTCCAAATTTTTGTCCCAAGTTATTTATAATGTATTGACATTTTCCCAGCTCTTTTTCTTTCAAATGTGAGAGGAGGAGAATCACATTATTTTTGAGTCCAGAAGCAGATAAAAATAAAATTACCTTGAAAAACTCCAGCTAAAGTTTGAAATGGCTTCTAGAGGCATAAAAACAGCTTCTTTCTAAGGCCTAGTGTTGTGGGAGTGTCCGTGGCTTGAGGCTAATGCTCTCCCCAAGTAGAGCTGAGGGTCCATCCTTTCTCATGGTTTGATGCTCCTATTTCTAACCTTCATGGTTTGTTAGCCAGGTGACCTTCAACCTTTGATCCTGGGAAGACCATTAGTGGTGACACCAGATTTGCCTCAGGAGCACGGCTGCAGGGGAGCAGTCCCAGGTGTGCTATAAATGCACCTTATCGCATCATTCTACGGTTAATCACTGGGATATCAAAATACACTCAGAACGTGCATACATAAATATATTACAAACAAATACACGTGAATATAAATAAGAATTGGCATTTAGGGGAGATAAGTCAAGCTGCAGCCATTATACTGTTGTGACCCAGTTTTATGAATGTATTCCCCACCTATTCTAATCCAAAACAGGATTTATGTGCATACTTTGCTTCAAGTAAGATCTTAGTGCTGTGACTGGGGAGTGTTCTTTAAACAAAACTGTAGAAATCAATGACACAAACTTCCTGAGAAATTATCTACATATTTCAGAAGCTTTTGTTGGATTGGGGTGTAATCCCAGCTCTTTTGAATATGAACTAACATTTCAAAACTTGGGACAGGTTTGACTACATGTCAGGGAAACAATTCAACACCTGCCATATTTGGGACGTTATTGTAATAGCAATAATAAATAACATCCCAGAGCCTAGAATTGTTTAAAAAAAATTGCATTGAGAAACAAAAAAATGTTTATACATATTTTTCATTATAATTCCCTCCATTTCTTCCCTTCCAAATTTGCATGGGTGTCCTCTAAAAGATTTCTTTCAGGATAAAAGACTAAAAGAAGGTTTTCTATGGTGAAAGTGGTTCACAAGTTAAACCCTGCTGTGTTAGATGCAGCTGTAAAATGAAGAGATTCTTGATGTAGGAATGCTGTATCTAGATACAAATTTGAAAACAATCCTAGAATCACGCTTTTTTTTTCCCTTCAGTTTAAACCAGAATGAAAATGAAAGTGTATGCCTGAGACAGGAAGAATAATAGCTATAACAATAAAAGGTCCAAACAACATGCCAAAATACCGCAATTCTTAAAGCAAGGAAGACAAAACAGTATTGTTTTACCAAGCTTATGGAATTTGAAATATATGTTTCACACATAACACACCGTGATTCAAAACAGCTGACCTATTCTGAAAGAGAGTTAAGAAAAGATTTTATTGACAATTGCAACTTAAAATGGCTCCGTTGACAAAACTGTAATATGAACCAAAAGCCTCATCTTACAAAGTCTTTTGTCCTTTTTATGACATGCTGTGGGAAGTCCCATTGACCTCGTGGCTTTGCAGGTTAAGCTGGCAACTACATCTTCTCCTCTTTATAGCTAAGTGTGCCTATAAATGAAGAGCTAAGGACTGCCAAGCTCAAAACTCTGCATTTTCGTTTGGGGGCCAATAATTATGTGGACTCAAAGGAAGGAAATAATAGATAAAGAGAGTAAAGTCACAAGGAGATAAGAGGGAAGAAAAAAAATTGGCTGAGAAATGAGCTCCAGCTGCTGACTCATAGAAACATTTCTCAATAAAGTTCATGAGGATGTTGCATAGAGATTCAGTATGTGTGTGTGACAGCTGAATAATCGATGGATGAAGAGTCATAGACACAGTTAACATCCTTCCTGAGCTTTTAAATTGTAATGATTATCAAGCATGAAAGTTTTCCTCTCTTTTTTTCTTTTTTTAACAAGAAAATTTATGGATTGTATTATACACACTTAGAGTCTCTAGGGACTTCCCATACCTCTTTTGTTTGTATGTATTATCCTTTGGTAGTATTGTTATATAAATAATCATAAAGAAAGGGGAAAAAACCCCAAACAACCTTTTTACAGAATAATATTTGTGAACTTAAGTAGTTAGAAATAAATATTAAGTCTACATAACAGATACCTTCCTCAGTACTGAAGAAAAGAGAAACTCTAAAAAAAATATAAAACCAGCCTCCAACTTTCTTTTCCTCATATTCCACTGTTCCCAGCAACACAGGCAAAACCTTTCTTAAAATTTCTCCATCATCATTCCTAATAGGGCTGCATCCCTGACAGCACCACAGTTTAAAAACACCAGGACAGTCATCAACATCCTTTGATACAGTCTCTATTTGCATCCAGTCATAGGACAAGATGCATAACATTCTGCCACTGCAACAGAATATTGAGGTTTATGCCTTAAAACAGCAGTTAAGAAGATACTTTGTTCATTTCAATAGGTCTTAACCTTGCTAAATGAGGAGGAAAGTGCTGAGAAAGTAATAATAGTCCTATGTTTGAATTTCCTGGTGTCTCCAAAAAGACAGACTTTGGAAATGGTTTGTAAATACGTTCATTTGCTATTACATATTCACTAATAGACTTGTTCTGGGGAGTCCTATAATAGTACAGGGCAGATTCCTCAGATTACGCAAAAAACTCAAAATACCTATTATATGCAATGTCTTTCATGTAAAATGATATGCCAACTTCCATAATCATTTCCTATTCTCTCTTTAGAAAAATTTGATATCTTTTAAACCTCCTAATTACAATAACATATAAAAAGACCTTTTTAGTAATAAGAAAAGAAACTGGCACAGAATCATAATAAAGAAAAGCCAGCTGAGAAGCCTGCTAGAAAACAATACTATGTATAATTGGTGTTTAATTATGCAGAATTAACAAATGGCAGCAGCACTGGTTGTATTACTTGACCAGGGCTCTTTGCCAAGTCAACAAGCTGGTTTTAATGTAGGAAGTAACCCATTCAGTTATCTGTGCCTTTGAGCAGGGCCCTGGCTGCTCTGTTCTCCGTCTGCATTGCCAAAAACATTTAGCAGAAGAAAGAAATCTGTTGATTTGCTAAAGCAAGATAAATTTTGGTCATTGATATGTGTGAATGCACCAATAAGATCATAAAAAAAGTTTTCTAAACATTTTATTCATCTGGTGCCAATGGTTTATTAGCACCATGAGAGCTCAAAATACTAATTAGTATGAATTTGCAGGGTTGATATATTATACAATAGAATATCGAACATGTTTATTTGAATATATTGCCTCCACTAACCTCTCCCCTCTCCATACACACACGTTTGAGTGTATTTAAAAACATGCTTAAATATTTATGTTCTCTAGAGCCTCATTAAATAACTTTTTCCTATGGTAAGCAGTTAATTTGCATTTTGGAATCAACACAACTATGATGATATGTAGGAGAAATTAATGGAGAGAATGTGCCAATGTGGCCATTCTCACAACTGACCCCTGTGACAAACCTCAGCACCGGCTCATCAGTAGCATTTACTGCTAAATGCAGATGAGAAAAACCTTTGGGGGAAGGAGAAGGCAGCAGGAACTCTTGGAGATCCCCAAAGGCATGCAGCAGTCTGCCCTTCCTTCTGAAGTTCTCTTTTCTGTGCAGGTTTCTTTATGGGGTTGTCACCATGATAACAGTAACAGGAGCAGATGTGCTGGCAAATGAATGAGAACCTTCAAAGAGAATGGCTTCGACACATATATTTATGTTGTATATTTATGCTGTCTGCAGGAAGTCACAAAACCTATGAAAGCTGTGGAGAGAGAAGGAGATTTTGGTGTCTGATAGAGAATGCAGATTTAAGCTAAACAATTGGGAAAGTCTCTGTCACTGAAACAGCTCTACAGATTTGCATAGATTCAGGTTCACCCAGGGTTGGTATTGTTAAATCCTAACTAGTGTTCTCTTAGGTAAGACCAAGATTTAGCTTACTCCAAGTTACTCTCATCTGAATCTCTGGGAGAAAGGGTAATTTTGCCTGATCTTTCTCATGCAGAATCATTGCCACAGAAATCTGGTTGCAACTGAAGAAAAATTAAGAACAGATTGATTTCAGTGCTTCTCAGGATGACAGAGTGCACGAAAACTAAGGACAGCAACCTGTGGAGCACCAAATGTGACACAGGACTAAGTGGGGTCCTCTTTTACATCTTTAAAAATAATGGGCTTTAGCACTCAATCCTCATTTAAACACCTCCTTTTACTGGAAGGAACAGCAATTTTCTCGTTTTTTGTTGTACTTTTTCAATGACATTCGGCTTCATAAAAATCAATTCTTAATCCACTGCATGTTATGTTTGGAAAGAGAAAGTTAAGTAAAAATGCTTCTCCGTGTGTGCATGTACATCAGTACATGACTCTCCAAAGTTGAGTTTTTTCCAATGCAAACACAAGTAAATCTGGACATCCTCATATATTCACTATTTTATAGGCCCAGTAAAGCTTGATCAAAATCTACTTATACTTGTCGGGTGTGTGACTTAACCTTTAGGGTAGATTAATTAGATTAACAGACCACATACTGTAGATTCCAGTACTTCCTCAATGGCTATTAAATTACACAGAAGGAATTATGTTTTAAAGTCCTGCTTCCTTAAATCAAATTCCAACCGTCACCTTTCTTTCATTTATTAGACTGCAAAGCCCTTTTTCCTTTCTTAATAAAAACTGAACCTCTGTTAAATTCCATCCTTAGTACTTGACATTATTCATCATTTCTGTGCTTAGGATCAGATAACTACAGAACCTGATCTACAGATTGAGAACCTGAGAATCTACAGAGAATCTGAGTCTGAGAAAATACACTTCATAACAGGTTTTCTACCAAAGGAGTCAAAAAGGTGGCTCTTAATTTGTGAAGAGTCATAGAGTAGCAGAGTATTCTTACTTTTACCTGACCAGTTTCAAAATGTTGTCCAGACAGTGAATGAAAATTCTGTATGCTTTCCCAATATTCCCAGACACTAGGGAGGCTGGGGATGCCCATAAACCTGAGCAGAATATCCAGTATTTCTCAAAAAGCACCAGAGAAACTGTACTCACAACACAAAGTGAAGAAAAGAGAAAAGATTTTGAGGTTTCTTCCACTAGCATCTACTAACAGACTGCTCCCAGGGTATTACAAACAGCACAACAATCAAGAAAATATGCCAAGCTTTAAAAAACTAAGATCTGAGCTGGGATCTCTGTAAAGGCTGTGCAGCTGGGGAGAATATAATAATAGCAGTGCCAAGGGAAGGTCAGCCCTCTGCACTCCCTTGGTGCAAGAAGGGAGAAGAAGATGGAATCTAGGGCTCTGAGGCACAAGAACATGCTATGGATACAGAATCTACTGCACACCTGCCCATGCACACGCAGATGCCAGCGTGCTCCTGCTGTCAGTACAGCTGGACACATCCAGGAAGTATGGAAGAGTCTGCCACAGTGTATTTTTCAAGCTTTCAGAATGCCAACACCAGCTTTGAAGCAGTGCCACAGAGCCCACCAGCAAACAGACTGGTGTGTGCCCAACCTTAGTGCTCCAGGCATCCAGGACTGTCCCATAAGGACATCAGAAATGCTTGTCAAGATCAGGACACTGCAGACTTGTTCTTTTTCTGCAGCTCCTGTCTGGCTTGTGATTAATTTCATAGCACACTCCCAGCTTTCTCACTGTATTTCCTGCTGATGGGGCTCTTCCTGTGCTCCCCATACTGCCAGAAGTGAGTGCTGGCAAGTGCCTTTACAGGCAGTACAGCTGCTTTAGCAGCAAGGCCGATACATGGCTCCCAATGTCAGGCCAATTGTCTTTCAGGGTAGCAACACAATTACCCACAACTGTATTTCTCCAAATCTATGTAATTAAATCCACATGGCTTCAGCAAACAGCAAAGCAGTCTTGGAGAAAAAGCTTGATAATTAAAGACAAAAGGATCCTTCACCTTTCTTTGCAATATACTAAAAGCCACCTACCTGTATACATTTTTAAGACAGAACTTTCATTTCGTTCCTACCAGGCAGGCAGAGCCTCTAAGCAGCCTGACAGAAGGAGGGATTGGAACAATGGATGAAAAAGCAAATCCTGACAACCCCGCACTTGTGTGATCAGGTAGCAGAGCCCAGGAGGGGAGCCTGCTAAGGCAATTAAGAGCAGGAGACACTTGCCAAGAGAGACTTTGGTCTTTAGGAAATTCATATTGAGAGAAACTTTAAGAGATCCTTCAGAGCAACCCAAAGCTGCCCCAAACTGCTCAGAACTTTTTCAGGATATGAACAGAGTCCCACATCTGGCACAAAGTATGACAAGCTGTGAAGCGTTCTTACCACAACCATGGCAGTGCATAAAAACATCCCTTAAATAGTGTTGTTATATTCTGTTGGACTTTTATGCCCTGCTGATGCTGACATCTTTGTGCCTTGCACAGTAGGAAAAGGAAGTGTACATATTTTACACTATCTATTCCTGCCAGCCAAATTTGGATACCACCTCCACCCTCCATAGTGATCTGAAGAACCTGAAGTAAAACTACAACTGGAAGAGCCTGTCCTCATTTACCAAGTATGTCAGCTAGAGATAAGAGCTAAAATTGCATGTCTAAAATAGGTGACATGGTATTGCACTGTAAAGAATGCTAGAGGGTTTCTGCCCCCAAATGCTTACAGCTCTAAATCAGGAAAGAAGCAAAACAAAGAGGCTTAATTTTCTGTATTGCACAAATTAGCAGCAGAGAAGGAAACAGTACCAAAGTCTGTTCTCCATTCACTAGACTTCGTTTGCACAGCCAAGGCCTTTGTAGAATCACATTTTGAAGTTTAGCAAAAAGTCCCTTCCTAAAGAAAATTTTACCATGCATATTAGGAAGAAAAAAAAACCAACCAAATTTCAAGAAAAACATCCTTCTCTTTCCCTGAATGCATGAAAAAATGAAATTCTTTAATACCTTCATCTTCTCACTTAAGATAGAAATCTGCATTCTGAACTCTTTATCCCATTTGATTACCATATTGAATCTGGAGGGGAAAAGGCACAGAGTGAAAGATACATTCTTTGAATGAAAAAAGGAAAAATTGTTAGTGTCACAGATGGCTGTCAGGATGAAACGAAGCTTGTGTCTGCTGAGGGAATCAGACCTTAGTGTGAAATCTGAATAGAAAGGAACATAGCAGAAGGCAACATTTCAAAAGGAGTTCAGCACCAACTGGCATTGTGAGGGTTAATTTACTGCCAGGAACTGCTGGGCTTTTCATTCTCAGTAGACACACAATAGACAGCTCCCAAAAGTACCCATCATAATCACAGATGCTGGGGATTAATGCTAAAATGAAAGCTTCATGAATATTAAAAATATCAAAACTGCTAATGATGTAGCAGAGTTTGAAATAACAACCAATCTGAAAATCTAAGAGTGTGCCATGCAGACGTAGTGAGACACTGTCTTTTTAAAACTGATTAAACCTACTCAATTTGTAACAGAAAGAGGCTTATGCATATTAGGAGCTGAATTGAGTGCCAAACTTTACAAATTGCACAGGCTAATTACCATAATTAAGCTTTGGATTGAAGAAGAAAATTCCATTTATCTCAGAATGACTCAGTGGAACTTCAACAAAGAAGGCAAAGTACATCAGATGGTTCGGACTTTTTTTTTTTTATCTTATGTTGTTCAAAAAAGGCAGTTGTGAAAAAAAAAAATAGAGGGACAGCATAAAAATATGTTCTCTTGAAAAATCGGGATAAAATCACTAAGTAGGGATTCTGATTGTAGAATTTGTTCTAGTACAAACTAATACAGTAAAATTTGTCCTATTTTTCAAATATAAAAGTCAAAGGGAGGACACTGGGGAGGTGTTTGGCCCACTGGAGTCTCCTGCTGCTGTGCTGATCTCCTGTTTGCCCTCATGCCAATGCAGAGAAGTTATCTTGAAGGATGAAATATCAACTACATTTTGTGATAAAGATTACATGTTATTGTATTACTCTGAGCTGGATCCAAAGACTTCCACTAATCTCAGATGGGATTTGGATCTTTTCCGTAGGGAATGCTTAGTCTGCAAGCAATCATAGCACAGCTGTGAAAACTTTATTATAAGGTACAGAAAAATGTCTTGCTCAATTTCCTTTTCTACCCCAATTTAGGAAAAAAAATATAACATGAAGGTCTTCCTTAAACTCACCTAGAGTTTTAAGTCAAACCTGTGAAACTGCACATGTACACAGAGGCGTAATGAAAATGAGACTGCTGAGATACTGAGGGAGGATTAATCCTCCCATGTACAATGGGACTGACTTTTCACCCATCAGTTACATCAGTTTTGTTTGCATCTATCTAACTTTTGCTTCTATGATGACATCTATACATTTTCAGTTCTCTTTATAGATTGAATGCCTCAGAAAAACTCCACGTAGAGGTTCATTTCTAGAAAATGAGCTCTAAATGCATTTTAAAAAACCCTAAAAAAGCAAATTAACCCCTAACAATGCAAATTGCATGTCATTCACTGTAGAATTCAGGACAGATGTAATAGATCTACCATTCTGGACATGCTGTAAATACTTGTGAAAATAAATATGGATTAAAAGCATAGGTAAGCATATGACAGAAAACCAAGCAAAATTAAAGAGATCTCCTTTTTTAAACATAATTTTATGCATCTAGTTCAGAAGGACCCTGGGGCCATCAGGACAAAATTCTGCAAAGGGATACCAGAAAAATTCAAATTGAGCTGGCTAAAAGTGATATATGTGACACAAAAGAAGAGGAGAAGGATCTCGTGATGCTTGGGTAACTGCATAGATGCTTGCTGGAGCACATTTTTATTAAAGAATGACAAAAAGTACAAAAGAACACATTTATATATAAGTAAGAAGAAACTACCAGCAAATTCTAGTTCAGTATTGGCATCCATCAAGACCAATTCAAAATTTTAATGTGGTATTACTCATCTAATTTGTGCAAACCACACAAAGCTTACAAAGTCTAATCTCATGTAACAGCTAAGACACAGAAATCACTACCACATTGATTTATTGTGGAATCAACAGATATTATATTAAACCACCAGATCATGGTTTCTTACAAAAAAGCCTTCCATCTATATATGCTCTGCCTATCCCTCTTTAATGTGGCCCAACCCACTCTGAGATAGCCATCAGCTGAAATTCCGCACTATGCAGACTCATCACCCTGGCAGAAACACGACTCTGCCTTCTGGATAATCAGAAAGCACTCACTTCACATGCTCAAAATTAAGCTTGTGTTACTTTGTGTGGTGTCAGAAGAAAGGAAGACAAGTTGTGGAAACTCTCTCATCATGAGGAATTTCCAGAAATGGGATACGTAAGGGATTATGCTGAAGACGCACGTGTGTGAGAAGTTTGGTCTGTTACCAATTTTGTACATGGAAATGTATCGAACTCCTCATATAAACTGGCAATGTATTCATCAGACAGTAGAAATGTAAGTTGTAAAGGCGTAAGTATCACAGATTTACACCACTGTCATTATTAAAAAAGGAGAACACAAACATTAATTATTAAAGTACATCACAAGAAGGATTATTCATTCTCTTTTTACATCATTATAAGAATTTTCTTGTTCTTGTATGGAGCTATTCCAGAAATACAGGCAGCTGTTACCAGATGAAATAGTAACAGAAAAAGTCACACTTTAAACGGTCCTGTTATGATTATGTCTGGTTCTTTTTATATCAGTCTGTTATCAGAGACTCCATTTTCTCATTTTTTCTGAACAGCCCTGGGTCCAGTAGGAAGCTCAGTGTCCTAAAACTGCACCAGCAGCTTGTGTCAGGCAAACCACTGAAATGCCCAAGCCCTGCTTTTGAAGTCTTCCTCTGGAAGGAGAGTTTTCTCTGCAGTAGAATAAATGGCTGAATGGATTCTAGAGACAAAAATATGCTATTTCATTATTCAGACCCTTAAGACGCTTGTTGGCTGAACTGAAAATAACCAGAAGTTCAATACCTTGGGTATAAAATGCAAGCACCTACGATGTGTCCCTGCTTCATCTGATCTTTTGTTTGGTGGACCATTCCTTGAATACTCATGGCTAGAATGAACTGCATCTTGATAACATATTACTTAAGAAAACAACCTCTGTGCTTGCTCAGAAAATTTTTCTTTGCCCTCACTTTAGGGCCAAGGAAAAATCTTTCTATTTATAGGTATGTAAACAAGCTCTTAAAACACATACTACTTGATGTTTACAGCCTTTCAACAAAAATACCAATGTGCAAGATGCCCTGCTATAGGTGTTCCCTACTGTTTATTTTTCAGATAAGAACAGGAAATACAAATTGTGAATTTTAAGTTTTGAACCCCTGATTGCTCAGTTAATGATTCAAGGTTTCACACAGTCTGTTTCTTTACATTTACTTGTTTTCAGTTTTTTGTCTAAACTAACAAAACCACTTAAAATACCTTAATCCAATCTATAATCTTAAGGAAGAGGGACAGGAAAGAAAAGCTACACTTCCATCATTTATTACCTGCAGGAAACAAAAGTCTTTAAAATATTTAAATTTAGTAAGGATAAAAGAACTGTGTCTTGTTGAAACTGCATTATTAAAGTAATTTAATTCAAATAATTTTTCTATGTTTTGCACTTCTGGAACTAAAATAAATGTGTATGCACATGTTTTTTAGAAATTGCAAAGTTAAAAAATAAATAACCAAAACAGCCACAAATATAGTGGAGTCCTAAATATTGATTAGGTTAACAAAACATTAAGGATCTTTAGAGACTGGTATAATATTACTCAAGAAGTATTATTACATTTTAAAATATGGCTTTTATTTCTATAATCACTCAGGATTTTCTTTAGTTTTCTTTACATATAATTATGTTCAGTGATGGTGGGCTAAAATCTTCCAGCCTTGCTCTGGTGTTTGAAAAAAGATGCTGAAGAACCAGCCCCTGCTCCTTCAAAGGGCTCCAAGAACCTGAAATTCCTTCCTTAAAAACTCTCATTCTTGTGCTGGCCTAGAAGGAACACGGCAATTCTACCACCTGATGCTAACGAGGCTCTGGAAGCCTTCCAAAAATTATACTATGGAATTGAATGCTTGAATGTTAACCTGTCAGCACAGTAGAGCACAGACACAGAGGTTTTAAAATTCTTGCTTATTTTTAAAGTATTTCCAGACATAGAATAGAAACAAAAGTCACTTAAGTCACCTTGAGCCTTTGGTATGAAAAAGTGTAGACATGATCTAAAAGATATATGTAATGATCTTTAGAGGGAGAAATTTGGGAAATACCCCCAAAGAGTAGAGCAGAATTTGAAAAAGAACCTATCTTTATATTGAACTGTGGACTATAAATATGCTGAAATGTCATTTATTCTGAATCTTGAATTATGAACAGAATAGTGGCAGGGTCCAAATACTCCAAGAATTAAGGAATATATTGCCTATCACCTATAGCTGCCTGGTTCAAATTCTGTCAGTTAAATAGTGACAGAAAGCCAATACAAGGCAGAGGCTGCTCCATGAACTACGTGTGAGTCAGGTAACTAGTCCAAGGGCAGATCCTGGTACTGTACAATTCCTGATGAGTAACAGCTGGCACTTGTAGGAAACTGAACTCTCTAACAAAGACTCATGTTATGAAAATATGCATTTGGAAGCAGCGGCTGCACATCATTTATGCTGTAGGTTCCAAAATCCATTTACCTTCAGCTGCTGTTAATGTGGCATGAACACACATACAGAATCAATACCATCAGGCATCATATTCCAGAACTCTGCAGAGATCTCCTTTGCTGCCCAGGAAAATGCATGAACTTCACAGAAATGTTCACTTCCATGAATGGCATTGACCAAGGCTCTTTCTTCCAAAGCAACTAATAAAAATGATAATTTCAGAAAAGCTATATTGGTGCTAGATGACTACTAGAATGATGACAATATAAAAACAATGCAAAGATAACACTATTAGTTTTTCATTCTAATAGAACTCTATACTAATAGAGTTTTTAAAAGTTAAAAAAATGAAAAGCTTTAAGAAGTTTTTTTGAAAGTTGAGAAAAAAAGAGGGAAGAAAAGGCAGGAAGATAGATGACATCCTGACTCTTTTTCATTTTTTTTTTAAAGAGCTGATTATTAGCAATAATTTTCTGATTTTAAGTTAATATTTTTCATTTCTGGCATATTTCCATGAATTAAAAGTCTTAAGTTAGTTTAACTCCCAGGAAACCCAAAGTAAATTTTTTTTGGTACTAGTGTGACCAGAGCCTTGGGGAATATGTCACGGAAGCAAATTCACTGGTGCTGTAAATCAAGATACTCTGTAAATTTAATTTCCTATGCTGGCCAGAGTTTTTTAGAAAATTGGAAAGCCAGCTATTTACCACCTACACTGCGGATAATGCAAAGGATTCTGCTAATACCCTCTGGAAGCACAGTAAAAAACTTAAATTATTTAAGTCATCAGAATTTAAAGGACATGTTTTTAGAACAGATTCAAGTGGCTCCCACAAGAAAAAAGAATTAAAATTAATAGGTGCCAAATAAAAAAAACCAATTTATAAAAATGAGTGATATTATCAATGCTTTTATTCATACTGCACACATAATTTTCCTCTTAATGCCATATTTTCACTTTTAATTTCTCTCAATTTTTTGTAAATTGCTGTTTATTTCAGAACCTCAATCACATGTCTAATATAACACAGTTTTCCACTAACTTCAAGGTAACCACTTTCGTGATGTGTATTTTTAAAAGAACCTCAGTTATTTACTCAGTGAAAATCCTTGGATTTTTAAGTTACTCCTTTTCAGCAGATCTTGTTGCTGCTATGCAAATTGTCTACTTCTTCCACAAGTTATATCTTTTATTAGCTCAAAGACAAAGAAAAAAATCTCTGCCATATTTTTATCACTGAACTTCTTTCCACTGGGGCTGAGTTGCAGTTTTACCCGAACAACTTTTTGTACTACAAAGAGAAGCTTTGTTATAGTATAGGAGAAAATCCTTGAAGGAGCTAAAAGAATACTTGCAATGCATTTAAAATGATAATGCAAAATACTTGGAATATTTAGAAAAAACCCCATAGAACAAATGGAACAACATTCCGCTTCCACAAACACTTTGTTTTGTGAGAAAGGACAACCTAATTTGTAATACCTTGTGAATTCAATGTGTTTGTACTTAGCAAATCCACTTTTCAAACCACAAAAACTTGCAGATATCTGTACCAAGGCTGGCTGCTATTCTCCAACAGTGGACAATAATATTAAACACCTGCTTTTACAGCCTACTGGATGAATATGGCTGCTTCTGACAGACAAGTACTGGAACTAAACCATCAAATTACAAACCCAGTTAATCTCGGGAGGAACAGAAGAGAAGGAGAGAGTGGAAAAGGATACAAATGTCTATCTGTGTGTAAGCAGGTGATAAATCATGGAGCACAACATTATTTCCTGGCATCTTTTTATAACGTGGCTAGAGACTGATGAAATACAAGACCAGCCATAGTAAATCTGATAACTGGTTCTATCAAGCCCAGATTTCTGTCTATGTTGGCTGTTCAGAGAGCTAAAATATGCCTAATCTATTTGACAGCATTAGAGATGCAAGAAGACTTCTCATAATCCATTTGTGGTTGGAAGAATGAGTTCACTTTTTTATTTAAGAGAAAAGCCTAAAAAGAAAAGTTATAATGAAACTACACTGCACATGAGAGAGACACTGAACATTTCAGCAACTGTTGCTGGTAGGAGTCCCAAACAACACACTTGGAGTGGAAATCACTGCCACATGTTAAATGTATTTAGGATGTGATACAGAAGGGCAAGATTAGTACAAAAATTCTAAATATGTGTGGGGAAGGAGATAACCCCTAAGGAATTCCAGCTCCACATAGTAAAGATGAAACTGCTCTGCTCAGGTTTCTCCAGGCTGGCTGCAGCTACATCCATGCTGCTATTCCCACCACTGGTTTCATGTGCAGTTGTACCAAAACCTAAATGTGAGGAGAACCCAAGAACCCATCTGTGTTCAGCACAAAATCGCCACAGGCACTGGAGTGGCAAACATGCAAATGAGGCGATTAATCAGGAGGTAATTATGCTTGGGTTACTCTTTCTGTTACAGGGCTGCTTTGCTAGCAAGGTTAGGTATTATACACAGGAGTAGCTCATAGGTGAAAGTGTTAGAGTACCCCGTGTGACAATTTAAAACCCTTTACAAGCTCATTTTCTGTAATATTTAGATGAATGCTTCATTTATGAGAATAGGTTTACATGTCATGAACTAAATGAATCTTGACAATGAGAAGCAAGTCTATAAAATATTGGTTTCCAGAATAAAATATTAACATAACACCATCCGGCTGAGGTAATTCCCTGCCATGGGGTACAATCTATTTACTAATTTCCTTCAATGACTTTTTTCTCAAATTCAGTGATTCTCCAATCTTTCCATCTTTAAGGACCCTGCTGCTGCAACACAAAGCAGGA
>WEKY01031687.1:184-10503 GCA_013390045.1 Picathartes gymnocephalus | reverse complement strand
AAAAAAAAAAAAAAAAGCGCTAAATAGTTTTCATTTAATCAAGAGTTTAATTTCATCTAAGATTCCAGAAGACCCTTATACTTCATGAACTACAATTGACATACATAATTACTTTTTTCTTTTAGTACTTACAATTAGTACTTTTAAAAGATTCAGACAGCATGGAGCAAAAAAATTTAAATGAATACCACACATTTTGCACTTTTCTAACAGCAGTTACTTTCTAGAAAAAAAAAAAATATACCTATTTTTGTTGCTTTACAAAAATAATTTAAGATCTAATTACAAATGTTAAATGAAATTGTTTCCTTAGTAAATAATCTATAGAGACAGTTCTATATTACATGATATGGATCAAAATGAAAAGGCATCATTACAGAAACAAATTTTCTTGCATCTCTACCTTGATTGATTTAATTCATTAGATGATGTATTAAGGAATATGACTCTCATTTTAAGCATATTATGGTGTCTAATTTTAAGCAACATACTTAAAATACTAAATGTATTTTTAAAATAAAGTAGTACAAAAAATAGTGACATTTTTGCCCAATAATTTTGCTAACAATTTTCATCTAAAATACGCAAGTCTTTTACAGTGTTCAAAATATCAGCACTTCAGAACAGACTGCTTTAACATCTGCACATCACCAGGGTTTCCCCCAAGGATTTTTAAATGATGCCTGCTTGTGCTGAATAAAGTGCTAACTTGCACCTTGCATTTCAAACTGTGTCCTGAGCAGCCATCCAGTTGGTACAACACCAGCTGAATTCCCAGAGGCCACTGTTCAATCAGGCTTGACTGCAATTATCATGTCAATATTTTGTGCTCCGATATGCAGATATGCACACATGCAAACTGCATAATACCTTCTTCTCCATGGAATGTTGACTTATGTTCAACGTTCTGAGAATTTTTAATGAAACAGAATATTAAACTTTCATTAACTATAGAAAATCACAATTATTTGACCTTAGCCAGAAAGGTTGTACTTTTATGCTGTATTATTCTGTCCACTGTATTGGGTGATAGTAACAGGGCAGTCCATTGTATTTTAAATTCAGAGTGACAAAATGGCAACAGCTTACATCTTGTTTACATCATTGTCCTCCTGTCACTGTGCTTCCTGTTAATTTGTAAAAAGGTGTTTCAAGAAAGCTTCTGCACAATGTTTATCATCCCTTCGAAAGGATGCAAGATACATATTTTTAATTTTTTTCATTTAATGTAGGCAATCGACAGTGGTCATTCATATGACACATTAACTTATCCTTTTACATAAAAAGTACTTGCCATTTTCAGTACATCTGCGTATCGTCCGTCAGTGAAGAATCTTTGTCAACTTGTTTATGTTTCTTCCACAATTTACTATTCACAGGATGCTGCAAACCACAGTGTAAGCTCCTGCAATTACCTTTCCAAAAATTCTTTGGTTATTTTTATCTCTCGCTTTTCAGCCATATTTTTGTCCATCTGCTCACCTTTAGACAGATGTAACTCCTCGGGAAGAAGAACAACAAAATTCTCAATCACTGGCACTAACATTCAGGTTGGCACTGTTTCTTAAGAGCAGCCTGAAATGATAAATCCATTCTTTGCCTTTGTTAAGACCTGCAATACACAGCACACTTGAAATTCAGATGTGGAAAAGCCTCTGCGTAAGGCAGGCTTGCCAAAGGTAAGTATCTGTAAGGGTATCATCTAGCATAATGCAATCCCCATGTACATCTACCAAGTCAGGTAGGTATCATTGCCACAGTTTGATCATTAATGGATCCTGCTACATCCCCCTTCCAGAAGAAAGAAAGAGTCAGCTAGAAGCCCAAGAGGAAAATTAGTCTGTTGACTTGCCAAGCTTTCATGTACTATAGAAGGAAGAGTCTTAAAGCAGAGCTCTGAAGTTTGGAAAAATATTTCAAAACCTTTCATACTCTCGTCTGAACCCAACTCCATTTCAGTTTACACATGCATTTACTTAATAAGAGCTATTTTCTGGCACCATTTTCTTAAATCATAAAAAAAAAATCTTTCAAAAGGCAGCAATCTAGAAATAGCATACTCTTTACATAATACTGAGATCAATAGTATTTAAAGTAGCTGGAAAGTATACTAACATGAGTAGTAGTTTTACAATGGCTTGTTTGAAAATACCTGGAGGCTTTTACATATCCCAAAGGCATTTCTCATTTGCACTGTAAAGATAATTTTTTGTTTATATCTGAATATTAAATTGGGAATATAGTTACAGTTATCCAGCAAGAACTGCAAAGACTGCTGAAAAGTATAATATCATTGGTGTATTACAGGAATCAGCAGCATAGCTGTAAAAAAGCACAAGTTACATTTTTACAATTTTAGGGAAGGAGAACTTCTATTTTGGGACCATGAAAGCATTTGAAAATAACAGACAAATAACAGCAAGGTAATAGTAATTTCCCCCTACATCCCTCAAATTACATCTTTTATATTTTCCTGGTTTGTTTGGAAAAAGATACTATAAGGAATTGTCTAATGATATAAATATAAATTATCTTACTGCAACGCTAGTACTGCCCACTCAATTCCTCTTAGTATGTATTTTCTTTTCCTCATCACACATCTGTGGTGCAAGTTGTAAGGTTCAAAGTGAACATTTTGTTCTGCATCTTTTTATTCTCATCACTGTAATCTTGTGAAGAAAGCCTAGCTGTCTCTTTCATCAATTTAATGACTGAAATCTTAATGACTGGACAATATTGTTTGATTCTTTATATATATGATCTAGGAGGATACACATGCCTTTTTAGATTCTGTCTGCTTCCATTACTTATCTGGCTTTATATAACCTCAGGCAGTCTCTAACAAAGATTTGGCAGGAATTGAAAGTTTCTCGGTTACGGAATTTTTGGGAGAAAGAGCACGCTGAAAAATGAAGCTGTGCAAACACTGGTGGTATCCATGTCACAAGAAGAAACAAAAAAAGGTTTAAATCCATTCCATTCTGTTTGTTTCTAATGCAAAATCTCACAAGAAGCCCGAGCAAAATAGAGAAAGTCATGCACTTGAATATGACTGGGTCTCTGTTGTTCCTAATATAGATGAGAAGGAAAAAAAATTCTATAGTACTTAAATGGTTTTTATCAGATTTTAGTATAAATTTTCAATTTCCAGCTCATCTGATACAACCGTGTATAATACAGAAAAATGGGCTGCAAGCAGCACAGATCCTCCCAAGTGACATGCTTCAGGAATCATTTTAACAGTTATTTGATCATCTCATCTTTTAAACCTTTAAACTAATGTATTTTTCCCAGATTAACAAAGCCAGAAAAGTCTACTGTCCTGTAATTTTCTGGACAGCAGCGGTGTTAAATAGCAAATTCCCTATAAAGCTAATCAGTGTACTAGAACCAAGATAAATTGACACTAGCATAAAAAAAGTATTATTTACTCCTACAAGGTAGGGAATCAGACAAAAACTTTTCTGAAAGGATGAGAGTGTGAAGAGGTATAGTCATGAAACTGAAGCTACTAAGGAAATCATTATGGAGATAACATAATAATAATGTTGTTATTATTATTATGGATAACAGGAAAAGTTAGGATAGAATATATGGGGCTGCAATTTGGTTGTGCAGAAGGTTCATCGGTAAAGCTGGGCTAGAAACTATTTCCAAAGCAGCAATTAGACCATTCTCAGGCAAAAGAGATGAAACTACACCAATTAAACAGAAAAATACACACTATTGCTCCATCTGTCAAATCAAAGCAACCCCAAAGTTCAAAGTTGTGATTAATAAAACTTCTATATATACTGAATGGGTTTTATCCAAACCTATTCCAGGATTCTCAGGAGTAATGATAACACCTGAAAAGATGCTGTGGAAGCAATTCCTTCTTTCTTAATTCCGTAATTCAGAGAAGCATGGAAAAGCTGTGATATACATGTATAGCCTTGAGTTCAAAAAGGTTCTAAAGCATTAGTGTAATTCTGAAAGAGTAGAGGACATAAAAAAACTAGACAAGCACATTAACAGAAGTATGTTGGCAGGGTTTCACATACCAATCACCAGCCTGAATATAGTGCAAAACACATACAAAAAATTTCAGCTTATTATCTTGCTTTTGTGCATCAACGTGATATATAAGAGCATCATTTTCATTGTATCAATAAGGAGAATACACAAAATTACCTATTTCAGTTCTAAATAAACCATAAAATAATTTAAAGCAAGGGACAACTATGAAGCACAAAAATATTCCTAGAAAAGAAGAACAATAAACAAAGAATTAGGCACACAATTCAAGAACTCAAAAAAATTCATTTATTGACCATTATTTAAATGTATGCTTTCTAACATCTCTATGCTTCAATTCATCCTAATATCCTGATTATTTTTATATGCAACATAAATAAAGAATGTTATTAAGCCTGAACATCTGTTTCTGCCTTCAGGTAAAAGAACTACAATTTTCCACATTGTTCCGCTATCTATCAAATGTGGTTAGAACAATAAAGGTTTCTAATGTTTTCAATATAATTGCGCTTATATACATGTAATGTATGTTTACATATATTAAATACTATATTTATGTATTTCAAGAAGTTCTCTCATTTTTTTGTTTTATGAAGGAAAATGAATTCTATTACCACTGTCCTCATGAAAATATGACCAAATTTTATTAGGAAATAAATATTTATGATTTTGCATTGCAACATAAAGGAAGGATGCTACAAACTTGTGCATCAGTCCTCATCATACATGTAAATTACTTCCCAAATCAAACATGCAAACAATAGTAAAAGTAGTATCCTGTCTAAACAGCCAAGCTACTATCTCTGCAGTTAAGTGTCCCAGTACAAAGCCAGCATTTACTTGGTATCATCATTGGTGACCATATGTGAACCCCCCCAGTAACAGGTGTCTTAAAATAATCTGCATGTCTTTACACCATCACTATCTTCCTCTGGATATGAATCCTTTAGAATATTATCTCTAGTTACATGATCACACTGCATTTTTGGACAAAAATTTTCATTGCTTTATGCTAGGCAGAACATGGGACAACACCATAAAAAATAGTGACTGAGAGGGGATCTCATCAATACATAAAAATATCTTAAAGGTGGGTGTCAGGAGGATGGAGCCAGACTCTTTTCAGTGGTACAGAGCAACAGGATGAGGAGCAGCAGCCATGAACTAAAGCACAAGAAGTTCCACCTCAACATGAGGTGGAACTTCTTCACACTGAGGGTGGCAGAGCACTGAAACAGCTGCCCAGGGAGATCGTGGAGTTTCCCTCTCTGGAGACATTCAAAACCCACATGGATGCACATCTGTGTAACCTGTTCTAGGTGACCCTGCCTTGGCAGAGGGGCTGCACTAGATGATCTCCCAAAGTCCGTTCTAACCTTAACAATACCATGATTCTGTGAAATCCACTCCCAGCTAAAGAAGTTAATGCTATATTTTCACAAGTGAAAGAACATGTACAGATGAAGTCCAGAAAGGAAAGATATGAACAACAAAATATGCCTTCTAAGATCAAAGCACTCAACGGAAACCCAAAGGAGCCAGGACACCTCATGAATCCATAACAAGCTTCCCAAGTAAAACTGGCATGCCATTTAAAAAAGTTTAAATCCTTCTTTTTTCAAAAAAATCCCCTTTTTCATTTTAAAAGAGGGAACTCATGGCACCCTAAGATAATTAAGTGTTTCAATTCTGCCACCCAACTCATTCACATTCTCCGTATCTTTGGCCTACAAAAGTTCTGAATTTATAAACATTAGCATTCCAAAACAATCAACTGCATAGTGTGATAATTAACTAGCATTTATAAGAATTAGAGAAGTATCATGATGAAATCATCACCATTACTATCTTCAGAGAAATGAGCTGCAGAAGTAAGATCCTGCTTGTCTGCGTTAATGAAGAAGGAAGCTCTTACAGTCAGGGAAAAGTTCTCTCCCCAGCGGGTGTCTGGTCACTGGAAGAGGCTCCCCAGGGCAGTGGTCACAGCACCAGCCTGACAGAGTTCAAGAAGAGTTTGGACAATGCTCTCAGGCACATGGTGTGACTCTTGGGGCATCCTGTGAAGAGCAAGGAGTAGGACTCAATGATCCCGACCTCTTCCAACTCAGCATATTCTATGATCCTATGATAGTTATCTCTCCTGTTACCAAGTCTTAGCTTTTCACTTCCTTAAGAATTCAGATAAACACAACTTATACATGTAACTGTCATCCAACAGCTTATGACACTGCAAAATTACCAGTCATTTTCCTCCTCCTGCTCTTTCAATAGGAAAACAAAATACAGCAGTACATTTATAATTTCAAAATTGTATTCAACTGCAGCACAGCAACCTCAGTGAAAACAGATTTTAAAGTACGCCTCAACTTACACCAAAAAAAGAAAACTTGCAATGTATTCTAGGCACTCTTGGCAAAATTTAACAATTAAACTTTTACAACACATTTTTAGAATTCTACGTAATTCTCAATTAGAATAAAGAATATGGTATCAGCATGGGAAGTTGGTTGCTTTTTGGTTTAAGTAGTATGTTAAACCTTCAAACTCACCTTTCCACAACCAGGCTGACAGCTTAAGTAAGATGTGGTTTTCACACCTGGAGATGTTTCCAAAGAGACCACACAAATTCTTTATCAGCCTTAGAAATAGGAGAAAAAGAAGAAAAAACACATTACATGTATAATGACTTTTACAGACAAAAAAAAAGTTATACTGAGCATATTCAAAAGACAGCTGCCAAAAAAGCCCTGTTCTAGTGAGAATTTCCTGCAAGTTACTCACTGTTCCATGAATGACAAAAACATAGCAAACAGTTCTTTTGAATAAACGAAGTTTCAACCATGCAGACTTTTGAAGTAAAACAAACACCTACAATCAACATCAAAATATTATGCAATGCAACATACGGCAGCAGAAATTATATTATTCAAACAAGGCTGGCTTTTGCTATATCTGATACTGTACTGACACAATTTCTATAAATACTAAGCCTGGAATACATGCTTCAACATTAAGTTTTACCACATGCAGCTCTTTATTTCAAAATATGCAGTAAAACAGTCTTCTAACACACTCATCTAACCTGCAATACATAAAAGTTTCTGAAAAAAAACTCAAGAGAGAGCAAGAAAACAATTTTCTTTACAAATAGACTTTAGAAAGTTTGTGAAAACTATATGTCAGTTAAAAGCTTTTTTTTTTTGTATTTTCTATTACATATCAGTTGTTATTTTTCATGAGTATCTTATTATTCCAATAAGATTTAATTACTGGAAGCGCCTATATTAGTTATTTTACAATCTAAACCCATGTGTTAATTATATAAAAATGTTAGGGGAGAAAAATAAAATCCAGAAAAGATGAATAACAATAAGAAAATATATGTACATAAACCATAGTTGAGACTAGGTTGAAACCTACTGAAACAGTCTAACATAAAATTAGGAGCTATAAGCCAAACCCATCCTATCGGCAGCTAGGCCTATTAAGTAGGCAAAAATAAGTGTGCAGGTATGTGTACTAGTTTTTTGGAAATAGAAAATCACTTAGACTGGAAAACAGTTATGGTCAAGGTATCCAACCAGTAACCTATAATTGCTAAATCCATCAATAATCCCTACATGCCATATCTACATGGCTTCTAAACGCTGCCAGGAATGGCAACCCCTCAACTTCCCCGAGTAGCCTGTTCAAATGCCTAACATGAAATTCTTTCTAATGTCAAATCTAAATGTTAAAAACCAAATGGCCAAAAGAATCTTGTAATTCAAGACCATTATCAGCTTATGCAAAATGCACTACACCAGAAAGAGTTCACCTTTCCTAAAAGCAGAAAAATCTGAACTTTTATGAGTTGTGCACAGCTTTTAAAATGCTGTTTCTTGAATTTCCAAACAAAATCAAATAATTAACAAAAAACTGTGCAGAAAGAAAAGAGTAACAAGATGTTTTTAAAACATCTGAAAAAACCACAATCCTTCTTGTAACAGTTGCAGCATGCCGTGGTGGGGCATGTGCCGCTGCCAGCTGCAAGCGTCTTCTCTCGCCAGGGTCATGCAGCGTGGCTCTGAATCTCAGGCTCAGGCAACAAGGTCAGCAGAGGCAGGAGGGGCTCTTCGGCATGCTTTCCATGGTTTATTACGGGTTTCTCCTAATCCCGCTACATGCTGAAGGGTGGCAGAGACCGAGAGAGCCCCGGGTGGTGGGGCACAGTGGTTATATGGGGACCGCAAGGGAAGGAACAAGGGGAAGGGTCACCCCCAACACCACTCAGGGGAGGGAAAGGGAGAACTCAGGGCGGAGTTCAGGATGAGCATGGGACGAGGCCAATCCAACAATAAGGAAAAAAGGGAACAAGCTAGGTTTACACATAAAAACACACCGAACGCCTTCTCTAGCCAAGCCGGTTACTAGTGTAAGCACTCTTCAAAACCAAAAGTGATCCTGCTGCATGCAAACAAACAGTAACTAACTGGATTATGGTACACAACGTTCATTTTTGAAGAAAAGTAACACAAAACCTAAACTGTACACCATATAATTAGCAACACAAATGACTTTGCATCAGTATCCTCCACGCCTTTGTTCAGTGCAATTGCTATGAATAGGTTAACTTTCAGCTCAGAATTATATTAAAAGATAAACACTAAGCACCATATTGTATTATTCAATTTTATTTAATTGGGTTACTAAGTAAAAAGAAAAAAAGTACAATCCCTCATTTCGTGCTGTCACCTTATGCATTTAGTACACTGAATTTTTATGTATCAGTGGGAAAGACTATAAAAAGTGCGCACGTGTTTCATGTCCTCAAAATAAAAGACACCATCTTCCAAAAATGCCTTGCCACACCACCTGAAGAGTTACAACATGTGTAGACTGTGAACCAGGCATGACCTACTGCTTCTTCTTAGGCAAAAAAAGAATGAAAAATGAAAATATTTTTTCAGATTTGGAAGAACTGCTACAGGCTTTCCAAAAGCATTAGGATCTACAGAGAAGCCAGACTCAGAGTAATTTTAACATCTAAAAAAGTCTTGTGTTTATGCTGGGAAGTCAGGGGCAAAAGCAAACAAACAAAACAAACACACAAAAAACAAGCCAGAAAGCCAGACTAAACCTCACTAAACCATAGCAAAGAAAACGTGATTTCTTTTTAATTATTTCAAAGGACACCAAATCAGTAGTATTCTTACAGCTGAAATGACACAACTGTCATGGAATCAACTATGTTGAAAACAACCTCTGAGAACATCAAGGCCAATGACTGAACACCACTGTGTCAGCTAGACCATGGCACTAAATGCCACATCCAGTTATTCCTTAAACACCTCCAGGGACAGTGACTCCACTACCTCTTTAGGCAGCCCATTCCAATGCCCAGACACTCCTGCGAAGAAATTCTTCCCAATGTCCAACCTACACCTCTCCTGTGTCCTCTTGTCCTGTCGCTGGCTGCCTGGGACAAGAGACCAAGCCCACCTGGCTACAGCCTCCTTTCAGGCAGTCATACAGAGTGATAAGGTCTCCCCTCAGTCTCCTTTTCTCCAGGCTAAACAACCCCAGATCCCTCAGCCACTCCTCATAGGACATGTCTTCTAGACTCTTCACCAGCCTTGCTGCCTTTCAATATAAGGAAATCTTTGATTCATAATAACAGGAATAAACCACTGTATCTACTTCAATTTTAAAATAATATTAATTCAAATTGCTCAGCTGATCAGAAATATGGAGAGCAGAAATTACATAATAATAACGTTTGAGCATTTTTAGATATTTAATACAGAATTCACTGTGTATTTTATACTAAGCTACCAAAAATCACTGAGAAATCAATCTAAGGGCCATGAAATCATTACAGAAGAGAAGACCCAATAGAACAAAGTGCTAATAGTATTCCACCTGAAAACTCTCAGAAATCTTGAGTCAAGCAGTCAAAAGTTTCTTATGCTGATTGATGAGCTATATTTGGTTAGTTTTGTTTGCCAGGTTAAAGACTTGGATCTGCTTGTAATCACGCTTCCTTAACTTTCCCCTTCACTGTCCTGACTCCAAAACCACAGAAGTAGCTGTTGGGTTTTCTGCTTATTTTTCATATATTGGAAGAGCCGAGATTCTTGGGCTTCCATATGACTCTAAGAAGCACTATCAGACACCATGAGACTCCCTACAAGCAGCGGTGTCTGCTTTTTGTCCTACCATGCAGATTTGCATACATTTCAGGTCCCAGCTGGGAAACAGGTTGAGGCATTCCAAGAACACAGAATGGCTCGCAGCTTTCAGACAAATACTTCTAAGCACAG
>WEKY01031676.1:0-30392 GCA_013390045.1 Picathartes gymnocephalus | reverse complement strand
TGCTGCTTCAAGAATGAAATTTCAATTAATTCAACTCAGTTCAGGAATGAAATGAACACCTAACATCACATGCTTAGGTACAGATGTCAATACTGGTTTAGATACAGATACTGATTTTCTGGTGTTCTATTTTTCATTTTCAAAAAAAACAAAAAACAAAAAACACAACAAAAAAAAAAAAAAAAAAAAAAAAAAAAAACAAAAAAAAAAAAAAAAAAAAAAAAAAAAAAAAAAAAATAAAGAAGACGTACCCACAAAAACAGACAGACACCAACTTTAATTTTCATCTCTGCTCTTGAATATTTCCAATCCACCATCACTTTTTTTTTTAACCTTAAGGCAGTATGTTTCAAGTAGCAACTCCAAAAATTCAAAATGCAACATAACTATTATAGTAAAACAAAGGTTCAGCTCAACACCAAAGAAGCCAGGAAAATTTTGGCATGAGGAAGCATGAAAATCAGAGAATTTTCTTCCTAAATATATATTTTTTGTTTCATCTGTACAGTTATTTCTGTTTAATTTCTCGTTCACTGGAGCTTGCACAGGTCAGAAACAAGCAGTTTCATTCATAGCAGCAACTGAAGGTAAGATTCTCTTTTCAAAGTTGTCTGTAAGACCTGCATGAAATTTAAAGTGTAATGAAATGCAATGTTGCATTTGTTCCATCTGCAAACTTTTATGTAAAAAGGCTATTCATTGGTGATTATTTTACCTATTCTACCAGGTGAATAAACAGCACAGAACTGGTCATCCAGAAGTAAAGCAGAAAGAAGAGTAAATAAATAAATTATTAAAATCCCCACTTCTACTGAGAAGTAATATCTTAGGGAGCTAAAAGCTCCTTGCTGACCCAAGCTCAAAACTATCTCATAACATTTTTGAAAAGAAAATCACAGAATTTGGGCAATTATTATTCAAAGCCTGATTTCCCATTCTTTGGATTGAAGAATGGCATTTGAGGAAATATGGCTTAGACCTGAAAGCTTCAAGAAATTTAGCATACCTGATGACCTATTTTGCATTATCTTCAGAGAGGGTTGCCCTATTATGCTTTTATTTTCTGGTTAAAAGCATTCCAGTCCTTCAATAAGGGACAGAAAAACAAAATAGGTGATTTGACAAGTCACCCAATCTAAAATACATAAAACCCATGAAAAAATGTCCTCATGCAATCATAATGTAACCAGATATATTTCACACTTTTTATTGTTTGTACAAAACTTTTTTTAAAGCTTATCTTCATGCCCACATACACTCCTACTGAAGTGAAGAGAAGGTCTGTCACCAGAGAGAAAGGTCAGAACTGGGTGTTTTCAAATGTGTCTCACCATTGGATTTGTCCTTATAAGAATTCAAATAAATTGTCAGCACTTCATTTTAGACATATTTAGAAAAACAAGATGTGGAACTCCTAACTACTGGAACAGAAGAGGGTTAAGAAAATGGTACATTCAGGTATTTCCCAAGGCCAGAAGGAGACTCAGGCTGGATTGCCCTTCTCTATACCCACCCCACAAAAACTTGTGGGATGAAACAATTGTGTTGGATATATTTCTAGCCCGGATAGTAAGGATTATTCTCATTTTTAATCTAAAACCAAACAATTTCTTCAGCTGACTAATGAAGTGATAATCATAAATATGTTTTCCCACCAACTCATAGTAAACAGTTGTTACTTAAGGCAAAGATTTTGCATTAATCAGGTCACGCTCCTAGTACAGGACATCATTTGGCCTGAGAAAGACACCAAATTTTATGACTCGAAACAAATTTCTCTAACTTATAGTCTTTCCCTAATACATGTTTAAACTGGAAACAGTGAATATGGAAATGCAGTTTCTCAGTTTTATGGTCAAGAAACAATTATTTATGTGAGGAAATAAATCTATTTTTCTACTATCTTAAGCTAACAAAATACTTTTGCAGAGGAGAGTCTTTGCCCAAAACCAAGATTACATTCAAAGTAGATTCAATCCTATGTACTTTAATTCATTAGTTACATGCCCATAGCAGCAAATTAAACATGTAATACCTCTCTAAGTTCCTTTGCTTCTTAGACATTAATCTATTATTGGAAACATTACAAGGTGGAAATACCCTTAGAGATTCTACCAGCTTACCTCTGATAATGCAGACTTGTTTTTACAGTTACCTTAAAATATTTAAATCCTTTTAAGACCTGTTATAAACATTTCCAAAATGTCAAGTTCTACAAAACAACTTTTATTAGTATATGTGATACCTCAAAGCAATATCCAGTTATTAAAGGAAAAAGAAACTGGAGGAGACATAGAAAGAAAAAAAATGTACTCTCTATGTTTAGTTTAAGACAGACTACACCAGACCTCTGCATTCTAGCAAGTTTAGTATGTTGTGAAGGTCACATTGGTATTTTCCATTGCTTTGCATTAAATGAATGCTGTACCTTAAAGATCAGCTTTAAAGGTAGTGGACTTTCATTAATCCTATAAATCTGTTTTGGCACTATGTAAAAATACTAATGAAGAATATTATGTTTCTACAAATATTTTGTCTTGAAAATCAGACTTTATTTAAATTCAAGACTTTGTATGGCTACAAAAAGTGACTCTGACAAACACTCCAGCTTTTCTCCTGCTGATAGTTTTCATCTCCTACTTTGTGTAGCATGATGTTTGGAGTCCAGACCACTGCAGGCAGAGCAGAGGGCTCCAAGCAGAGAAGTTTGTCCATCAGCTTTGGTGCACAGTCCACTTAGGACAAAGCCATGTTTGAGTTTACAAAGCTGCATTCTTGGCCTGCATCTCATCCATGAATGGGATGGGTCTCCCTGGCAATACATCAACAAGTAAATTTCACTCCTTTCAGCAATTTTTTCTACATCTGGAGAAGAGCTAAAACCTCTCTACTAGAAAATACCTAATTTTGAGGAAGGAGTAGTGAAAATTTTTCATCTCTTTTCCACTTCTGCTTTCAAATTCTTGTCAATGTTCTGTTGATTTTGTTTGAGTAGAATGCCAGAAGTATAAATACAAGAAAAAAAGAGTTAAACAAAGACACAGCCTGCAGTTCAGGGAATTGATCTGCTCTGATTCCTTATGCCATGCTCATGTGCCTCCAAGGTAACAAGCAGGGAAAATGTATCTCTAAGAAGAGAGACCTAAGAGACGATTAGAAAATATCAATAAGAGAGTGAAGGAATTCTTCCCTGTATACAAAAGTCCTTTAAAGTTCTTGCCTGAAGGTTACACGGCAGGAAATGTAAAATCAAGCAAATTAATAGAGACTGATAGCATCGCAATGGCATAGCATCATTTCTTTCTAGTGTGGTCAGACATAGCATGATTTACATGCAGAGCATGTTTTCCTGTTTGCCTTGTTCTGTTTGCTTTGTTACCCTTTGTTTGGCCCCTTTGTGTGATGTATTACATAGATCCTGGCAGTGCCACTGAAAGAGCCCCTGGTTTCTCTGAGTGTCACCAAGCATGTTCTGAGAGACATGTCAGCAGCACACATTCTAAAGACCTTTTGAAAGCATTTGGCCTTCTAATAAAAACATAAAAAAAAGTTAATTTGGAAAATGGAGCTGAATTCGCAAAAGAGTGTGGAAAGGTTTGGCACGGTCTACTCAAAATTGTGTGTTTTATCACTTTCACACTTTTTAAGTTTAATGAGAACACTGCATGATCTAAATTATAATAAATTGAAATACAGTATTTTCAACAAAACGAAAGCGAAAAAAATATTAAAGAAAAACCAAAATGGATAGTAAGCAAACATTTTAGTTGTGAGGGAGGGAATCTGGGGGATCAAAAAGCCATGGCCCAGGTGAGGTGACTGGCTAAGTGACTTTCAGCAGTCAGGGATGCACTTTGCTTTCCCACTAATAACCCTGATTTCAGTCAATGGGAATTATATATGCACACAAACAGAATAACAGTAAAGAATTTGTTTAAACTGTTACTATCTTTGTTATTTGTATAGGAAATCTATATTATTGTCCACACAATGCCTAACATTAAAGAATGACTATTGTTCTTTTGTTCTTTTGTTCTATTTTTACAAAAGTCTAAGCCAGTTATTTTAGTATCACATTTAAAAGAACATTTTTTGTGTGTTCTGTACTCACCTAAGATTATTGTTGCTGACATGTACTAAAGGAAATATCCTTTCATTGTCATCTATATTCTTTTGCTGCTAAGAAACACCAAGTGAATCATTAATTGTCACATAATTTTTCTTTGTCATAAATCCTTACTAACTTCAGAATATGTTGGTACCTAATGCAGTAAATAATATGAACTTAGAAATGGTCATGAACCAGAACTAATACAGAAAAACAGCTGTACCAAGCCTCCAGAAGGGGGTAACACATATGCATGAATTTTAATTGAATCTGTAGATTCAATTCTATTGTCAACCATCCAACTTCATTAAAAAATACTAGCAAATTATTTCTCTGGGGCTTTTTTGGCCTTTTGGCGTTATATGCAAAATCCTGCACAAACATGCACTCAGCAACTTCTCACATAGGTCATCTTGTGAGGGATCGATTCAGGATCTGAACATTAAGCACTCAGCAAAAGTACTGCTTGATTTAAGAGATTAATATAGCTCATTGCCAGAAGTCCTTGTCTTTTTCTCTGTGAATAAGGAGTTACTACTGGGAGAAAAAGGGGCTTGATCACCTCTTTTAAGATAGGTTATATGTGCACAGATAGACCCTTGTCTCTCATGTCATTGAACTGCTTCTTTTACATCCAACAAAAGATTTAGGGGTCTTGGCTGCCAGCAATATCTCCTGAGCACTAAATACATAAGTAATAACCCAGTTAAAACTGCTGAATCTTTTTAGGAATAAAGACTTTCCAAGACATAAGATCTGGAAAATTTTTACATAGGAAAGAGACAAGTTGCAGTAGTTTACAGACACATTAAATAATGTAAACATTATTGTCACAATAATTACTATTCCCATTGCAAAGGAGTAAAGGCACTTCCTGTCATCCACCATGACCCAGGCTGCCATTTTGTTCAGATTTGTGCCATGCCAGGGGCAATAAAATGACCCCTGCTGCAAAATCCTTACTGCCTTCATCCACATTATCTGGACTGACTGTTCCACTTTATGAACTGCCGTGTCCTTGGTATATGTTAATTTTATTGGTTTACTATTTACACAAGCAAACCAAAGTTAATAATGACGTGCCTGGAAGAAGATGTACCAAGGAAAGAAGTATTAGATGCAATGACAGAAACTGTCAAAGGAAGAGCCTTTACATCTTAAACATGATTAACCAGAAATTATTTCCTTTGGTTTTGATTCTAGTCTGTTTCTTAAGTCTCAGTGCAAGACGGAAGGGGAGGAGAGGGAGGGGATAGAAGGAGAGAAGAGAGGTGGAGAGGGAAAGCTGTTTCATTGCCAGAAAACAACATTGTGTGAAAAACATTATTTTCGATTAGTAAAATAAACAAACAAACAACAACAACAACAACAAAAAACCAACAGACAAAGTCTGGTTCTCTGGAAGCCTCAAAGTGCAATTTATTTGTTTTATGAGGAAGCCAGAGGTCAAAACAGCATGACCAGAGGGCTGCAGGAAAGTGCTATGCAGAGTGCTGCTATGGCAGCTCTGCTCACCTCTCCAAAGGTGACTGCCTTGAATCCTTCAAGGGGGTAAAAAAAAAGAGATTAGAAATGAGTCGAGTTAATTAGAGATGTTTTCACTACATCAAAATTAAGGTGCTTCTGACAGAGGAGAGATTTTACAGGACAAGTTAACCAATATTCTGTTTCCTTACAGGTGTGTGTTTTTTTCTTCTAGTGTTTGTAAGGTGAAGCCTGAAAGTTTTTGACTGTGTGCTAAATAACTTAGGCATAATTCAGTGTAGAGCTTTCCTGATTTTGGTTCTTTTCTTTAATCTCAATGAGAGAATTTACAGAAGAAAATTATTGGGCAAGGTGATCACTGAAATGTAAGTTTCTTCTGTGATAACTTGAAAATACAATATTTATGCTTTCATATAAACCCAGTGGGTTTACACACTGAATTTTTTCTAAAAAGAATTTCAGAAAACCTCTACTGTAACAAAGGTACAAATATATAGGTGTGAAATGCTGACCTTGTCTGGACAAAGTTTGTCCTATTCCGATTGCAGGATCCTGTTGAAACCCTGTTTCCCTGCCCAGCAAACTTGTCCTTACTGTGGGAACAGAGAAATGATTCTTTTCTACTTCAGACTTTACACTTCACTGGCTTTTCACCTGCTTCTTGAAAAAATTAACAAAGAAATTAATATTTCATGGAAGCAGACAGATTGAAAAAATAATTAGTGTCAAAATAGAAACACACTGATGTGTTTTACACCTATTTAAGCTTCATTTTTTTCACTTTGTAAAATAAGGGTTTAATTAAAATTATGATTAAAAACAAAAAAATTATAGAAAATTTTATTTTGTTCTTAAAATTCTCCTTTAAAATTGCCTATGAAAAATTCTCCAAAATATACTTCTGATTTTTTAATTGGAAAAAAAGTATTATTCTATCAAATCTAGTATTTGCTACAAGTTACCATGGTAGCAAAACAGCAATCAGTGCTACTGTAAGACTACACTAATGTCATTCTGTATGATTAGATCTATTTCAACATAACTAGACAGTATCCATCCTAATGCTCTTAAGTTATTAAGCATTTTAATTTCATTTAAAAATAACATACATATTTTTAATTTCAGGAGATAATCAGAGCCTGCTCTAGCAGTGACGATGTCTTCATTTATATTATAGGGGAGGTAAAGATATGATCAAGTGAGTCATATGAACTTAGAAGAGAAATCAAAGGCACAGAGACACCGGAAACTGTTGCCAGCAGTGGCAGTTTGTTTAATTCATTTGAGACAACACAAATCACAGTCCAGAACTGGGCCAGGCAGGTTTGCTCCTCAGGGGAGGGTGTTACCTGTCTGCAGCCCAGAGATAGACTCCAGGGCCTTGTCTCCACCTTCCCACAAAGCTCTGCATGAGGAGAGAGCAGCACTGCTCCTGATGGGAGGCCAGAGCTGCTCCTGTACCCCCACCTCCTCTTGCAGAGCTCGGGGCAAAGCCTCGCAGTGCACCAGTGGCACAAAACGTCATAGAATTGCAGAATGGGTTTGGTTGAAAGGGACTTTAATCCAGTCCCAAAACCCCTGCCATGGGCAAGGACCCTTTCCATTAGTCCAGATTGTTCAAAGCCTCACCCAACCTGGACCTGAACACTTCCAGAGATTTAAGGAGCACATTCCCCAGCTTCTTTGGGAAACTTGTTTCTGTGCCTCACCACCCTCACACTAAAGAATTTCTCCTATTATCCAACCTAAACATACTCTCCATCAGTGCCCATGCAAAAAGTCTCTCCCCTCCTGTTTTTTATAAGCCCATTTAAGCCACCATCTCTCCCTGTCATGGGATTTGTTGTGACTGTCTGTATTACAAGCCCCCCTTCCCTTACCCTTCATTTCAGTCATGCAGGGGGCATAACTTCGGTCAGGAACTGAGACTGGGGTGCCCATCACTGCTGAGCCCCAGTGAGGCTACTCCCTCTGGAGCCATAGAATAGGTTACTTTGGAAGGGACCTTGAAAGGTCACACAGGACACTATTTGCCTAGATATTATAAGAAAGTAGTTTATGAAACTCACCTGCAAATCTAGGCAAAAGCATACCAAAGTCAGGAAAATTCTCCACAGTGGGACATCTTAATGCAGTAATCTCTAAGCACTGCATAAAGTTACTGATTTGTTGTTTCTGGATTTTTTTAAGGCAAATGTTTGTTTCTGTACCTAATGTCCCCAACAGCAAGTTAAGCTTGAAACACACCTAGAAAAGTGTCCTTAGAATGACAAAAATGAGACACGGAGATAGAACACAATTGTTTTAAGGTTGCTTTCTTCATCTGCCTCAGAAAGGGCAGTTTTAGTGACATTGTCATCTGCTGCTTTTCTCTGTTCTGAGTAACTATAGCTGGCTCCTAGAAACTGGCTGAGTGACCTTCTGTTTTAGCTCCATTATGGTATCCAAGACAGTGATGTGGGGCACGAGTACCTGCAGGGCTCTCTGAAACTCCAGTGCTCAGCACAGCAGAGGGACCCATGGTTAGTCAGAAATCAGTGCTCACTGACCATGACTCCACATTGATGACCATGGTGGTGCTAGGAAGGAGCCAGAAGCATGAAGGAATGAGAGAAATTTTAAAGAGTTAAAATCAGATTTATTTCGTCTTACCTTCATTTAAACGGCTGTTGTTGTCATGCTTTAATGTACTTACTTCAAGTACCATCATCTTCAGGTCATCACAGCTTATTTTTTCTGCTGTTTTACTTCCTGGCTGAATAGATTCACACATCAACATCCACTTCTCAACCTTATCAGTACTTTACCCATTATTGAAAACATTGCCAAAATTCCTTCTGAAGCTCTAAAACTCAGAAGTGTTTTGCTTGAAGTTTTCTGCTTCTGTTTCTGACTTGAAGGAGGCTTGCGTGTTCAAAGCATTGTCAGTTTTCTTTCCAATTACATTGCTTGGTCTGTAAAAGATATCACTTACAAGCCTTGTCTTGCTATAAAAAATCTGTGTGTTTCCATGTAAGTTAATATGAAAAGTGTTGTTTCCTGTGGCAATACACAAGATAATTGAAATTAATAGTCCTTGAGGCTCCTGCATTATTTAACAATCATGAATGATCATAAAACAAAGATGTCTGTGTATTTATAGTATGTATAATATACTTGTAGATATTAGAAAATCCTTAGCTAACACACCTGAATATTTTTTCCTCTGGACCCAGATACTCAAAACCACAGGAGCTGTCCAGACAATAGAGGTGGGTTGAGTTTCATGTTGAACTGAATTCACCGCAATTTTTCAGAAAGCTGCTGCCTACAGAATGTGTGGGCAAAAGTGTGTTAAAGAAAGGAGAGAAAAATTAATTGGGAAAAGTGAATGGCATAAAAAGTATTTATCTGTCCCACTCACATGTGGCTGTGCAGATCTGCAAGAGAGGAAGAACTTGTCAGGCACTGGCTGGGGAACGTGCAAGGCCTGGGTAAGATTTTTTCTGCTTATGACACCCCAAAAACTCCAGTGTCTACCACGGTGTCTCAGGCTGCAAGCTGCTCTATTATCTCTTTTTCTGGCATTGGAAAGAAGCAATCTCTTGAGGGAACATTTTGGATATCCTTATATTTTTCCTAGACATCCTTTCTTCGTGGAAGCAACCCTTGGGTTTATATTTCTCTACTAACACAAAAAAAAATAGTCAACTTAAAGGAAATTTCAAAATGATTACTGGTATGATTGGTATTGATGAAGCAGTAATACTCTTTCTGCTTCACAAAATGCATGCATTAATTCATCTCTGGCTCTAAGAACTGTGCTGCTAAAAAATTTAGCTGAAGTTTTATTGAGAGGTTTCTATGACTGACAAAATGTGTATTTCATATAGTCAGGGTGTTTCTGTCACAAATCCTGAATATTTTACTGCCAATATTCAATCTTTTAGAAAAATTAGCTCCATAAAAACAGTCATAAAACAACAGTAAAGGGAATTTGTCTTTACATGAAAATATATATCTTGAAACAAATAGTTTTAAGAAAGGAAGAGATTTGCAAAAGCATTGCTTCACTCACCATAAAATTTCTTCTTTTTAATTATAACTGTCAGACTCTGTCTAAGAGCATGGGAAATCAAATTGCTTAAATAGGAATTTTATAAGTATGAAGAAGGATGAAGAAAAAACAGAGACATTTCATTCTGTCTAATATTTGATATTTCCTCCACTGATAATCTTCGTGATTAATGAAGTGAACAACTACATTTAGGTTCTAGGGTTTTGAGGTTTTTTTACAGACAGACAGCTGTTAGCTGTCACTTTGAGGAACTGCAAAATTACATATGGTAGCTGTTCATTAAGATGATAAGCACAAAACACTTGCAGCACTTTCTTTTAAAATTTATCCACATTTAAAGTATTATTTTGTGATTCGTTGACAGAGATAGCTCTAGGCATCATAAACATTATAAACCATCTTCCTTCTCAGAAATTAATGGGTGAAACAATACAATGTTTGTATGTAGCAATTCCAGGAGAAGTAAAACTCCCACAGTTTCTCACATAGCACTAGTATATTACATACTAACATTCTATAGTGTCTTATATTTCTAACAAAATTAAGATAATGAAAACTTTTTAAATGTATTTGCCTTGGTTAAGTCACAGAATCACAAACTTATATAATGGCTTGGGTCAGAAAAGACTAAAAATCATCCCAACAACAGGAACACCTTCATTATATCAGTTTGCTCAAATCTTCATTCAGTCTGGTCTTGAACACTTCATGTGGTCAAGTGTTTTATGATTCCATGTTATAGAAGTTATATTTTGATGAAGAAAACCTAATTGTTCAAGTGAAAATGGACATCTCTGTCGAAGAAGGATTCAGATATTCAATCCATGCAGGTACCAAATGAAGTCTGTTGGATGCATCTGATCATCCAGCTGGTAAATTGACAGCTATTCTGCTGAAATTTACCATCTCTAGCAAAAGGAATCTGCAGTTTGCCCTAAGCCAAGTTCAAATCACATTCAGTGAATCTTATTCAGAGTGGCATTATGGCCACTGTCATCAAGAGAAGGTATCTAAGCGTTCTTGGATCAGCAGTTGCTCGTGACACTTGTACTGGCAGTACAGATCTGTTCCCTCACAAAGCTGAACTCAATCTGTAGCTGGAGTCGTGTAGTCATGTCTCCTAAATAAGTACACTTTTTCTGCTTCTTCATATACAAGGAATAGTCCCTAAAACACATAGCTGGGAAAAAAAAGCAAAACAACAAAACCAAAAGAGCAAAAGAAAAAAAAGCATTGTCTCAAAAAATATTTTCTCTTTTCGATACATTCTGCATCCTGAAGAGAGCTAACTGAAAAATATATTACCCTTTTCTTCTGCACATACTTAATTTCAACATTGCTTGAAAATTTCGTTTCAAATTCTAATTCTGTGAAAGAATAATGATCCTTTTTGTATGCTAGATTTCCAGTCCTGTGAATTTTAAGTTCTCTCTTCACAGTGGTGGAACAGCAATGGGATAATTCTAATGTGAACTTTCCTATTTCCTTTTACTCTTTCTTACTAACAAAATGATAAATAGTCTAGAGAGTGATACATTTTTGAGAAGCCAGAGCTATTGCCTTCAATTCCTCTAGTGAAAGCTGAGGTGTGAATTTAAGAGAGCTCTGGGCTCTCATACCCCTAAGTGAAAAAGTCATTCCTGTTCTAGACTCTAGAACTTCTAGACTAGGTGCACAGGAAAAAAAAAAAACAAAAAAAAAAGGAAAATTTGAAGGTCTGAAAAGACAGTACCTTCTGTTTTTAAGGTAGCACTGAATGAGCTTCCTTAAATGAAGTAGTTCCTGTTTCTCTGTTTGTTCTTTGCTCAGGAAATGGAGCCAGCCTTGAAGTGATTTCTGACTTGTGATTTCTGTGTCCTGTTGGATTCCCTGCTGCACTGGAAACAGACAACTGAAAACCATCAATTGCAAACGTATGTCATGAGTAAGAACTTGAAAGAAGGCTTTCTTATGAATGCAGGGTTGCTTTCTTTTTCTTGTGCAGATGAATGGAAATAGTTGACTTCAAAACCTCTTTAAGATTTTTGACAATTGAACAGGAAAACCTGCCAAGTCCTTGTGCAATGTATTTCTAGGCACTTTTTAAAGTGTACTGGCAGCAACCACAAGTAGGAGAGTGGGCTGACAAAATTTCTGGAAGTGCCACATACTCACTGTATCCTGTGTAACCTCTGAGGATCAACCAGAAAAGCGAGAGTGACTTTCTTCCTCCATTACAGGAACTACTGTTGTAACTCCACAGCAAAAATGTAGCAATCTCATAGCTCAACCCTGTTTGAAAGTAGAAACTCATTTCAGTTATTTGCACATTCTAATATCCCTATGATTCCCTAAGATTCATAAACCTGTGGAGGTATTTGCCTTTCTGTCTTTCCTGACCCTGCACTCTGGCCATCATTTCTGAACAGAGATGCCTGCAAGCATGCAAATACCCCATGGAGGTTTTTTCTCAAAACATTAAGGGGGGATCAAGAGGCCTTGAAGGACTTTGGCATTTGAACTCTCAGAAAGATGAGGACCTAAAAAATGAGACCTTGCATGCAATCAGTTGTACAGCTTTTTTATACAAATCTTTCTTATAGATTCCAGTGCCATCAAGCTTTGCTGCAAAAGTAATGATGTCTTACAATTTTTTTTTTTTTTAAGGATGAAAAGACAGGCTTCTCCCAGGAGAAATTGTGAAGACATGGTTGTGCTTCTTGTTTTCTGCTGGCACTGTTTAGATGATTCTCCATTCAACACCTGAGTCTGAAGCTCCTTTCACTCTCTTTTGGGGAACCTGGTGTTTAACTCTTTGATATACTGTGATATCTCACAACTAATGCAAAGATACTGCCATCCAAAGCCTGGAGTTACTTCAGAAGAAAGTAAAGACTCCTCTGGCTCTGGTATCTAAAATGCTTAACGCCTGTTACTTTATATAGCAGTTGGGCACAACACCCTTAAAACTCTGCTTTATTTTTACTAGGTTAAAAAGTTTGGCTGAATTTTGGTTTTGCTCTATAATCTTTCATAATAGTATTTTAGTTTTAAGTCCAGTGTCTATTTTGTATCATTAGTGAAAGTTTTAAGACTTATAGTGTGAGTTATATACCTTTGTATTTAAAGGTACAGACAGCAGAGTACAGCACCTGAAGCCTTAAAGGTGATGACTCTTGTAACCTCCCAGCTTACACAGACCATGCTGCCTTCACTTGAATGCCAGCAAGTTAAGATAATGTGCATATGTTAAATTAATCACCTTAATCGTAAGCACATTTAAAATAGTTTCAAGCTTAATTTCTACAAGTGAGAGTATTTATTTAAGGCATCAATCAAAGTTTTGCTGTTGTTTTGTAAATAGCTTCACAAATTGAAGGAAACATTTAAAAAAGAAGGTGATAAGGTTTCCCTATTCTTGCTTCAGGCACATAAATGTTATTTCCTCTGCAATGTCATGTATTGACCATCTGAATCTTGATAAATCAGAAGACAGATTGCAGTGGAGCTCTATGTATTTAAGTATCAAGTTGATCCATAACTTTCACAGCAACCAAAAGCCATTTCTTGTCAGTGCTGTCCAGAATATATCCTGACAGTTCAGTGGGAGTTTCAGTGCCATTTATTTTCAAATCAATACTCAATTACTAAGAGGAAGATTCACTCCCTTGCCCATTTTCAAGATGAAATTATGGACTAGAGCAATAACACTTAGTCAAGGCAAGCCACTGTCCATTAACTCATGATGCTACCAAAAAGCCATCCAGACACTTTATTAAAGCTCAGTCTTTTTTCAGCTTTTAATTAATCATTGTGAAAAAGGCCTTTCACATTGTGACTGATGACCAGAGAAAACAATTTTCTCCTAACTGCCTTTTAATTTCAACTCTGGGAGTGCTCATTGACTGAATCTCACAACAACCCATCAATGCTAGTTTTTAATGTGTTTTCTCCTTTGTTATTGAGAAGAATGGAGTGGCAATGAGGCTTTGTGCTCCTCTTCATAACTCAAGTAATTGATTCAGTAAATGCCTCACATTTGCTAGTGGATAAAAAGTGCTGTCAATGTAGATACTAGGTACTATATAAATTACTCCATTAACGGGAAATAAAGCTATTTACAATTTTTAAATTGTAAAGTGTAAGTGGCTTTACAAAAAAAAGAAAGGTGTACTACTTCTTACATGTCTGTATGGGCTTTTTTTTTTTTCTGTAAATACTGGTAATAGGATATAAAGGATCAGGAAAAGATTAGCAGACTAAGGCTGCCATCCTGCAGCACTGTGCTTGTTTGAGTAGCCTACTGCAAACTATTCTTCTTGAAGAAGCCGAGCACTAAAAAGTAACTCTTGTGGAAAAACTCAAAGTACTCCTCAACAGTGGTCATGTAGCATAAATCTTGCTTTACTTTTCAGTTATTTTGGACACTGGGCACTGGAGGATGAGAGATGAAAGAGACTTTGCTGAGAAAAGAAAGAAAGAAAAAAAAAGAATTATAAGTAAAGAGATGCATTGTGTGTTTACAGAAGCAAAGCATTCATTGAAATGACTTTGTGTCTTCCAGAAATAGAATTCTTCCTCTACACTTGACAGTGATTTCCAGGACATGCATACCTGGCAAAGCAATGCTCTCATCAAAGAATGGCAGATAGAATACAATCCTACAAATAGATATACTGTGCATACTACTGGTGTCCTAAAACAATAACAGACACTTGGAAGAGTTTTACATTTACATATTTTATGTAAATACTTTTTTTTTTTATGTAAGCCTATGTTTTTGTACTCACTTGCAAATAAAAAAAATCGCTCAATTCACAAATGTTCACAAATGGTAATATAATCAAATATATTACTTTAATATCATGAATAATACAATATTAATGGAATAGATAACTGCAGCATCAGACATGACTGTTCTGAGACCATAATTTAAAGATTAGGTACTTAATTTTGATTATGTTCTTAACTTTGAACCTTCCTAAATTTTTCTGAACGTATTCCTTCAGAAATACTTGTATGAAGGTAGGTCTATTGATTAAAGACCAATTACATTGCAAATTATGAAACATGCCAAAATAAAGTGTTTGTTCTATCAAAACAATCCAGACGGATGAATCTTGACATAGACAATGGCCTATACATGAAAAAAACATAAACATAGAACAGTTTAAGAGGCTTGGTCTCATTTAGAAAGAATTGCCTGTAGATATTTTCCAACACAAAAGGCACATACATTTTCTGACATTGTGGAAGGAAAAGTTAGCTATTTTATCAGTACACAGTGGAAGAATGAGTGGACATACAGGAAAGATCCACAGAAATTAAAATAATGACAGTCTATTTGTAAGGATTCAAACAGTTGAGCACCCTTCCTAAACCAGAAGGAGGGACAGCCATGGACTACAATACAGACATGGATAAAATACAGAAAATCCCCCTATGTAAGGTTTAGTATTGAACATGTAATCCCTGGTCCCAGTTAATCAGCAGTTCCAGATTACTGTAGCTTTTTTTGTAAAGATGAATAAAATTAGCTATTAGTCAAGCAGTGATTTTTTGCTGGAAAAGAATGTATATACTCAGTAGAGACTTCATGACACTAGAAGAGGTTCAACAGAGAGCTGTGGTTCCACATTGCTGGTAGTGCAAGGCCAGGGCTTTTAGCAATCTGGTCTAGTTGAATATGTCCCTGCCCAATGCATGGGGACTGGAACAAGACAATCCTCAAGGTCCCTTCCAACCCAAACCATTCCATTATTCTGTGGTTCTGTTTTATTACCAGAAGCTCTAAATTCCAGCACAATTTGTCCCAATGTCTTGTCCATCAAAATAGAACAGATTTTCTTTCAAAATCCACTTTTTTTTACTGTTTAGTTCTACTGTTCATGACAGATTGAGTATAGTTTTTCAGACCTTCCCACGCTTCCATTAAATAAATGGACCTTTTGTCCCCTCCTTGTAGGAAAGTCACAGAACAGACTTGTTTGATTATCATTACAGTACCCTTCTCTAAACTTTGGATAAAATCTTCTGCCTTCATAATTCTCTCATTTATCACAGAAAGCAAAAAACATTACCATGCCCTTATGTTACATGTGGAAGTATTCAGTATATTGTGTGTAGTCATTTAATACTCACTCTCCCAGTATGGAATAAGATGATTGAATGAGATTTTTCCAGATGTAATTAATTTTATGAAGCCCCATAATGCAGATCCAGAATGAGCCTACCAACAAGGAAGGGTCAAATTTTGGGGACTCTCACACAGCTCCTGTGTGCAAGCAGTGATGGATTCTGCATTTGGTGAATCGCTAGTACTCATCATGCATCAGTGCCCTTAGAAACATCTGTGAGGAATTCATCTAAAGTTGTATTCATACAATTATTCCTGGGTTACCATGGCAATTCTCTAGAGAATCTGTGAAAAGGATAACATTGCGAAGTGAACTTGGACACCTTATCCTGAATTGTGAAGTTTAGAGGTCAGAAGTTCACTACCAGGCATCGTATTTAAAAAGCTTTCTCTGAGCAGGAGAATCAACATTGTGTACAGTACCAAGGAATGTTTGAGACTAAAATATTTTGTCTGTCTTTGTTAACAAGAATCTTCACTGTTAAATCTCTATCCTGATTTACAGTGATATACTTTAAAGAAAGTACTCCAAAAGTTCTATTTTAGTGTCAAAATCTTTGAATAAGGTAGACAAAACCAAACCCCTGCATTATATGACTGTTGGTGCATAAACAAAAATTATTAGTTGTCAAGGTGGTAATTACATGTTCCTTTTTACTGTGTCTTCCTCTACAACACTTATTTAAGTATCACAGAATAGTTGTGGTTGGAGGGCATCCCTAGAAGTCACCCAGCCCAAGCCTCTGCTCAGAGCAGGGCCACCTAAAGCAGTTTGCTTATGCCATGTCTTATTGGTTTTGAATGTCTCCAAGGCTTGAGGCTTCACAACCTCTCTGGGTAACCCATTCAAATGTTTTGACGCCGCCCTTGGCTGCCCGGATGCCAAGGCTGTGCCGGTCGCAGGCGTCTCCTTTGGGTGCCTTTCGGCAGAGCCCTGTGGTAGACCCCGGTAGCAGCAGCAGCAGGCAGTTGCCTTAAGCAGTTACCAAACAAGTTGGCAGAAGGCGCAAAAGAGCCGGCAAAAAAGGAGGACTTAGCCCCCTTATAGATCAACCCAGTTTATTGGGAAGATGGGGAAGGTAAGCTAAGCCTGGGTCCCAACGGCGTCCACCCTCAAGAGCTGGAACCACAGGGGTCCTGCACCCTAGGGAGCTTGGCCAGAGAGAGCCCCTGAACAGAAGTGACAAGGGGTTTTATACCGCTACAGTCTCAGCGAGGGTCCATGGGTTCAACCAATGACAGATTAACAGAGGTGTGGTATGGGGATGAGGGACATACAATGCAGCCAAGGAGAGGGCAGGTAGGAGGGGATACGTTTGAAGGGACAAATCAACAACATAGTAACAAGGAGCTTTCCAGAACAAGGGGCAGGGTTTGGGGAGAANAGGGTTTGGGGAGAACGGACAGGAGAGAGAGAGGAGTCCTTGATCAACCTGGGGAGGGGTTAACTGATTGACAAAGGGGAGCAAAGCAAGGACAAAACAGGGGTACATGGATCAAACCAAAATACAATGAACATAAAAATCCGCCTCAACAATGTTTGACCACACTTACAGTAAGAAACTTTTTCTTATGTTTTTATTGCCCAACAGGAATCCCAAGTTGTTTTCTGAAAAGTTGCTTTCCAACAAGTCAGCCTGCAGCCTATCCTGCTACTTGGATTTATTCTTCACAAGGTGAAGAAGGCCTTTTGCATTTTCCTTTGCTGAACTTAATGAGAATCCTGTCAGCCCATTTCTAGAGCTTGTCAATGACCCTCTGAATGGCAGCACAACCATCTGGTGTATCAGCCATTCTATCTTCTTTGGTATGGCCTGAACACCTGTTGAAGATGGACTCAGCTTCATCATCCAAGGCATTAATGAAGATGTAAACCCGTGTTGGCTCCCAGTATTGACCTGGGAGTATTGCCTGGCATCCAGGTGGACTTCATGCCTCTGAGGAACCCTCTAGACCCAGCTGTTCAGACATTTTTCAATCCACTCCACTGTTCAACTGCCAACTCTGCCCTTCATTAGTTTGTCAGTAAAGACATTATTGGAAGCAACGTTGAAAGCCTGACTAAAGTCAGGAAAAACAATATCCACTGCTCTTCCTTTATCCACCTTTATTCAGTTTTATTGAAGAAAATTTAAAGGCTTCTCATAGAATCATAGACTTTTTAAGTTGGGAAAAACCTCTAAGGTCATCACGCCCAAATGATGATGAGGTGTGATCTCCCCATTGTGAAACTATTCTGGCTACTCCCAATCATCATTTCCCCTTTATACATCTTGAAATTGTATTCAAAATTATTCATTCCACCACCATCCCCAGTACCATGGTAGGCTGACAAGCCCATAGTTTCCCTATCTTCCTTACCCTACTTGAACGCAGTGAGACATTTGTTTTATTCCAGTCTTTGGGAGCTCTCCCCAGTTGCCATGACCTTTGAAAGCCAGTTGAAAATGTTTATAAACAATCTCTGTATACAGATTTGCCATAAAAGACAGCTGCATTTGGAGTAGTGCACACTCCCTGGTAATTTTAAATCTTTATCCTTTTTCAATTCTTGTTTAAACAATGTTTTTGAGACACAGCTAAAACAATAGCACAGTTGATTGATAACTGATGACTGCATACTGTAGACAATTAACATCCAGACATCTACATTTGAGAGCCATGTGGCATGGCAGGTTACTCTAACAAAATAGAGGAACAGAGATATAGTAGAGAGCATACATCTCAAATATGGAGGTAGAATAAATTGATTTTAGTTCACCAGGGACAGGTAAATGAGTAAAAAGAGGAGACAAAATTATTGTCAGAGATACATTTCTATTTGAATCAGTATGTATGCCATCTAGCCTGTGTCTTTTGAAGGAATCATCTCTTCTAAATCTGCTGTAAAGACTAGAATAGCTTTATGTCTTTCATTCCTGACAAATGTTTGTCTTACCTGTTCTTAAAACTTTCCAAGGAGGCAGACTCTTTAAACTTCTCATGAAATCTATTCCAGTCATTAACAATCCATTTTGTCAGGCAGTATTTCTTCTCGTCTAAATCTGAATTTGGCTTGCTGTAGTTTGAGTACCAGCAATACTTCTCACCTTCTCAAGTGCAGACATAGAAAAGAAATTGATTTCAACATTTTCCATTTGCATATTGGAAAGGTATTAAAGATGCGATTCAGCACACTTACATGTAGCCATCTACATGTGGATTCCCACATGATGTATATGTCAGCTCTCATTATAGCTATTTATAAAATAAAGTCAGGTGATTCCTTAGACAATACAGAATGCTCATATGGGAACGCCAGATATGACAGGTTCTACTCGGACCTCCTGGAACATCACTTGGAGGGCAGTTATGACATGTGGAAGATTTTAAAATAGTCCCGAGTTCCTAGGTTTGGTTGACTGACTTAGGCCCTTAACCAATGTGACCAACAGTACAGTAAAGACAGAGATCCATTGGTAAAGAGTAGTGTTATTTAAACCTGTAAATAAAAAAGAAGTTCAATGTATTGTCCTCTTAACATTTTAAAACCATCTAAACAGCAGATGTTGTTTCTGTGGATCACACAGAAAACATTAGGTGCAATTAGACTATCTTTCTAAATTCCTAACAATATTTTATATATGATATATTGGGTTTTAATAATACTATATTATTTTTGAATTTCTGCAGTGTCACATTGACATAAAAAACCCCACAACATAATGTATAATAGAGTAGAATAAAAGCTTGCATTTTTAGCAGGTTATAGAAGAGAACATTTTAAATTCATGGAAATTACTTATGGCCTTTTCAAAATTCTCCCTTCCCATGGATCTTTCCCATGAATATCAAATATCATATATGTTGGTCTACATTACTGTCATTGCAAATTTACCCTCTTTACTTCTAAGAGTTTTTCTGCTTTCAAGGTTCCATTGTCTAATAAAATCTGACTTGCTAGTTTAGTAGCACTTGCTCTTGCTAAGGAGCACATATACAAGAACAGTGAGAACAGGTTGATTAAATTGTTAAGCAGGAGGCTTTTGTTACATAAATAACAAGATATTTACAAGCAAGATGCCACTACTTTACACAGAGTTTATTAGACTCTTACAGTGAATTAACAATAAAGCGTGAAGAAATCTGTTTTCAGTAAACACCAAAGATGATTTCCCAAGATAATTGCTTCATCCAGCCTGTGCCCAGAATGCACAGGATGTTTATTTATCTGAAGCTGCTTCCCATAGAACCTACAGAATTGTGTTTAGGTGCTAATTTAAACACTGGATGTAAAGACAAGCTAACAAGAAGGATTTGGGTTGTGGCTGTTCAGCTGGCATGAATACAGAACAGCACAGGTCACTGGTAACCAGCTGAACTCTGCTGCTGAGAGGACAGAAATAAAATAAACAGTGCTGATGCTACTGCCTTACCTCATTGGAAATAATGGTGTAGTTGGTGTCAAGACATTATTTTAAATATCAAGCAGACTGCAATCTCTGTGAGGCATAAAGGTCAGGAAATGCAGAAAATATATTCCATGTTCTACCTATTTTAGCATAAGGTCTTGTAAAAATAATTTTACAGAAAATCACCTTAAGCAGAACGAAAAAGGGAAGTAGATCTGCATAGCGACATCTTTTCCAAAATAAGCTACTTCTTTTTTCTATTTTTAAGAAGATTATTTACAAAGAATAAACTAATTTAGGAAATATTACCAGTGCTGAAAATGTAAAATACCTCAGCCTTAAATATGATAAATTTCCAAGTAAAATGAAATAAAAATGTTTCCTTTTACCTCTTAGCTTTCAGTTTATTCTGTTTGCATTAAAATATTACCACTCAAAATCATGTATACATGTAAGGATTTGATTTTGATGGTATTAAGATTTCAAATTATAGGAATCAATAAACTTCTTCTAACTGTCACTGTACATAAACTGAGAGAGTTTTGGATAAGAAACTCTGTAGCAGAAGACATGACTAACTTTTCATATAGGGAGAGTAAGAAAAATGGAGCTTGTTTCTTCCTTTCTCACTTTCCAGAAAAAGGAGGAAATGGAGGGACATTTTCACCTTGGAGATGATTATTTTATCTTCTGGGTATCCCTTTAACACTGGAGGCAACATTTATTCAGAAATGAATGCTCACATGAGAAAGATTACCAGCTCTCAAGTTAACTCATAGTAAATTGAAGAGGTTGAATTTGTTACTGTATCCTGGAAATTTCAGAATCACAAGCAAAATATTTTAAAAATAATATTATTTCTAAGATGGATAAACCCTCAAAAGTTTATGTCCAGTGAAATTTTGATGACCATGATGTCAACATGCAGAAATAATCAAGCTTTCACCACAGCTTCAATTCCTTTGCAGCCCAAGGCAGCTCAAACATATTCCTGAGGTAGAGCCTTCATTAGAATTGCAGACCTAAACTGGTTTTCTGCTTTTTACAGCACAATGGATCTTTCACTCTTTTGTACCTCAGGGCCTGAAGGCAATTAGAGATGTACAGGTACTTTCTCAGCCCGATGGTTAAAACTGTTCCTGGGGAAAGGTAGACTGGGAGCCATGTAAACCATCACAGACAACAAACCTGAATCTCTCCCTGCTACTTTATTGAATTAGATCACTGCAAAGAGAGAGAAGAATTTCACCACTTTCTTCATGGAAAGGCAGTGCTGGTCTTGGCCTCTGGTGTGAATATAGAAAGGACCTTTGAACAGGAGCAGGTGAAGGCAGCTCCACGTTATCCTGCACAGGGAGTCCCGACAGGAGCAGGAGACCGTGCATGCCAATATACTTCATGCTTCCTGCTCTAGGCAGGTCATTTTTAATTTGGGTCAGTCTTGGATTGGCAGATGAAAGGCCACATCTTCCTCTGCATTACAAAAAGAACCAAAAACTTGGGCCTGCCTACTGCTCTGAACATCATTAATCTAAATCAAAAATGCCATAACACAATACTTAATTTTTCTTATGCTTAATGCGAAGTCAGAGAGACAAACACATGGTTAGGGAATATTTTAAACTAATTCTTTATGAACTATTTTCCCCCTCTTTTATATGAAAATCTTTCTTTCAGAGATGTAATATTTGCAAGATAAAAAAGAAAGCAGTTAAATTTATAATTAAGTTAATTTCATTGTGTTTGGCTTTCTGTAAATGCAGAGAATAACTCACAGCTCACAGGATATTAAAATAAAATAAACACTGAGACTAAAAATCCACAAATCATAATGTATGAGCTGGAGTACAAGGAGACATGTTTATTCCAAGTAAAGGATTTATTATATGAGACTGATGTCCAATTAAATAAAAAAAATAACATAAAGTTTGAAATTACTCTGCTTAATACTTACCACCCCCTGCATAGTGTATTGTTTAAATATGTTAGGACAGAATAATACATTAAATATTTATTAGTAAATTCAATCATGGCAAATTATTTCTCCCTCATTCAATATATAATAGTACAGCAATCAAGCTTCTTTTGTTTCACAGTAATCGCTTCATCAACAATCTGTAATTATATATAAACCTTCTGAAAAATTGGAGGAGCAAAGAGAGAGACATCTCTTTTGGTAACTAGTTCCCCTTCATTTCTTCTGAACAATTAAAATACGCATATACATTAACAAGATGGAACATTCTGAGACACAGGTCTCCAGTAGCAAGCACTGGTAACTGCATTATATTTGCTTGTTTTACTTTGTGGGTGGAAGCAGATTTATTATTTTTTCTTTATTAATAAACTGCCATCATGCTAAGAGAGTTTTTAATGTTGTTTATTCTTCCTCAAAATTGAGATTGACTACATGGTTTAGAAAGAACTTAAGATTTCTTTACACTTTAACTTAAATAGAATAAATCTCTTCTAAGATGTTGCTTAATTTCAGAAAGCCACAAATTCTTTTGGAAGACCAATTTGCTTGAAAGCAGTACAAAGATTTAGCTCACAGGGGGCTGAATATCTGAAAGCCAGAGAGTTGGTATTTACTATCCCATTACTGAGATGGAACAGCTTCTCATCTTGAGCCAGGAAAAAGACAAGAATACTCGGAACACCAGAGGTTTCAGGTACTGCTTAGATGCTAACACATGGCTAAACATAAAGGGGGTTATAAAATAGATAATATTAATGTTAATGTTAACAATAACAATAATAATAACAACCATAGCATAAATAATATAATTAGGATCAACAAAAACAACAACAACAATATGATTATTACTCCATGGGCAAGTAGAATTTATGAATAAATTTTGATCATGTAATGTATATTATTCTTTCCTTAATTAAAAATATTTGTGAAAATAACTCCTTTAATATTGGTTGTAGTTAAGTAAATTTTAAAATGTGACACATATCTTTAGTAAAAGTGATTTACTTGCTTCTCTGATACTTGCTTTTCAATTTCCTCCTTGATTTACTTCTTCCTTTTGTATCTGGTCAAAATCCATATTTTAAGTTTCCAAAGGCAAGGAGTGTCTTTTTGGCATCTATCACTCAGGGGTCTGGATTGGTATTAGTAGGTGTAATAGTAATAAATAATCTTTTTTTCAGGATTTAATTTCTGGAGTTGCTCATCATAACCTTGTTCCATCACAGAAGGTGAAGCACAGAAGATGGGTATTTTCCCATTTTCCTGTGTAAAAGTCAGTATTGTCGGACAGGATTGTGAAACATTTAAGATATCTCCATTGTTGTGGACTTAAACATGAAAGGCACATGAAAAAGCAAAACACTACAAGCTTGTTATTTTTTTTCAGCATTATAAGTAAAATGAGACTTGTTAAACTGATCTCAGTTTTTACAGTTCCTCCTTCTTTGGCCATGTAATTTGTTCAGCTCACTTTTCATGATGCTGTATCTTCATGCAAAGCAAATTTAAAAGTTTTGGTAGAGCAATGATACACAACTAAACAAGGTCAAGTTTTCATTTTGTCACACTGTTTTTTTCAGAAAACTCAATTTTCTCCACTCCAATTTTCTCCTCTTTCTTGGTCTAATTTTCCTAGTCAATAGCCTGGCTTTGCAACTTGAAATACTGGAGCACATCTCTTGCGTAACACCCCCATCCATAAACCTTTAAAACAAGTTATTTTAAAAATAAGTTATTTTAAACAAACAAGTGAAAGAACAAAGGAGAACTGACATTGGCACTAATTAAGCAAATGAACACTCCATGCCTTGGTGGGCTTAGTCAGAATAGTAGGCTGGAGATGAACATTTCTGGCTTATCTCAGGACCTGGGAATCGTCCCAGCTATGTTTCCACTCTATTAGCATTCTGCTCCTAACATAGCTGCATTTCAGGTTACTTCCACTACTACAAATATTTTTAAATCTCCTCAGCTCAGCTCTCAACTACATGATGGAAGATTAGCAAATACCCTCTTCCACTCACATCTGCACATTCCCATTCTAATTAACTGTCTTGGGCAACTGTGACTTCAAACAAACTTTTTATTCTTGTTTTCCCAGTTGATCAAAGGATTCATAATGTGTAAAATATCTGCAGAAAATCTTTGAGATTATATGAATTCAAGCCATAAGTTATCATGCGCAGCCCTGTGCGTATCCTGGATCTCTAAAGGGTCCAAGAACTCCAAAATCCCACCTTAAAAATAAGGAGCTATTGTTACAATTTATAACAAACAATAAAGACATTGTTTTCAAGCAGTATCCACATCAATCCCTTGAATTTTTTTCCACCTTTTAAGATTAACTAGAGGGTTTATGTTTTTTTTAATTATTTTTAAATATGGGTTTAGAACAAAAATAAAGAATAATATCAAAATAGACTTTTATTGGGAACCAAAAGAGCCTCCAATGAGTGATTAAGTGTCTTCATTCAGTTCAAGGGTGAAGTAAAAGACATTAAAACTCTGGGAGGTCAACACTGCAGTTTTGTTCACACAGACTCATTGAGCCTCAGGCAACACACTGTTGTTATAGACACTTTCAACCCTGCTAAGTTTGTGTTTTGTTTAGTTAATTTAACAGATGTGCATAGCTTGCAATCCTGATTTTGTATGTATTGTACTTTTTAATAATCTGGAAAGAAAATAAATGATGGTGGGTCACTCTATCCTTAGGCAAGTTAGATAAAAATTTGAGTATGTGAAAAAATGTTATTTCTTCTACTAGAAAACCCAACATTACAAATGTTCCTTCTTGACCTTCTTCTTCTGACACTTTCAAAACTATATAACATTTATGAAAAGACTGGGTTTTTTAAACCATATTTCAAATTTTAAACCATTCTCATATTTTTGCAAGAAAGGAAAATCAAAACTTCTTTTTTTACTGAGCAGTTGTCCACACAAGCAGGGGATGTTCAATCTTATTAGTGTTCAAATATTGTTAAAGCACGGAGAAAGTTTTCCTGCAGAAACGAATCGCTACATGTTTTTCCTTCAGATAAGACCAAGCCCTGTCAGTATTTGTTAGTTTTCCACACTGGGATGTTGTGTATTTTTAGTTTTGTTCTAGTAAAAACCAGTACATATCTCCAAGGCACATTTTTGTCAAGATATTCTGATTTTTGGAACCTAAATATTCCAGTGGTCTTCTATCCTCTGGCCGCAAAATATCTGTCTGTTTTAAGACCAGCAGGACCACTATCCCACATCTTAAAGCCTTTGACACTTGAAATATATTTTTGAGGCTTCAAAGCATCAAAGTAAATGCAAAGTGAATATAAAAATGCCATCTTATAAAATTTCTTATTTGACATATACCAGGGACATCAAATATTCAAAAAGCAAGAAAGCAAAGTAAAACCAACATAATGATTTAAAATGATGGCTTATGTCATTTAACAGAAACAGAGGAGCAATGCACTATCTCTGTCCATAAAGCCATCAACGGGCATTAAAGGGATGTGCTTCCTTGGAAATGCATTTCTATCTATTGATCTAAATGTCAAAGTGTGTGTCAATTAATAACTCATTTTATCCTTATAGTTTTCACTAAAACACATGATGCAAATTAGACACACAGGCATACCCAGGAGAGCCTCTTTACTAAATCAGTCACTGCTAACTAATGACTTCAGCAAATAAAAATTGTGTAAATAGAGGAAAAAAACCCAAATTGCACAGCAGTTCCATGGTTTGTCCTTCCTCCTTGATCCAGCCTTTAAACATTTGTAACTAAAAAGGAGTTTGAGGTGGGCGGAGAGCTGCTGTCGAGGCCAGTCTGGCCAGGCATGGCAGCACCCATCCATCCTAACAGAAAGCTGCTGGGCACTGACCACAGAAGTTCTGTCTCTCCCTGCTCCATGTGACTCTACTCTTTGTCTCCCATTTTCCATCTTTTCATGAGTTCAGATTTCCAGCCTTCATGTGGTTGTTGCTTAACAGTTTATAAATTCTTGTTCTTGCATTACTGTCAAGGTCTCTTCTCCTCCCTCTGTCATGCCATTTTTAGGACTCAGAGAAAAGTCATTTTATGACCAATATAACAAGTACTGAAAAGAGAGGCAGGGTGAGATAAAACCTCTGTGGGCCCTTCTAGGGAGCACAGCCAACTCTGTTATAGTGCAACTTGGGGTGAGACTTTTGTGAAACAACTGTGGGAGGAAGGGCTGTGAGAAGCCTTGTCTGGGGTCTCCCAGTCTTGGCTGCATTTGTGTATTGTTTGAAGAAAGAGATACTGGTTTTGTCACTGAACCACAGATGACTGCAGATGGATGAAGTTTGATGGTGATAAATAAAAAAGAGTGTTATGTAAAAGGCAGTTCATTCTGCAGCTTTTGTGATCACACCAAAAATAATTGGTATTTGTCATCAGTATTGCAAATACGGGATAAATGTCAAAAGATTATCTGATTTAACCTTCTCTGTTAAAGCAGGTTCACATGTTCTCAGACTGTCACTGGTAGAAGATTATCTAACTTCTCTTTAGAAATCTGCTATTGATGTTCCATTGCACTCCTCAATAATGTTCCTGTGCTTTAGTGTTTTTATAACTAGAATTTGTATTTGACAGAATTTAATCTAAAAATGTCTTAAGTGCACACTATGTTCATTAATTCTAGCTTTATTGTCCAATGACACAGTAGATACGTTGCACATCAGTATTCTCTGTAAAGAACTTTTTGTGTACTGGAACTACACCAAAATCATCCCCACTTTTTTGTTAAAAAAGACTTCAAAAATTCTTTTAACCTTTGTCACAAAGTGTGTTTAACAGCCTCAGCATTGTCACTCATATTTTGTGAGCTGCTGCTGATTTGGCTTTAATCTTCTTAAAATAACATTTATAAAACCAGACAGAATTCTCAACATGAAGCCTAAGAAGTCCCAGCTGGAATGGAACCATTAGTTAATTTTTCTACATCTATCTTTTTTGTCTTGCAAACAGAATAGCCCAGAACAAAACTTGACTTCCTTTTTAAAAGGACAGATATTTATATAATAAGCCAAAACCTTGCCCTTGTTTGATGGAGTGGCTTTTTTTTGAAAGTCCAAGTTTCAGAAGCTAACTTTCAGATTCTTTGCAAGTAATTTTCTGCTCTCACCTTCTCTGGGTTCTGATTTTTTTTTTTTTCTTTTTTTTTTACTGATTATGAATTAATTTTGCCAATTTATCCAGATTGTGTTGTCTTCCTAGCTTTCCATGCTTTCTTTCAATTTTCGGTAATAACTGTGATATAATTGTGGAATTAAAGAATAATTTATGTTGGAAAGTACTTCTACTCCCATCTCTTTCTCCAGCAAGAGCATACTCAAAGTTATATGAAGGTTTATCAGGATCAAGTCATGAATAAATCCCAGGATAGAGATTCCACAACCTTGCTGATCAACCTGCTCATTTTTGGCCACGTTTATTGCAGAAAAAAAAAAATCCCTTCTATTAAAACAGAATTGTCTTTGTTGCGGCATAGTCCTTGTCATGTTTTAAACACAGTCATCAACCAAGAATCAAGACAGCCTCTCACTCACCCAGTTCAAGTTTGACTGTAGCTTACAATTCCATGTTGTTCTGGTATTCTTGGAAGTTTAAAAAGGTAAATTGGTTTCTCACATGCTAGAAAGTTCTGAAACCCCATGCCCTCTTTTATTTTATTTCTCCTTCTGATGGCCACTTGGACATCTCTCATTCTTTATGTGTTCTCAAGGAAATAGCTTGGTAGTTGTAGAAAACTTAGGTATTTTGAGACCTTCTGGGACTGACAGTGAGTAAAATCAAAGCAAACCAAACAGTTCTTGCCTCCCATATTTTCTTTCTTAGGAATATGTGGTTTCAGGCCCTTATTTCATTTATTTGCTGGTTTATAAAAATTAAAAGTTAAAAAGTTATTAATATTGCTGCCTTATCTATGAAATTCCAGATTTGCTTTCCATCCCACTCACATCATGGAACTTTCATTTCTCTTTTTACATTTTTATGGAAACTTTCATTTTTGCTGCTTCTATTTTTATCTACAATCCATTTTTCATATTGTTCATTTTAATTTTAGTCCTACATGATCTTTTTGTTTGTTTGTTTCATTTTCCTTGTATTTGTTTTGATTGTGAAACTTTTGTTCTATTTTTTGCAAAATATCTTCTTATACATACTTAAAAATTTTGGTAAAACCATTAGCTTTTCTTTTTCTTTAATGCCTCAGAAATTCTTATAATGTATAGATTAGTTTTCTGCCCTTAGTAACACATATTAAAGATGCAAATTCACCTTTTGTTCCTCAGACCATCTTCCCCAAAGATCCTTTCTACTAATCTCTGTACATGCTGAATTCTGTTCTTTCCTTTTTCTGCTTTCATTCTTTCCTATTAGTATAGTCACAAATGCTATAACTTCGTGGTCACTTTCCTATTCTTAGACATTCTCTGAGGTTTTGGTGGTAATTACATTTAATGTTAAGAAGTTAACCTGTTACAAGCAGATAGAGGAATGTCATCAGTTTGAGAGCATGCCCTTGCAGATTTGGCGGAGCATGAGTTTCCATGGATGGATCAGTTAAAATATCCCAGCAGCACGGCTAGAAATGTAACTCTCTCTTCTCATCCAGCTGACAAATGGATTGCCAAATTTGTTCCAAAACTGTCAAAGATGCTTCTTTTACCGGATTTTGCACTGTATAATCCAAGGAATTGAAGCTGGTATTCTGCATGGAACCTTCACACAGAAAATTGCACAGTTAGCAGCACATCTCTAAGTAGTTCAGAGAGAAGGAAAGACATGTCAGGACGAATAGGAAAATGCTTCCCCCTCTAAATTTAGTTTCTCAATTTTCTTACTGGGGAAGTGCTTCAGTGCAAGATCTGACATTAATCAAGCTAGTGTACCTATCTGTGGATTGCTTATATAATCACTGCCATGGTATATTGCATAAGCTGCCTGGAGGTATGAAACAGATGCAAATGCACAAAAATATATGCACATTCATTTGCCTTTCTTAAAGCATGCACTTGGGCTAGATGTAGCAAGGTGCACAACCCTTAATTCTTGCTGATATCAGGTGCAAGTCTAAATAGTGATTTAGGTTGTATGAGCCTAATTCTCTACTATTTTTGACCTTATCATTACTGATAATAATTTAAGGAGCAATTAGTCATCACAAGTTGAAGTAGTGGCTGCTTCTCTCTGAGTGAAATTGTCCTGAGTGAATAGTTGGCAGTGCAGGATCACTTGCACAATGGGTGTATTCCATAGGAATGACTTAGATTTCCCAGTTCATGGTTGCATGGCTAGAGTGTGAAAAATAAAAATCACTTGCAAGGCTATGCATGGCAAATACTACATTTCATCTGGATTTTGCCCTTATGCCAGGCACTTGATTTGCCCTATATTCTCACTGGGTATTTTATATTTCTGACCCACAGGAACAGAGCTCAAGCCTTTTTTCCATTTAAGCATGCCTTGGAAAATGGCCTCAGTAAGTCTGAAGTGAGTTCTCTTATTAAGGCTGTCTAATTCTTTAAAAAATAATTTAAAAATCATGTTTATAAGACATCTCATATTCCTACTTTAGAGGTGTTACATTCTCTGTTTCACTTACCATTTCTCTTTCTACATTCAAAACAATATCCAAGTAACTGTACCTGTATTCTAAAACCAAGATTACAGTTGAAGTCTTTATTTTCACAGATAGCAGATTCCCATATTTGAGAACTACAGACACCTTCATGAACCTGCATTTACATACTCTTATCTGTGCAAATCTATTGTTAGGTTTATGCCTTAAAACAGAAGTAATTCATCCTCTCTAATTATCAGGCTGAGAAACATCAAATGCAGAGGTCATATGCCCCACCTAAGACAGACTTTTCTGGTTTAAAACAACTGGTAGATATTTAGCTTGATGACTGATAATATATTTTCAAGATAACACTTTATCAAAGCATGACAGCAGCTGTGAAATCTCAGAGTTTCTCCTCTCTCCTCTATGACACCTTGATAAGGCAATTACAGCATAATTACCTTAACAAGTGGCATTACAGGAAATTATTGTCGTTCTCCTGTTAAAATAACATATAATCATCAGCAAGTGTATCCTAGCATCCCCAATCAGCATCTGATTAGCTGGAGCTAACTCTGAAAAGAGTGTAATAGGTGGGCAATAATTGACAAGTTACAAGAAAAGGGTAAAATATACCTGTGTGTATATCTATATGTACATATATATATA
>WEKY01031667.1:69154-85205 GCA_013390045.1 Picathartes gymnocephalus | reverse complement strand
TTGTATGTATATATAGCTTCTGAATCATCCTTAATTTCTTTAAAATCACTATCTGGCAGTCTTGACATGCTTGCTTCTGGTGAACAGTGCTGCTGAATCACTTTCTTGCTGTACCTTAAACAGCTCCAAGAGCTTTTAACAATCATGTTCTGAGAAAAGGTTGAAATACCTTCCTGTGCACTGGTCCCTCCTGGATCAGTTGGATTTGCAGGTCCAGCTGGTGGCTCATATCCTACTACCAAATCAATTGTTGCCTACAGAGAAATACAGTTTTTTATGTAGCCCCCAGTATTCACAACAGTTGATTTAAAGCAGTAAGTTGTTCTAACACTGTGCATGAACAATTAACTATTCATGGACACAACAGTTTTATAAAGTTTCAACTACTAGTAAATTAATAAACTATTATTAAGCTATATATACATACAAACAATAAAGGTTACAGAATTTGCAGCTAATGGACTGTGTTCTAAAATAATATCTAACAAATGGACTCGCTGTGTTTATATTTAGAAAAATCTGTCACAATACAAGCATGTACGGTGTTCTGCAAATATTAATTTTAGTTCCACAATATTCATGGCAGACAAGGTGACATCCTAAATTTGCACACAGAAAAACAAAGGCAGTAGAGAAATAACACTAGCTCATCAACAAGAAGTCTGAACCATAAGTAAAATTTCCTAGCTGGCTTTTCTAATTGCTTCTTCATATCTCCATCCTGGAAGAAAAACACTACGTCATTTTCCATTCTAATTATAGAATTGTCTTTTTTCTTTTGCTTGACTGTGGTTTTGGATTATTGAACAAACCATTATTATTCCTAGTTGCCAGAGTAACATAAGGAGTCAGCAAAAAAAGCCCAACCCTGTGACCAACTAATCATGATATTAAACTGCAGCTGATGAGATACTGAAATTCCGCTTCAAGTCCCTCATTATTGAAGTGTACTAGAATGCAGTATGAAGTGCCTTAACAGCTACACTGCACAAACACAGTAAGGGCCCAGGTTCCAAAAATTACTTGATTAATAACTAAGTTAACAACCATTTAAATCTAAACATGTGCTAAATCAAGTTAAGCAAGTTCTTGTGTAACTTTCTGAACAGAACTGGCAGTGAACATGTACGTGACCATGTGCTTTCCAGAATCAGTGCTATGACACAGGCAGCTGTTACAAAGCATATTGCAAAAAAGGTGCATACGGGAACTCCATCTGGAAAATGCACTTTTTGAACATCAGGCTGATTTCCATGCGTACTCTGTGGCCCATAATATTTATAACACATATATACAAATACATAATATATACAGAGAAAACAAAATTGTGTAGACGTATACATATGTGTGTCTGGTTATAAATTTCCTCTGTCTGGAGCTTTTGTTAGAAATTTCCAAGCATTAAATCGATATTAGCTCTGTTGCTGGAGCATTTTGATCAAGAATACAGTAAAATAAGAAAATGTAAGTCACTCACTCCAGTTTCTTGTCCCCTTTCATTCAGTAGAGGTATGAGTTTGAAGGGAAAAGATCTGCTTTGGTTACCTACAAGATCCTTAAGTGCTATGGATGCACTGCCAATTAATCTGAAATTAAATAAAAATCATTATTAGAATGCAAATATACATCAAATAGAGGTTCCCATTTTTCTTTTGCTAGCATCTGTTAGTCGAACAAGAAACTTCAGCCATGACTTGGAAACTCAAAGCACAACAAAACACCATTGCAAATGTCATGTAATGATTGTGTACTGCTAATTTGTAATTTCTATTGCATTACACTCAAATGTGTTGGTGTTCTTTACAGCACCCACAGTTTTAACCTGAAAGAAGTTGAAAAACTAAATTATTTTTTGCATATTTTTGAAAATAATTTTCTGTATAACTTTCAACAGCAATGTCACTTATTTCCATCACTGAATTCTCATTGGTAAGCTAAAGGATATAATTCTTTATTTCCCTACACAGATTTCACTACTATACTAAAAACTGTCATACCTAGTTTTTATTGACTACTTCTCACTCAGCTGAGAAGTAGTGAATAAAAACTAGGTATGACAGCTGTGGTACTACTCAGAAAGAGACACAAAACCAGACACATCCACATCCTTGTAATGAAAAGAGTGAAACAGAACGAATGCAATCAATGTGCTTACTAGAGAATTACAAAATTAATCTCTGCATTTTGGAAAAGGTTCATCTTCTTGCTTCTAAATTCTCAGAATGTTTCTAATGGTTCTAGAGTGGTCTATCAAAGGAAGGTTTCAAAGGGACCTGACATGCGGTAGAATCTTCTGAACTACTTCTGCCTACTTTGGGACTGCATCTGTCACTCCTACCCTCTCCCAGAAAGATGAAAATTTTCTGTACTTTTAACCCGAGAGACTACTTTTAGGTAAAATTTCTTAGTGCGGTACTGGTCTCATGATACCTGGCACCATATTTCATTCCTATAGTATGTAGTAACAGTTTGCTCCCATACTGACGTGGATTACTGGAATAACTGAGATTTTTTTCAATGAAAAGAAAAAAACCCCAAATTTTACCCTGTAAATATTTCAAAGAACACGTGTTACAAATAAAATACCAGCTTTGCTGCCAAAGTGGAAAAAAGATCTGTACACAGAGAACCTAACTGAAGTTAGAGAGCTTTTCCATGGAGCAGCTAAGGATGCAAGGGTATTTTTTGACATGGAGCAAGAGCACTATTATAGCTACTCTTGCATACTGTGTCACGAGAACATAAATTAACTTTTGCAAAGTACAATAGGATACCTAAGTATGAAACATCAATTTCCTGCAAATATACCTTCCAGGTATTACACATCACAACTTCTGTTTAGCTGCAGAAACTTACATATTTTGAGGTGCCATAGAAGGGAAAAACCCAACAAGACTACCCATAAGCAGCTAGGCCAAATCTGATTCTAGAGAAAGAAAACATTTTCCTATGAACATTTGTAGAAAAATTATTTAGACTTGACCTTTTCATTTGATATGAGCTGGAGTGACTTAACTTCAAAAACATCATCAATTCAAAAGCCATCCAAAGTAATCTCAAATCATCGGGATGAATGTTTCAGCAACCACACCCTCCTATCTGGTGACATTAACTCAAGAATTGCTGTTCATCTGTAGTGTTTTTGAAATTTTCCGCTGTACATTTCCATTCCTACATCCTCATCTGTCCTGTACAAATGACAACTGCACACATTTGAATGCATAGTAACCATTTTTAAAATAGTGATCACCTTCAGAAGACTGAAGAGGGAATCAGTTACATAGACTTCCTGCTTGCAACCAGCTGCCTCTATATATTGCCTCCATATATATATGCCCTTATTTCCTCCTCCTTTAGTAGGTTGGGCAACAACAGTCTCCAGTCTTTTACCACTCTAGCATGACTGAGAAATTTAATATTCAGTCTATAAACTATATGCGTCTGTTTCTAAGCTTCAGCCAAATTCTAAGCTTTGGGTGCTCCTCTGCCTTTCCCAAAGTCATCCTGTTCACTGGATTCAGTGTGTGTCACCCCTCCCTTATCAGAACCACAGAACTGATGAGGCTGGAAAGAATCACTCATGATCATCTAGTCCAATGCCTCTGCTCACTCTTAATCAGCTGGGACAGGCTACCCACGACTATGTCCAGTCTGCTTTTGATCATACAGCTACTCAATGACTAAAGTAATACATTCCAAAGTAACAAGGAATGCCTCAAAGTCATCCTTAGGTCTCATCTTTGTCACTTGTGTACAAGTATTAGAGAAAGCCTTTTTCTGACATGCTTCTCTCAGGTCTCTATAATCTTTGGGCTAAGACAGCCAAGTCAGATCTCAGGAGCTGTTGTGAGATCATGTCCACCACCAGTTCACTGATGTTTAGTGCTTTGATGCAAGGTCTGCTCCTGTACTTCCCTCTGACAGGTAACTAGATCCCCAGTTCTCTGCATGGCTACTGTGAATTTGCTGGGTTCCTCTGAACTCTAAACAGTTTTTACCTTCAGGCAGGATTATGTGTGATCTCCATCTGAGGTCATGACTTACAAGATGACAAGGAATCCTTTCCTTTCAGCACAGCTGAAAAGACTTTCTGCCACCTGTTCATCATCAAAGGACACTCTTCTTTGCTGGACCTATTTCAGCTTTCTTCCTCTTGCCTGAGCAGATCAACATTTGCCCATTTAATTCCAGACCACACTAGTCTCATAACACTACCAAGTGGGACAGTGTCTGCTCCTGGAATAGCTTAATGCATCATCTAACCTTTTGTTCATCAGCTGTTTCAGTTGAAGACCAAAGTAAATGAGTATTTTTTCCTAAATGTTTAAGTTCCTTTTTGGCCATCCCTAAGACTTCTACAAGTATAATGCCCAATCACTCTGGTCTCTTAAACTCTTCCAGCTTTGCAGGAGTAAAGCAAAAACCCTGTTCTGCCACAAGTAGTTTAAACGCTCTGGTCTACCACTGGAGACACCAAAAGTAAGTGCAAAGTCCCTATTCAGAAGCTGATTTTGAACCTTACCAGTTTCCCTGCAGTGATCAAAGGAAAATACTTAGTTTATAAGCATGAGATCAATGAACTACTGATGATGAACTACTAAACACTGAGTTGCATTTGTGCCAAAGCTAATTAATCCGTTAGTGCTGTGGTTAGCACTTCCTGTTAGCTGTCTAAATAACCAAGAGAAGTGAAACTTCACACCCATGTCCAGATCAGGAAGTTCTAATTCAGTGCCACCCATTTTATTATTCCTCTTGGTTTGAACGTAGCAATCTATACTAAATTCTTTAGCCTATCATGTCCTCTAGCTGCTTACATGCTACTTCTACTGGAAGCCCCAAGGTTTGAATCACTCGAGAGTCAAGCATTTAAATTCTTTTCATCTATTTTTAAGGGTATATTTTGGCAGAGGTTTATATTTATGATTCTCATCAGCAAACTTGATTCTATGCAGCAGTTATTATTACTATACTCAACCTTTCTCAGTGTGTATATTTCATTATAGAGTATGCTACAAGACCCAACACCCACCTTCTGTTATTCCTGCTGTGTTTAACTGGTTTTATTAAGAAAAACCTCTATTTTTTCTTTACTTATTTGGTAATACTCTTTGCAAGAACAAACTTTAAAAAATAAACAAAACATGGATACTGTTTTGAACAAGGAAGAAAAGCCCAAAACTGATTCTTAAACTGTCTAAATCTTGCATACAGTGGATGCAAGGAAAGCCTGCAACTATGTACAGTCACACTGATGTGGAAAAGGATTCACACAAAAGGGTACAGCTGTAGGAGGATTTAAACAATCTGGAAATAATGTTTAACTATGAGAAATCCTTAGAAATTATTAAATAATTTGCTGCACTGCTCATTTGTAGCTGCATTTTTCTGTTAGAGCAAAGGGTGTGCCCAATCTGTTTTTCCTGTCTCACTAGGTTACTAACTACACAAAGGACACAGGGAAACACATAATCCCAGCTCTTTCTCTTAACTTCACAGGGACAACTGACATTACTGTGGGGTTTCTGGGATTTTTTTAACTGCATAAAGATTTGTGTTCTGAGAATTTGAAATCTTTCTCGTAACAGTATTAGATATAATGGAAAACAGATGTGTTCTCTTTTCAAACATCTTTATGCTGGAAAATCTAACTAAGCATGAATCATACGAGTCCTCTGGTTTATTCCTATGATGGTCTGTCTGTATACAGTGGTTTGCTTTATTTATCTTTTCCGATTATTGTGACTTTTCACCATGAAGAGCACTCAACCCATCTGCAAAAGTTTAGTGATCCTGTAAATGAAGCAGTAAATTTTCTCTCCAGGAAAACAAAGAAATGGAAAAATATCCAAATGTTCTTTCAGGCTTAATTTACAGAAACATGCCAAAGCAATGAGTTCAGTGCCTTGGCACTGTGTAAAAGCAGACTAACATCTACTGTACTGCTCCTCCTGCATCGTTTTAAGGACAGACTGGATGAGCAGCTGTATCAGCTCCTACGAGCTGGAACAGTCTTACATTGCAATTTTCTGCTTGCTCCAGAGGGTAGTATGGGTTCTGTAGTCACCTCTTGGGCATAGCCTGGAACTCGGCAGGACAAAGAGTGTATGGAACAGCAGAGAGTGTATTGGCCAGGAGCTTTGTGAGTGAGCAGCCAGAGAGGGAGGCTGGGCTGAGAAACACAGTGCTCTGCTTCTGGTCTACAGTGCAGCACACTGCAGCAGAACATTTGAGCAAAAGCTGTCACTACCTTGAAAGTAACACTAGCAATCTCCACTGCTTATTTTCCTCCAGAAGAAAGAAAATAAAGCCAAAGACATGGTGTAGGTTCTTTTCATGGCTCGTTATCAGGCAACAGAGGCCCCTAGACATACTCTTTACGCTCAAAATCTAAACCCAAATTCCACCTAGATTTTAAAATAAAATATATAAAAATATGAATCTCTAAAGGGAAGATTGTTGATTTCAACTCAAATCCCACTTAGCTTAGACCTAATACACCTCCCAACTTAATGGGTCTACTTATGAATGTCAAAAGCACAGCAAATATTGGGTTTCTTAAACTGTCATTAGAACAGTTCTCAGTAGTAACGACCTTATATAGGCTCCACCTTTCCAATCCTGAACTAGAATGCAAACAAATCATGGGAGTGTTATTTGCACACTCTTCCACTGAGCACTGTTTTGAAATGCTGCAGCACTTCAGACATGTATCTAACTATACACTTTTTCTTAAGTATTAAAAGAGGATACCGTGAAAAAATAGCAAATCTATGACATGGTAGTCCTAAATCTCTCTCCAACTCATTAAACAGAACCAGTAACTCCACAGAAATACAGGTTATGCAGACATATAATTGGTAGGTGAGAAACTTATTCCACATTCCCTCCTTTAATGTAGTCTTTCATCTAAATGTGAACGTTCATGAATATCAAATCTCTTCTGTTGTTACAGGGCTTTGTGTCTTTAAAAGAACTACAAGATGCTATTTCCTATTACCATGTTACAATCAGGATGCCTGCTCATGTGCTTCTCACTTCTCACCCCCTTATCCTGTTTCCCTGCCAATATTCCTTTCAAACACATCACACATTGCAAATATGAGGCTGTTATTGAGGATCTGTTTTCAAAGACCATTACTTTGATGGTGTTACTCTGGCTTTGGTATGAACAACTTTCTGTGCATAAAACCAAGGAAAACAAACAGGCATTTGCATAAGCTGGGGGTTGAGAGTTACAAACATGAGTCTAAATGATATTTACAAATACAGTTCAAGAAAACCAATCGCATGACTGCTTAACTTTGAACTCATGTACAGAGTGAAACACTTTAGGTGCCTCAGATAATCGCTTTCTGTTATTTTCTAATGCATTATAAAGTCCATTACAAAATTCTGATTACTGACAAACTTTCCTATCTCAAGTTTCGAGATTTCCCTGAAGTCAGAGGCATGCAATATATTCCTGCTTAACTGACCAGCAGGAATCTCAAGAATGAGAGACCTGAGGGCACTGGCTTGATTCACAGTGATTTTACAACAGAGCTTTTGGAGTATTGTAATAACCTGAATTCACATGTTGGGAGGAGGCAGAGTAGTAAAGAAAAGCTAACAATGGAATTGGGCTACTATGAGTAAACATGAATGTTTGCCTAACACATATGAAATCTGCCATGAAAAAAAAGAAAGAAGATGACATGATCACACCTCCTTTCAGAACAGCAACAGCAAAGACTACTTGGCATTGACAGAAAAGAGAGAGCACAGCAAACAGCAGCTATCAGTTCAATTTTTCCCCTGTACTTCTATATTGAAAGTTTTATTCAATACAGGGGTGGGAGGGAGGTAGGGAAAGGGAAAGAAGGAACATACTTGTTTTGTCCAATTGTTTCAAAATCCTTCACAATAATTGTTAGGGAAGATGAATTATCCAGAGCAATTCCTTTCAAGTCAAATTCAACAATCTGAACAAAAAAAATGGACCAAACCCAAATTATAATTACAAGTTTTGTAAAAATTAACAGCAGAGTAGCATATGCAACAAAATTATTCACAAATAAATTTTGCATTTAGTGAGAGACCCAATTCAGCTTACATTCGCAAAATCAAAGTAAAAAATAGTACATATTTGATTTGCTAATTACTAGCAATAGCACAATTAAATTGTTCAATAGTGAGCCATCATTCCTTTTGCAGTTCTACTTCCTCAGACGCACATACATATTGTCTTATCATCAGTAATATCTGATATTAATCCCCTCCAATACTGGCTGAACTCAGCTGCTGCTGAAATTAAAAAAATAGTTGTGTGTTCCTTTCCTTTATAATTCTAATTACAAGATGTAAGAAAAAATTTTAGTTTTCATTTATCATTGTGAAAAAACACTACCAAGAAAACATTCTCCCCAAGAAAAACATTACTGAAGATGCAAAATAAGACTAGGCCTACAAATAAGCCATGAGGATTTTCAATACATGATTCCTTCTAATTCTGTATGGTTTTTCCTGGTATGTAATAAATGATCTCACTATGTTCTCATATATGTGGCTAAACAACGGCTGGGTATCATTTTGATCAAAAGAAAGTGGGAACAAAACCAGGCCACAAACTCATCAGTTATCCATCCAATTTTACATCAACATATTACTTAATGAATTGTAATACCAGGTGCAAGATGAATCCATTCAGCTGCATTTACTAACACCTTGAAAGAACACAGCACTAGATCCTCTTTCCAACAATATACTCAGCTGTTGAAACTGACTTAATGACCTTACAAGCATTCTGTCTTAAAACGACCAAGGATTTATTTTTAAAAAATTACCTCATTCCAAACAGGATTGAGTTCATTTTCAATTTTCTTTGTTTTCTTTTTTTCATCTGCAAATACAAACAAAGCATGATTATTTGTTTTGCTAAAGCATTACAAAAATATCATATTTTTTACTTTCACTTTTCTAAAGAAGGTTTGAGCTTTAAACCAAATGTTCCAATTCATTTTACCTCTTCCAGAAATTGCATGTTTTACAATCAAGAAGTCCCCCGGGCAACTTCAGTAGTTGAGTCTTTTTATTCTGTTTTGTTTAAGCATAGTTAGATGTACTTCCAAAAAGCAAAATAAATATTTAGGTTTCTCAACCTTTTATGACCCTTAGCTTCAGCTTCAATAATGATGGAAAAAGATAGACTAAAAGACTTGGAGACATCAAACCAAACAGTAACCTCTAAGTGATAGCAGGAAAATACTACTTTTGAAAGTAGTAAAGAAAATGTGTTACCTATTTACCTTATTCGAGTTACAAAACACTTTTGAATGTTTAGCTCTGGAATAAAATCACATGGAAAAAAATCTTAAGAAGATATGCTTACAGTGTCAGCACTGTCTGGTTTAAATGAGCAAATATTAGAAGAAATACACATGCATGTAAGAGGAAATGCAATCCTTCCTGAAAAAATGGTTTCCAGAGGTTATGCAGATATGACTTCACCAAAATTACCGTGGCCTAAAAATTACAAAAATTACAAATTTTCCATACTTCATGGTAAAATTTGCATTTGGGCAAGCTACAAATCATAGGAATGTGGGGTGTGGTACAAATTATACATAGCTTGGCATTATTTTTCCTGTTCAGTTACAATATATGCATATAGCTCCAATGGAGGACAAGTCTTTTGACACTTAGAAGCATGAAAGAGCACAGGCAAACATGCAGCTCTTTAAACAGAGATTGTATACATTAGAGAGAACAAACAAGCATATTTAAGTACAGTCAGTAGAGCAGCTGCTGATTTCCAAAATCCGCAGCCACCACAAGAAGGCCAAGCTTCAGACACACTCCACATATTTAAGGACACCAGTAAAGATAATTGCATTTCTGTTACTGGAAGTTATGACTATACTTAGTCTGGAAAACCTTGCAAAGGCCTAGGAAGAAAGAGTAAGGATATGCCAAATGGGAAAGCCCATATACCCACTAGTCAGGCTGCGGACTGTGGTGGCTCTTTTTATTGAATGAGAGTGGGATGCACTGAAAAAGTCAGCCCATGCTGCAAATTACAAGAACTGACTCCCGTTTATGTAACAGGAATTGTCTACAATTCATACAGGATATTGACTCAAGTTGTAGGACAAAGGAAAGAGCTTTCATAACATACCATACGGCGGCCTGACATTTTGCAGAACAAAGCACTAATTAACAAGCTAGTGAGAGAAGTTCAACTTCATGCTATCTAAGAGGAGACAAATAATTTTCAAAACTGAGTAGCCCAGAATATCTGGGGTTGGGCACTGATTCTCCAAGTCTCTCTAGAAGCTGAGGGATTAAATGATGTTTTCATTGCCAGTGAAAAAAAGGAACAGTTACAGCTGCTTGCAAAGGAGATAGTAAATTAAAGACCTGATTCTGATGGAACTAATGGATAAGAGTCCTATGATCCCTGCCTAAGCTAAAATATAACTCTCTAAGGTAAGGAGAGTCCTGGCTTAAACAGTCAGAACAATTCTTGACAAGGTGCAAAATTTTCCACTCTGAATTATTTATTTTCACAAAAGCAAGATTTATGTTTCCACTAATATGCATATTCTGGGTCATACTGAGAAAGAAACCTTTTTCTATTATGCATTTGTGTGAAAGTTGGATGAAAAGTCACTGGGAAGCACAGCTTACATTGGGTTCTAGTTGTAATTTTAGAGTGTGACATTCACATTCCTCAAGGAAATATTTTGCATATATTCCCGTCTCTCTACTGACTTTCTTTTTATTATGCTTTTATCAGTATCTTAATGCACTGGGCGGTGGTGGTATTTGTTTTTAAGCTGTTGGCAAAGCTCTTCCTTTTTCCAGTCAAAAATCCCCATTGCCAGGCAGGGTGAGGTGGCCTGCTCAGTTATTCCAGGAGCTCATGTAAGTTTCAGGTCCTCAGGCTGTTTTCCCCTGCTGGTAATGACTGCAGCTATAGCAACCAAGACCAAACCACATCAGGATAAACTGTACTACAGGGCCGGTCACCATTTTCAGTGTGGCTCTACCAAGGAATAAGAAATTATAGTGGATACAGGTAGGACACTCTATATACTCATTTCTTTAAAAACTAACTACAGTAACTGTGGTACTGTAGAAGAAATCACTACTTGCTTTCTCTTGATGAAGGTGTTATACTACCTTATATTATAATGTGCTAGCTAATATTCTCAAGTGAAAACAACTGTAATAAGAATTGAATGGCCTATGAGTTGACTCAGTGTCCAAAAAAATTAAGATGAGCTGTTTACATAAAAACTGTTCCATCATTAAAAAGATAATTGCAGTATAGCAAGCCAATTGATGTTTCCATCTTAATTATTTTTCTATTGTAACTAGCATTTTAATCAACATCAGCAGGTGGGGCATAGCAGAAGCAAACATTATCTTTTACACCAGTTCTAAGTCTAAGATTCCAGAGAAAATCACATTTCAGTTAACTAAGTATCCCATACAACTTTTGTCAAAGGAGAATTAACATTGCACGGGGGCAGCAACTGCAGGATCAAATGGGCAGACCTCCAAAACCCAGAAAATAAAATTTAGGCATTTTAACTCTCTGCAGAACAATAAATTTAAATCTAGAGAATTACATTCTAAAACTATTTTCTTTCACATGTTGAAATATCAACTAAAATAGCTTTGAACCACAGCAGACCTGCTGAAAAGCTCTTAGATTAAGCACAAATTGAAAAAGGTTTTTTTCAAGTTGGCCCAATCAAACTAATATCATTTGACCTCAGGTTACTGCATAAAGTGGAATGAAGCAGTCAAAAGGAATGATCAAAGCACTAAATATCCTAGCATTGACTGCATATACAAGCAATTGAATCAATTTTTACACCCCAAGAAAACAATCTAACAAACCACGACAATTATAATGATTTAATCACTATCATTTAGTGTCAGTTTAGCAAATGGCAACCATTTTTCATATTAATTTGACCAATGATTTGTTTCATGTTGAGTGACAACTCAGAATTCTGCAAGAACAGCACCCAGCTCCAGATAGCAATATTCGTTTGCTCTCAGGGTGTAGTTCTCTTTGAACTGTGAGTTGTTCTTAAAGTAAATAAAAGTTCCATCCCATTGGACTGGACAAAAATGTGTTAAAAAAAAAAAGTGAAATGCTTGCACAAAACTCCTCTGCTGTATCAGGACAGAAACAGCTGCCTATTTCCTCCTGATATGCAGCTAATATATATCACTGCAATAACTATATCAAATACCTAGTCTGTAACCAGCTTAGTTAAACGAATTGGATGAAATTTATTCTATTCACAGATAAGACCGTATTAACTTATGTGTCTTAACATATAAAACATTTGCAGTCACTTTCATATTAACAGTTGCAGGATCATGAGTTTTTCTTCTCAGCATGGCTGTAAAAGGTCGGAGGCTGGAAGACTCTGTTTCCATGGGAGTCTTAAATTTACTAAACCTAGCATCAGCAGAGGCCCTGTAAATTAAAATTTGAACAAAATACTGTTCTAATGAAATGCCAACTTCCACAGCAATTTTCTGTCAAATGAGTGCTGTTCACTAAGACTTCACCAAGAACACTCCAGAGTCAAACAACACCACAAAAATGTGCTGCAGGGCCATGGCCAAAGTCCTGCAAATGCTTCAGTTTTTCCAGTCTAGAACATGTACTCCCAAATGTGTTTTTTATGTCCCCCAGGATTTACACTGGGTAGGGACTGAAGTTAAACATTGATGCCCTTTGACATAAACCTTCCCAAAACAAGACTGGTTTCCTATCTCTACACATTAACAGGGTGAGGGAGGAACCAGGAGAGTATATAAAAAAATATCTATAAACAGCCAGAAGTTGAACATATTTCAGATATGCCCTTCCACTTGGCAACTAGGCACTGCACTTACAAATTAAATCAGAGCTGCTTAATAGCTGGTAAAATCCTGGTATTTTCTGTCCTACTTGAATCACTCTGGACAGGAAGCAAAAAATCAGACTGTTGGTATGTAGTAAAATCACATAAATAGAAGTGACAGGATAATGGGAAATTAAATATCCTAAAAACCTGTCACAATTATGAAGCTGACACTGGTTTAGCATGTTTGGGAACATTAAAAATCCCAATTATAGTACATAAAGGATAAATATAAATTCATTCCTTTAATGTCTGTTGTCCAATTCCTGTGTTTGGATAATTGAAGGACTGAAAGACAAATCCAGCAATGCAGAAAAAAAATCTGTAACTTATATTTACTAGGTGAAAGTGAACTGCATTAGAGCACATAGTAGGAAGAAAAGGTTAGGAGGAGGGATTAAACAGACACTTAAGCATAAAGAAGGGAAGGTATAAACCAGCTCTGGAGTATGAAACTGCAGGGATAGAGGCAACACAGAAAGGCAAAACTGGCAGGAAAGCAAAGAAAGACAAGGAACTGAAAAGAGAAAATGTATACTTAAGAAGAGGCAATGTGAAAAAAACCTGTGAAATTACAGTATCATCACTTTTTGCAGGGCAAGTAAAATCATATTTTAAGAACTATGAAGTTCCAAAAGCTACTGAGACAGGCTTTGCCTCTTGTTCTAACACACAGGGTGGTTAAAAAAACCCACCAAACCTTGAAAAAAAGAAGGAAACTAAAGGAAATGGAATTATTTCACATCTTTCTGATGCTGAAATAAAGTTATCTGAAAACTTGTTACCTTGAAAGTTAAAATTCTGCATATGCACTACCTTGTCCTTTTCCAGCTTACAGCAGTCATGATTTCAGATTTCGTTTCTAAAGGTGATAAACTCCTGCAAGGATTTTTCACACTTCAAAATACCATTTGGATTTCAGTGCACAGTTACGAAACCAAGTCACCAGGAGTTAAGATGCCTGTTTTTCGTTTGGTTTGATGATCCAAAATTGCTTGAAGGTTTTGGCACCTTAAAGATCAATCAATACTAGAAATCAAGTTCCTCTAGTCAAGTCAGGTAAGGTAATGATGGCAACAGGTAAAGTATACTGTAAAATGTAATTAGCTTTACATATAAATGCTAGTTTTATCAGAGTCTTCTCCTTCTTCCATATATAACTCATGGGCAGTGAAAGTGAAAAATACAGTTTCCTTTCAAAATCTTGTAATTAAATAATCTCAACAGGAAAATTCTGATGTACAATTCTGTTTGTGAAAAAAACAAACAAACAAACAACAAAAAACCCCAAACCAAACTAAAACAAAGCCAAACACCTTCAGAAATTGTGCTACTGTTTTTCAAGATACTACTTGTAACAATAAATCAGTCACAGGAAAAATATCGGTTCAAAGTCATCAAGACAGGAATGATTTTTCACATGGAAAACAAAGTAATCTTCAGTATCAGAATTAAAAGTGGGTTCATTTATGCAATTAGATTTGTTTTTAAAGCAACAGGTTAATCCTTTGCAAAAGCTTATAAAATGTGGATCCTGAAACAGCAGCACAGCTGGTCAGAACAGACCAATGTGCTCCACCCAGTTCAAACTTCATTCAGGTAACTCCTGTCTCTAATTAAAAAGTCTTCACTAAAATTACATCAGATGTAATTTCAGGAAAACATGTTTTCCCAGATTTTCAAATACTTACAAAGGGCACTATCTTTTACAAAACGTCCTGACTGCATTTATGACAGTTTTCCTTACCTTTAAAAATAACAGAAACGATAGGATCTGGTTTCCCAAACTTGGTTTTAGGGATATTGGTAGCAGATTCCACAATCACCCGAAGCATTGTTTCCCGTCTTGCCTAAATGCTGACTACTACCGAAGGAATTAAATCTTCAGTTTCGCAGTCCTTAACTTCTGGACTGAAATGCTAGCAGGAAGAGGAGGCAGGGAATTGCTGGTTTACAGCAAAGGAGGTCTATGGGTGGATCTATGACGAACAAGCTACTCAAAGTTCTGGGAAAAAAAAGTCCTGTAAATTGACACCAGGCTCTGTCTTGCTGCACACAAAAAACTCTTGCTAGTGAAATCCTGTAACAGAAAGCGCACGCTGCAAAAACTCAGATTTCTATTGCTGCTTTATTCTTAAACTGCGTGATAAATCTCTCGTCAGAAACCAAGGCAAGAATAAGCATTAAGCAAGATGAACATTAAGCACGACTCTAGAACTCGAGCTAAACCACGTCTGCCTCTCGGTATACCAAGGTATCAAATTTCACGACGGCTTATATTTTTTCCCCCTAATTTTTAGAACTTCATTGTTCGCAAATGCTTTTGGCTTGTCTCCGTGCCAGCCTAGTTACAAACTGGCAATGATCCCCAAATACAGTGTAAGTCCTCCCCCTTCTGTTGTATTCTGGAACAACGATGTGTTACATAGTAAACACTGCAGCTTCCTCATGGAACATCCTGGATATAGTAGATTTCTTGAGGCATTACTGAAATATGTATCCATAACTAAAAATTTAAAAATATTAAGGAAATGCGTGCAAAAAAAAAAAATAGAAGTGACGGGACACTGTATTGTTTGGAGGCATATTAATGTTTTGTCTTAACATAAACATATGCACGAATACTCCGGTAACATGAACTAGGTCACACTTACATGATAAGTGCAAGAGCTCTGAGCTCCCCCATGCTCAGCGTTAGTTTTTCTCAGCTGTGAACAGATGTAAAAACCCGAGAGGTTCACGCTGCCACTGCCACACGTATCCTCAAGGAGAGAGGAGAGGGGAACCCAGCAAGATGGAGCAAAAGGAGTTACAAGTGAGCGCAGTTCAGCCTAATTTTCACATGGTCACATGAGAACTATCCTAGTTTACTTTGTAGTTTCTAACAGTATTAGACTGGCGTAGATGAAGAAAATTTCTGGAGAAGAACAACCACGCGTCCAGGAAGGAAAGAGGACACGGACACTGAACGGGCGCTGCAGACTCGCCCCGAGCACCCTGTTCCACCCTCCCGTGCCCCGCCGCTGCCACCCGGCTGGGAGCCCCGGCGGCTGAAGGTGGGGACGGCACCGGCTAGGAGGCCACACGAGGGGGCGGTGACACGAGGGAGAGGGGAAACGAGGGGGCGGTGACACGAA
>WEKY01031667.1:0-69106 GCA_013390045.1 Picathartes gymnocephalus | reverse complement strand
GAGGGGGAGGGGACACGAAGGGGCGGTGAGACGAGGGGGCGGTGAGACGAGGGGGCGGGGACACGAGGGGGCGGTGACACGAGGGGGCGGTGACACGAGGGACACCGCCCCTGCCGCCGCCGCCCCGCGAGGACCATCCGGAAACCCCGGAAGTGAAGCCTGGAGCCGCGGGATTCAAACTCCCGGAAGCCGCCAGGCCGAGCTCTGTCCCCGCACCAGGCCGTGACTCGCGGCCTTCTGAGCCCCGCGGGATCCGGGAAGGCCCGCGCAGCCTGCGCTCGGCTCCAGCTGTTGGAAGCCTTGTGCTGCCCGCTAGAAGGGATCGCTGTTCCGTAGCGCCTCGTTTGGTTTGTACAGGCGTCTAAAGATGAACGCCAAGAGCGCCATAGATCGAATTATTGGCAAGGGGGGCCTAAAGTCGGGCAACTCCAGAGCTGGCAGTGGGCTCGAGAAGGGTAAGCAAGAGGGCGCTGCCCCGAGGAAATCCATCGAGGAAGTGGCCACCGGGAAAGGCAAAATGACGGAGCCGGAGAGGAGCGGGCTCCTCCAGGTGAGCCGGGCTCTCCCCGAGCCAGCGCGGGCCCTGTCGCACGGATACGGCACTCGGCCTCCTCGGCCTCGGGAGCAAGAGCTCCACTTTTCCTCTCAAAACTTTTGATGTCACGACTGGTTTAGTCAGTTTAGACAAACTTTTCGTTTCACACTTTCATTGATATTTTTCAATGATAGCTGAGCTAATAAAATCACACTCATCTGACAAGGCTAGTATCTACAAAGGCTTGAGGCCAGAGGCGCCAGTTAGTTCATTAAGACCTGTCCTCACGTGTCCAATAGAACACGTCTCAGAGAATTATTTCAAGCACTTCCTGAAAAGACCTTTATGTTTGCAAACATTTGATTAAGAACACGCCAAAAAGTGCTGAGTGTTTGTTTGAATGGAATTGTCAAGCTCCCACTGAGCTATAGGTAAATGAAACTGTAATCGGGTCGCTACATTATTCTTTCATTGCAGCTAAAGAGCAGAAACTAAGACACTGCAAGGTATTGCAGCATGTGTTTGTCTCTGTGACTGTTTCAGTCGAGGTGAACCTGTGGCTGCAGAGAGAGAAGTTCAAGACAATACATCACCTAGTCACAGGCTGTCAGGCTTCCCAGAAGGACAGGGAAACTTTAGATAGACTCTAGAAAAGGATGCAACTAATGGAGACTAGGCACACTATTATTTTTAGGCCATTTTTTTTAACAAAAGGGCTTGTCATGTGTCGGTGCCACAATGTCAGTTGAGAAGTCATAAGCCAAGGATGAGCTATAGCTGGAGAGCTCATGCACAGTTGTGGCTAAATTCCTTAGTGTATGTGCTGAGTCTGTTGGTGTTTGCTCGGTGTTGGTTACTTGATACTGCTTTCCTATAAATTAGGAAAAAACAGGTGGAAAATCACCATCGTGTTTAATATACCGGGTACTCTTTGGTGTCACTATTTTAATTTTAGTGAGCAGTGGTTTTCAACCACTCCCTAAATGAGGCTCTCTCAAATTCAATTTCTTTCAGTTTCTCTTTCTAATGACTTAATGTCAACATGCAGGATTTCAACATCAGCCTTTCTCAGCAGAATTAAATGCTAGCACATCCGAAGTTCGTGCAGAGCCCCATGGCATCTCAAATGCAGTACTAATTCTGTGTAATAATTACCTGTGCTGGAGGCCTACTGGAAAAAGTGTGCTTGTTGAAAATATCTACTAAAGCACACTTTGAAGCTACAGGGCCAGATAATATGGAAAACAGGATCCTTCTCCTGAATGCTTCATTATATATAACTCTTCTGTAACTCACTCTCATATAGTTTGCAAGAAGGCCCTGCCATTTCCCAAAAGTTACCAAATATGCTAAGAAGTATACTAAGAAATGTAGCACCAACCTCTTTGCTGAAATTGTTTTGGCATTCTTGTACTGCTTTTGTTTTAAGGCTCATACACTGTAGTGATCTTTATTTATATGCAAAACTGAGTACCTACCAAGCCTGTGAAATTTGGTTCTTTGCATTCTTTCCTTGTTTCATCTATTTCAGACTGGTTTTACTATCACTTGAAATATTTCAGATGATCGCTCTAATATTGTCTGCTTTGAGTTGAAAGTAATTTTCTCTGCTAATTAAAGGCTAAGAGAGAACTTTGGAAGTGAGTATCATAGAATCACAAGGTCATAGAATGGATTCGGTAGGAAGAGACCTTAAAGATCACCTAGTTCTAACCCCCTTGCCATGGGCAGGGACATCTTCCACTAGACCTTGCTGCTCAGATCATCTCAAACTACTATAAACTTGCTAATGCATTTGATGCATAGACTAACACCTACTCTTTTTTATTCTCTTCCATTTAGAAGATACTTTCCCTTGAAAAAGAAAAAGAAAAATGCAACCATCTTCTTGGAGAGAAGGACAGAGAAATCCAAAACCTGAAAGACAAGCTTAGGTCCAAAACCAAGAATAGTGAAGTCTCCTTACTACAAGATCAACTAGAGGAAAAAACAAAGGAAGCAGAAAAGAGAGAACAGTTACTTTGTTCTCTATCAGAAGAAATTAACCGGTTAAAATGTAATTTATCTGCAGTCATGGCAAAATGCTCTGATCTTGAGAACAAAGTCAGTAGTACTTCTCAGGCATCCCAGGTAAACACTGAAGAAATATTGCAATTGCAAATTGGAATTTGTGCCCACTAAGCACCAGTACCTGTTACAAAATAGGATGGGTTTTTCATTTTCTTACAAGCTGTGTTGCATGCTGAAATATTCTTGTATGAAACAAGGCGGTATCCAGATTGATGTCTAAATGACGAAGAGTCAGAGAGTATGCTTCAGGCAACACAGCTGGGAGGGAATTACCTCCTGCTGTATTGCAAGGTCCCTTGTTCAAGCTCACACACAGGCAGTATGACTTGTGATACTACATGGGATGATCCATTGTTGCTTAAGCAGACACTGTGCCCTTCTCAGATTTGTGTGCTCAGTGATTAGACAGGGTGAGAAGGCAGCAGTGATAGAGACGTGGGGCACTAATAAAGACAAACTAAGCTCCTCACCTAATTCATCTTCAGTCATGAGAATATCTTTCCCCTCTCTGCTCTTATGAACCCTTGTTTGTGTCTCAGTTGTTAAAACTAATTATCTGTACTTTCTATGGCATCACACATGGTAAATTCTTCACTGTGACACAGGATAGGACAGGAATAATGAATTTTTCCTCTCATGTAAAGTGGTCAATAGGTATGGTGCCAATCCTTGGCAGCGTTTACAAGTCCATTAAGGATTCTATAGTTGTTTTTCTATCCCTGCCCCCTCTAATGTTCTTTGGAAAATGCAGTAGTATCTCTATGAGGGGTACAGGGAAGTTGTTTAGGCACAGGTGCCTAAAAATAGGTGCCTATAAGTCTTTCTTTTCCAGCTTTTAACCTGCAGATGGTGCTGGTTCCCTGCACTCTACATGGGAGTTGAGCAATTTCTAGAAATTCTGCTATAGCCAAATACGTAACAGAATATCTTAATCTACTACTTTTCAGTGATAATACATGTATGTATAGTACTTCTAATAATGCAGTATATTGAGAAATACAACTTAAAATGCAACGTATTTATTTTAAACTTTAAGAGACTTTAAACTTTGTTAGAGGTGCTAAAATGTATATTAAGTCAACAGATTTTCATCATATTTCTGTCAATAAACCACCAAAATATGGATTAGTTTAAAACCATAATTTTCTTTTAAATTTTTAACTGATTTAGCAACAGAGGACAATGATGTTTTGACTGGATGTCTTGGAGAACTTGAAAACAAGTCTAGCAATGCTGCTTGAAACTGCTAGGTGGCATATGAGCTCTAAAATGGAAACAAGTTGTATGATACAATCTCAGGGAAGTTTTTACTGAGGCAGGATTCTGATGTTCATAGAAACAAGTTCAGTGTCTCTAAATCCTATTTTTATTAGGAAGTGTTGAAGTTTAATAATTGCATTCAAAGTTCCGTATTTTTCAGCTATAAATTCTATTGTAAATTATGTTCCAAGACCCATAGAAAAATGTTGGAAAAAATAGAGTTTGGATTTGGGTGGTAATCTATACTTTTTTTTTCTCATTGAAGTTCCCTCTGACTTATACCTCCACAGTTTCATAAACACTTTGTACCATGCAGAGAAGATACATGTCAGAGTGGAAGATACATGACTGTGTAACTGCTCTCTAGTTCTAGATGGGTCTCAAGAACTCTCCTACTCATACATGTACATGAGCCATACTCACTGTACTGTGGATCAGGTCCCAGAAAATCAGGCAGTTTGTCCTTATGCTTCCAGACAGGCTTGCTTGATTTCCCAGATGTTTACATTCTTCCTGTTATCCCAGGGAAGCATCGAGGTCTCTGGCTTTCCCCAACAACTCCTGTAGGTCTGGCTTATTGTCAAACGTATGAGGATACAAAAATAGAAGAAACATTTACCTCTCTTTGTGTACTTAAATAATACCCTTAAATATCTTCATTTTTCAAAATCTCTTTGTGGAACACCCTTCAGGACTTCCAAGACAGCAGTTTAGCAGAAAATACATGATGGTTTCCTTAGGAAATGTTTTAATGTAATTATGAGTTGCGCACTTATGGAATAAATTCCATGTAAATCTTTGTCCCATATTTTGCAGAAGACTCTATTTTAAATATATTAAATGGCTTTCTACATAACTTGGATCCTTCAAAGAAACCCCAGCAACCAACTATAAAGATCTTTAGACACAAAAGGCACACCTGTTTTAATTTTTAAATGGATCTCTTTTAATTTTTAAAATATCCTTACACTATTTATGTGAGTTTAATAGGTATACAGGAGTAGCTTTGGTGTTTCAGCCATTTATTTTAAACAACACTAACAAGTTGTTCTTTGTCTGCAGGAAGCTGCAACAAACAGCACTGAACTTGAAAGACAATTGAAAGATGTAAGTTTCCTGTACATTTCAAGTACCTACCATCTGTACTGAGATGCAGAAGAATGTAAATTATCATCATGTACATTTTGGGTAGTATGGGCCCTCAGAGGGTATGTTTCTCTCTGAAATATAATCCCTAAAATTATTTTGTGACAAGGCAATAATTTAAAACCCAAAAACTGGCAAAAGAAAAAATTAAGATTTCCATTGTTTTTGAAAAATCTTGCTTGGAACATCAGCACAAAGTGGCTGCTGACAAATCAGGAGCCTCTAGGAAGCTGACACTGCCTAGGATAGCATGAGGTTGGATCAGAAACCTCCTGAGGTCCCTTCCAAGCTGAACAAGTCTATGAGTCAAGCAGCTAAAAAATCCATGTCCTTCTTTTTACAAACTAAATTGCAATGATGCAGTTTTATATTATTCCATTTTCAAGGTCTGTTATTTTATGTTTTACTCTATACTTGAGACTGAAGAGCTAATTCTTCATAATCTAGGCACGACTCATGAAAGCCTTTGTTCTTTAAGTAATTTTGCCATGGCTGCAATTTTAACTTATGCTCAGCATTCTAACTTAACTTTCCAAATGAAGATGGATTTATTTATTTATTGTACAGATTACTACAATTTGCAGCAGACTTAACTAGCTTATCTTTAAACTGTCTAATATATAACATCTAATATTTTTAAGACATAAGAGAAATACTTTCAAAATCTGATTAACTACCAGAGACTTTTTTGTTGTTCTTCTGCTTCTTTTCATGAAGGCTCTTGAGAAAAACCAACAGTGGCTATTGTATGACCAGCAACGGGAAGCATATGTCAGGGGATTGCTTGGAAGGATCTTTGAACTTGAACAGAAGGCAGAAATAGTTAGCCAGCAAGAATCTAAATCAAATTCAGAAGGTATCAACTTTATTTTTTCCCCCACAAGTGACCCAAGCCGTCATTATCTAGAGCATAAATTTTCTGAAAACAAATTATAGCACACTTAAAATCAAGACTTTGTTCTCAACACTTTGGCTGCTTATTGGTAAAACTTGGTTAAATAATATTTCTCTGCTTCCTGTTATCTAGCTGTGTTACTTGAAAAACAGTACTTCCTGTTCTTATCCACTTCAAAGATGGTTTTTTACAGCCTTGACACCCTATTAGCAACCTCCCTGTTTGTGGAAAGTGTTGAGGCAAATAGATGTACATCTCCCATCCTTCAAAGTACACTTTCAGTCGATATAATGGAAGCATTAAGGATTTATTAGCTAGGTGTGGATCAGATTTTTTTAAATTTACTTGTTTCAAAATAAATATTATAAAAATTACTCAAGATTGCCACGTTCTTTACTCACCTGAACAGTTGTTACAGGGCAAGAAAACCTGTCATAGGTTTTGGCACCTCTCCAAAGCAGTGTTTCACAATAAGGATCTGGCCACCTCCAGCTCATTTCCTTGCTGTGCAGTTCCTCAATATGGCACACTCTCTCAAAATTAATAAAATTAAAATCATATTGAGCAGAAGAACCAGAAGGTATTGACTTGCTTTTCTTATTATCAAATTATTAATTTCATACATGCTGCAACTGGACCTGCAAGGTAAATTGACTAAACAGAGCTAGCACTGTGTAGAGCAAGAGCATACCCACAGACTTGCCACTTAGTAATTCATGGGCAGTGGCTTGGTTTCTGTATCGTTTTGAATCTTTCTGGAAAGCAGCAAAATATCATAATCTTGTTTTGGTGCTATTCAGAAATCTGTGAACAATATTTTTAGAGGCAGGCAAACGCAGCTCACCAGGAAATGTACTCCAGAGTTACTGCAGTCAAAGGTTTGCCACAAGAGCAGCCAGGAGACTTGAAGTCAGGGTGTAAGAAGGCTCCTCTCTTAAGCAGCAAGGCAGTAGCAGAAATCCAGGTTTCTAAGAACCTAGCTATACAAGTTGAAAGTATATATGAAAACTTTTTCCAAGGAAAAGCTTTGCCTATCTCTGTAGATATCACTGCCCTATAAAGGAGTATTGCTAATGAGAAAGTAGGGCGTAGTTCATAGCTGAGGAAAGGGAGAACAGTCAAGCAGGAAACTCTCCCTAGTAAATAACACTTTGAAGAACTAGCGTAAGTCTTCAATAGGAAAAGTAACAAAACTTACAGTACCAAAAATCAGAAAAACCCATGAAATTCTGCGTCCCTCGTTCTGCTTCTAGATATATTTTGTATTGCTCCTGAATTTTTGTAGTCCACGTCTTAATTTTTTCCTACTTACTAAACTTTTCTTGGGTCAACAAGCAGAAATTTTCTAACCCTGCTATAAGTAATAGTTGCTACCTAAGAAGCAAGCATTTTTTTAATCAAAAGAACTGTCCTACTCTTTTCTATTTGCTATTTAGAAGTAAATTATGGCATACTATTTGGAAAAGATGGTCTGCAAAAGACAGTGGAAGGTCTGGCTTTGGTCAACAAGGTCGAAGTAGAATCTATCACATCCCCAAGGGTATCTCTGAGGAGGGAATAATGCCAGCAGCTTGGCTAAGGAGTCTAAAAGCGGAAGTAGGAATCCAGTGTCTTTGGGTCAGATTCCCATATCTCAGTATAATGCACAAGGCCTTATAAGAACTGTGTTTTCCAGTAAGTATATTGGTAAGGAGACTTAATGCATTATAAATACTGAAAGCTGTTTCAACTAAAGTTTACTTCTAATCTGAGCTGTGCAATAGCCTACTATGTCAATTTCTATTAATAAGCCTTAAAATGCTGTTAAAGATTTAGTGCTCTGATTTTTAAGTGGTTTTTTCACATTATTAATTCAATTACTTCTGACTCATTAAGGTCATCTACAAGAGGAAGAGCAAGAATACTATGACCAGCTGTTACTAACTGCAAAGAGTGATCCTGAGACTGAAAGACGCATGATAACCCAGCTGAGATCTGAACTTAATGAACTCAAAAAGACATATGAAGAAACACAAGGGGAAATGATGAGTTTAAATGCCTTACTGCAGTCACAACGGGTTGCTGAAATGAAGACTCAAGAAAATGAAAATAAAATGAAAGAGAAAGCACAAAGACTAAAACAAGAAAATGAAACTATCAAAGAACATCTCAGAGAAGAAAAAGAAAAGTCTGAAGATCTTTTATGTCAGGTAAGTGGGTGGATTTGGGGGTTTGAGATTATTAGCAAAGAATTAAGAGAGATGAAAATTCATGGTTAATCAGAATGGACCATCACTCTCTCTGGTAACTGTTCTTCGCATAGATCTAGCTAGACTCATGTCCTTGTGGTTAAAACGAAATTGTTTAAACAAGGAAGTTCTTTCTTCATTTATTTCCCTGGTCTTAAGGGACACGAAAGAGAAGTGAGATATTGAATTGATTCTAATATAGTTCATCCTTAAGACTAATAGTAAATGACAACAGGAAAGCTAAAAATTCATTTTATCATGTGTTCCTAACTATGAAATACCACTAATATTTGCTGTCACCTGACAGCTACAATACAACTGATATTTGAAATAATAGAATAACTAGACATTAAAGTAGGCCAAAGCCAGAACAACAGTTTGGTCTCTCACTGGTTAATAATGATTAAAATATGTTAAATATCATATCATGTTCATGCAAACATAGGTTTTGTGAGTATATTTTTGTCAGCATCCTGGCAATCGCCTGGGAAGCTTTAGTTTTTGGTTCCCCTTTTTTAACAATAACATCATCCTGCATTCCCTCTTCTTCATGTAATAATAGTTTTTCACTAGGGTTTCCCTTGCGGAGGTAGTGATTTGAATTGAGTTTGGTTCCTGCATAATAGGCATATATTTTCTGTTGGCATTGGAATGTAAGAGTTTGCTTCCATCCCATTATAAATTCATTATTTTTAAGCTTATTAACTATTGTATGTGGAAGTTGTTTGTTACAAGTATTTATCTGCCTTGTAGGTGCAGCTTCTTCGTAAATCATTGCTCAGACAGGAGGCAGAGCACACAAGAATAGCTTTGTTGGAACAACAGGTACCCAATTATGTGCTAAAGTGCTGATATTTAATCTGTGTTAGGCACAAAGTCTTTCTAGACTAACTTCACATTTAAGAATGATTACTATATTAAATAAAGTAATGCTAGGCATAAATATTCAACCATGCATAATCTCTTGATGCTTCTAAAAATTTTGACACTTCTGTCAGGAGGAAAATCTGTAACCTTGTACTGATAAGAGGGTATGATCAAATCTGATGCTATTTTCTCCACAATCACTTGTTCAACAGTTACAGCCTCAGTTAAGGCACAGGAAACATCCTAAAACTAATCACCTAATTGAAGTTTTGTCATATATATTTTTGATATAGAAATAATTGCATTGCCATATTTTCTATTTTCTTTATTTGAAATTGAAGCACCCTCCAACCAAAATGACTTTAAACTGCACCTCTGCTAAGGGAGATTTTAATACCTGGGCATGTGTGATTTTCACTGTAATGAAAACAACAGCAATTTTTAATTTTTCATTTAAATTTTCCTTTAATCCCATTTTAAGATGTTATTGCAGAGCAAAACTGACTTTAAATATATAAATGGGAAATATTCTTCCCAATTCATACTAACTTTGCCTTTAATTTTTCACTCTGGGGGGTTGCCAGATCCAGATTTGCACCACAGACTTAGAGAACGGAAAGCTTGATCGCCAGAACTTGAAGCATGAGTTAAACCGAGTTCTCAAGGAGCTGCGCAAGGCCAAGGAGAAAATAACTCATCTGGAACCTCTGGTATGTACTGAATAACTTGCAGGCGAATTTAGTCAGGGATTTTGCATAAAGATACATTGTACTTAGGGATCTTATTTCAAGCATTAAGTAAGTGTCCCTCCATCCTTTAGGTCCGTTTCCCCAAGGTGCAGATCCTGTGACAGCCAGGCAGGCATTGTTTTTCTTTCCAGCATGCACAGAGCAGGAGCACTGCAGCAGGAGCTCCAGAACAGTCAGGGTGCTGAGCAAGGAACACTCTGTATTTTGTAGCACAGTGTGTGACCCAGTTTTGTCTGTTGCACCATGACAAAGCTGCAAAGTGTTTCCACTCAGATTTGTTGCTGGTGAATAGGGCACAGTCCTTAGTGCTGTAACACATACAAGTCTTGTGTGCCATCAAGCCTTAATGTATTTTCCTGCAGTATTTGATCAGTGCATGCATGCCCCAGTCTTACAGTGAAGCTCCTCCTTTTCCAGAAATGCCGGGAATCTGGACATACAGAATCACAAGAAGATTTGCAAGCTGTATTTGACAAGAACCTGACCACATATGACAGAAGCCCTTCCCAGAAACATTTCAGCTGCCTTGATGACAGTTTTCTGGAATGTCCCAGGTGTAAAGTGACATATCCAACAAGCCAGCATAGAGAATTACTGGCACACATTGACTTCTGTACAGCTTGAGCTCCAAATGGACTTACTATCTTTGCTTCATATATGCTGCCAATATGCTGGCCAAAAGATCTTTTAAAGCTTTTTTCTTACAGTTGTATAAATGACTGCTAATTTTATAATTCAGTTCCACAAAAACAGTATTAACATTATAATTTGGCCTCAGTATTTTACCTCATGTTTTCACAAAACAGCTACTGCATTTTCTGGTTGCAAACAAGTATTTTTAGAATTAGGAATATTTAAAATAGTAAATTACTGACTTTATTTTTTTCTTTTTGCACTATTAAATGTAAGAATAGTACAAGCACAACTATTGTGTCAGACTACATTTTAGTTTTGGCATACCCAGTTCTTGGTTGTTGAATCCCGATGATTGTGGTTGTACCTTAACTGACAAGAATAGCTGCAAAAGATTTTTGGCCCTCATAGGTGCACTATATTTATATTTATTTATACATGGTGTGCATATATATGTGTAGTGTGTATAGTATATGCATACATGTGTTATATATCATATATATGTGGAATATATCAACCTCTTGATACATAAAAACTCAGGAGGGCCATGTTAGATCTTTGCTGCTTAAGATTAATGTTGAAAACATCAATCTTAATCAGCTGATTATCCTGAACCACCGTCAGGGTGACTAAAATGCTGACCAAGGTTTACTCTCAGAAAAACCAACTTCCTAGCAAACATAAACTTCCTTGGTGCCAAAGAAAGTTTATATTTCAGACAATGTCAGAGGCAATTTTTTAAGTTTGGATATAGAATTACGCTGAATTAAACTTGTTTTGCTTCTGTATTTTTGAAGTTAAAGTTGGGAAATGTCAGTTATTCAACCTTAGATTTGACAAATGTCCCAAAGTGCAGTTTCTAACAAATTGCTCTAGTGGATTTGAAGTATCATTGTACTTTGGTATTAATACAAAACACAAGTTAATGACAAATTCTGGCAACAAATTTAGAAACTGGCAAAAAAAAATCACTAATGGATTTGTAATTGCAATGTTACTTTTCTCTAACACCTTCTGTAAACTTGAATGTATTGTGAGCATTTTGTTACTTGCATCTGTAGTGAAGTCCCAACAAGAACTTACTTCCGTGGACATTATTAAAATGAGGAAATTTTACAAGACACACTAGTTAAGAATAAATTTACTTATTGTACAAGTTATGGTTTGCTGAGGACACACAAATGCCCAAGGTATATCTTTCTCTGGCCTGCTGATTCTGATTGCTAGCTGGTATCAGCTTTCTCCATCGTGCTTTGCTGCAAAACTGTGCACATTTACCCCGTGATGTTCTCCTTAATCTCTGATGCTTAAACCTTGTTCTTAAATATGAAGGTGTTTTCCAAGTTACTGAAAATATCAAGTGATGTTATTCTCAATTAAATCCAGTGTTCATGAGACAGAAAATATTAAAAGGTATTTATATCTGAAATATCTCTGCCAAGTTTATTGTATTACTCACTCTCCATCCACTTTTCAATTTCACTGTCTCTGGCTAATCTTTGTATTTGACAATTTGCTCAATTGCTAGCAACAGGTTTTCTGACCAGAGAAATGATAAATTAATCAGTACAACAGAAATTGTGCTTCAGAATCTTAAGGTTTTGCCATGAGGGAAATTGTCTTAATTTGATATCTTTTTAAAGATCTTTTAATTCAGGATAATAACTATGCTTTTCATTGCAGCCTAATAATTTTAATCTCTGATTAAACTACTTTTGAAAGTTCAAGTTTGTCTTTTAACAACACCTTAATCAGCTAGTATTCTATTCCCAGCTGCATACTCAGCGTGGTTTCTGCAAAAGGAGATCCTGATCTTTTATGTATTATAAATGAAATAGCTTTGCCTACTACAGGTCAGGACTCTTCAGCAGTTCTGAGGCTTTCTTAAAGTAGCATAAAACGCTTCCACATTAGAAACTGGTACTGTAGAGGGAGACTCAGAAAGTTCATAATGTGATAACATTTAAAAAGTTTTTTTTATTCCACCTTTTCTGACCTTTAACAATGGATTTAGTCCTACCTGATAAATATTACACCTAAGCACAAAAACCCCCTTGCTAATAAATTTATACTGGTAATTTATGTGGTATATGTTGCAAAATACCAAAATGACATTCTGCTGAAGCAAAACACTTACTTTGAAAGCAGATCCACAGATACTGTCATCACCTACATGTAATTAAAACCAACTGTAAAACTCCAACTTCATAAGGTATGCAGATCATATCACTGGTTTTTTCCATTCCTCAGAAGCTAAGAAATCTCAGATTTTTTTTTTTTTTATTATTCTGAAAGTTAATGAAGGAGATCTGCTGCTTCTCCCTTTAATTATATGTAGGAAAGAGGAATTTGTGCCTAACATGCTCACCTTTCTGGTAAGAATTAATTAGCTGTAAGTATAGTTCTTTGTAAGGCAGGAAGCAACAGCAATGTTTTCATTACTTCAAGCACTTTGGGTTTACAATTTCAGGAGCCTTTTTGTGTTATGTCCCTTTCAAGTAATTGAATTTCGATCTACCAGAAAGACTCCATTATTTGAAGTTGTTGATCTAGGGAAGCTTGGGGACTTTACCAATACTAGCATATTTATGAGTCCTAACTTCCACACTGTTCTTTTTAAAAAGCAAATTAAATGGTTTTGATGCAATGTTGGGTGGCTGGAAAGACAGGTAAAACTCCACAAAATTTTTTTCCATAAGAAGAGCTGCTTGTGAAATAAAAACTGAAAGATGGCTCTGTTATTTTTCTTAGATCAATGAATCAACTTCTAATACTTTACCTGCTTGTGCAGCTTTCAGTCTTGGTTTTGATAACCATCTTTCACATGGTTATGTTGATTTTGAGTATTGTACTTCAAGAACAATTCAGATTAATATGAATGCAGTAGAAGTCTCAGATTTCTGATCAAACTCATGGAAGAACCAGGCTTATCCAGCCTAGTAAAAAACATTAAAAATTACAAAATTTCATACAGAGGAAAGCGAAAAAAGAAAGTCTTCCAATGTTCAGTGAGAAGAGTAACATATTCAAAATTCCAACAGCTAAGGAAAATCTTTCTGGTGGTTGGAATAGATGAGCAGTGAAACACATTGCTTATAGAGGCTGTAAAATCTCCATCATGAGATTTATGGGAACACTTATGTAACTACCTAAACCATCCCTGACAGGCGAGTCTGCCTCAGCTCAGGGATATCAGCCATGGATTTCTCACAGTATCTTGAAGCCCTGTTTTTAATGGCACATAAAGACCTGCAAGAAAAAAAGACCTGATAAGATTTAAATAAAAAAGCCACAATGGTTATTCTGCACGGACTCTTCATGTTATTTCACTAGACTCTAAATTAGTGGTTACTGCACCAGAAGCCATTAAAACAGTTTAATCTCATGTTTCTCAACTGTAAAGTTAGTGGTATTCCTGTATCTGTATAAACTTCTAGTCTAAGCAGACAAAGCTGTTTCAAATCAATTTTTGCACTCATGCATCACTGTCCTGCTGAAAAACAACATAAATGATGGAAGCACAACTTGATGTCACTTAATTCCTCATTATTGGGAAGTGCCTCATTCCCACATCGTTTCAACAAAACAGCACAACAGTGTCTGGTTCTTTGGTCTTGGGGCCTTTAGGCTGCCCTCCATAAGGTGCTCCAGGAAGAAGATTCAGAAAGCCAGTGACCTGAGTGGGAGCTGGCCAAGCCAGCCAGTGAGAAACATGACTGCTCAAGAAAGGCTTAGTGCACAGAAAGGAGATGCTCTGAAGGAGTCACAGATGTAAATTCTCTCCTAACATTGTCAATGTCCAATGAGTCTGTCGCAAAAAAAATGCAGGCTTCAAATAGGACATGTATCCATGAAGTGAGACTTCCCCTCACACCCAGTGCCCCTTCAGACCAGGAACAGAGCTCCCCACCAGCAGTCAGGGACAGATACTCATTTGGTGGTCTCTATGTCCAACCAAAATTTTCAATATTTTATACTGAATTAATAGCTCCAAAATATCTTGTAAGAAAGAAGCCTTATCATGGTGATATCCAGCCAGCTTCTTGACAGAAGTGCAACCAGGTTTAATTTCCCTCATCAATTCAAAACCGGTGAATGTGCACACTGTGCCTGTGAAAATGATAGTTTTATCAATGTAACAGCCTTGATAGGGTCAGTATTATCTCATTCAACTAGACAGAAAACTCTTCAGCCTAATTAAGGCATACATGATTTCCAGATTCAGTTTATGGGAAGCTCCAAGTCACATCTTATCAGTCTTCTCAAATGGCCACTGATAATGAAAACCATAAACAGTGCGGGAAATAACAGAATTAACATTACATTAGGGAAGCCAGAAGGGTTTACAGCAGAATTTAAAGCATTATTTGAACTTTCATTGCTGTTGCAAGATTGATGTTTCTGTTTCTCCAGCCCTAGCTTAATGCTGCTAAGGAGAAGCCTGACAATATGGACAGGCGTTCTTTGCAGCAGACAGGCACCATAGACCTTACTTCAGAAATATGTGGCTTTTAAAAGTAAAGCTGCTACCCCAGTTCTGAGCTGAAGACCCCCTGTTGCTCCAAACAAGTTTCTTTCTCTAAGGTGAGAAAGAAAGAAAAGGGAAAGAAAAGCAAGCCGATTCTCCTTGAACTTCATGAACAAGAGCATTCTCTAATCACTGGGTTCTTGACTATGAGAGGAAACAATGATATCTGTGATCTCTGCACAGCGTACAACCCAGCAGAGCTATGTGTTCAGAGAATGTCTGAGTACATCTCCTCAGCACGAGAGGCTGGTAACAAGTTAATTTGTAAATCCTTCAGACGTTCACCACAGCTTTTGTTTTGATGTCTCTGCATCAAAGCTCATTAGCAGGAATGTAAGTAACCTTATGCACACCTGAAAGTTAAACAAAAGTCCAGTGGCACTTTAACATCTGACTCTGCAAAAACTCACTCAGGGTCTCAGTTCCTTGGTAAAAGTGTTCTACCAGATCCTGCAATGTCCAAACAAACCATTCTGATAACCTGCATTCACTGATAAACTCCCTAAATCCATGGGCTAGATGTGTAAGTGTAATACAGTTTCTAAAACTGTTAACAACCTCATTTAGTTATAACAGTTTAGCTGGAGCTGAATCACTCTGGTGAAGCTTGGTTAACATGCAGCAAAACAGAAAACGTGACCTTCTGGGGAAGTCTGTGATACGTGGATTATGTTCTTAATTTGCACTTGGTTCAGAGAGAAATCCCTTCCTTACTGCAAGCCACAATGCTGATGTTGGCAAACTTCTTGTGGTCCTGACAACCAAAAGCTGACCCAGCTTTTATTAGAAAGCACATCTACTGACAGTATTATCAGCAGCTCTGCTTTTGGCTGAGGCCTTGGTCAGTAATGCTGCTGCTACGGCTTTAAACTACAGCACCACTGGCACTTATCCCAGGAAGCATGCCAGCTTCTGATGGATACTGACCACAGCAAAATGAGACTTCCCGGAAGAAACAGTACTTGCTCATGTCCCAGAAGAAACAGGGATTAGTTTTTGACATGATGACATCAACAAAGCATCTAGCTGTTTTCAGAGGACACAGGAATGTGTGAGTTTGCTACTATATGTAAACAAAGAGATGCATTTATATTTGCACTAAAAGTTTACAATTGTCCCTTGAACATTGGTGGAAGCTCTTTGGCTCACTGATATGAAAGTATAAAATGGGTGAGCAGTTAGAAAACTTCCTAAAGAACAAAACAAATCAAAATAGACTTGTATTTGAAACATACCTTAGAGTGGCGTAACTTCTAAGCACAGGATTCATACCATCTAGAAGAAAAATAGCTGCAGTGTGATATGTAAGAGCAAAATTAAAATAGAAAGCTAACAATGGTTGAAACTTATGCTAAAAACCTTATTGTGCAGACATGAGTCATCTACAAGTTTGCAACCTCTCTTGTGAAGACAAAGAGACAACATTTCTAATGAAACGAATTTACATCACTTAGCAAATATTAAATGTGCAATACATCTGTTACGGAAATCAGTGCTATTTACCCAGTGTGATACAGGTGCACAAAAATACACCCAATGACTTAAACACCAATCTACATGCAAGAGGATTCATAAATAAGGCAAAAACCTTTACTAAATCATATGCAAATGGAACTAGAACTCCCATCTCCCAGAGTCATCTAGCCCAAGTGGTCCCTCTCTCTGGGAATATTTCTTAATGCTCAAGAAAAAAATAAGCTGATCGATCCCCATCTGTCATGACAGTTCATGGTTGCTGGGGGAACAATCTGAAAAGCAGAGCTTGACTAATGGTATCAGGTAACACAGCCCTTATCTGTAACAGAGAAGGCCAAAGCCTGGGCTTTCATAGGATGAAGAAAACACCCACGAAAAAGGAAACAAGATTTTTCCCTGCTAGGTTAGGCAAACCAGATCCACAGAGCTCTCTGCAGCTTTCATTTAACTTAGAACAATGAAATCTGAGTTGACTCCATGTTTGATTCTGAGCATAAAAGCAAACATAGGTTAAAAAAATTATATGGGTTAAACAATCATAACAGGTTTCCAGGCATTCTGTTAATCACTTCCTTGTCATAAGCACACGGTGCACATACCACACACAGCATCCACCTATTACTGTAAAGCCAGAGTAGCTCTGTGGAGGTTACGACTTCTCTCTTCCTCAGATTTCACGTTGTGAGGGTTGCTATGATTAGACCTACCCAACAGCAAATACAACTTTTGTACTTCATGGGAGGGAAAAGAAAGTTACTCTCTTAGATAATGGATCCATTAGATCCATGAGTAATCAGTCTATTTTTGCTCCTGCAAGGAGCCCCCATTCATTTGATCAAAGCTGATAGAAACATGCATGTTTCTTCACACCTCTGCAGTCCCCAGGCACAGGATTTTGTGCACAAGTCAGTGTGAAGTTCACTCAGCACACTAAAAACAGACTAACAGCATACTAAAAGCAGCGTTTTACCTTGGTTCTCCTGAGCAAACAACAGGCTTATGCCAAATAACGTTCTCACTCACACCTAGGGACCAAAGCTAAAGGTGATACTTTCTAAAGAAGATCAAAGATCTACCCAGACACTTCCACACATCATCTCATTTTCAAACCTTCTGCTCCTCTGGCATTCCTTTCCTCCCTGTGTGAAAGTATCTTAATTTCTTCAATAATGCAGCTTTGGATGTTTCACTCCCTGTTTCATTTCCCCTATTCTGTTTCAAATATGTTTACTTTTACCCTGAATTGACAGGGCCGGTTTCTAATTTAACTTTCCACTAATGTCAAGGGGCTAAAGATTTTATTCATAATAAAATTTGCATTAATCAGTGCTTCCCTTTCCAGCTGCCCCACCTCTGCTCCCCCTGTCCTCTTAATGCCTCCCAAGTTTTCACACAGGTACAATCAGACTATTACAATAGCCCTTTCCCAAATCCCTGCCATTATTTAGAGCTGACCACACCACTGCTACTGCCAGCTGCCCAGAACTCTGGGGCTAGTCTATCAGCTTGTAAAAAGTCCCAGACCTGTGAGGTTGTGGCAACTAGAAAGTATTGCTATATTTCAAGATTCACTAATCATTTTAAAGAATCAGTCCATTGCAGAGCTAACATAAACTGTAGCTAGATATGCCAGGTGTTGATCATAAATACTAATAAAAAATCAGTAGGTCTATTAAATTTCCTGAAATTTTTGTAATATGGGTGCAGACTTTTGTCTCCCATGAAATGATGTAGAATAAAGTACTTATATCAAGGCACTTGCCAGTCACTTGTGTTGCTTGCTGAAAAAAGTCCCAGTCTTTGCAAGTTTTCTTATCATCTTCATTTGAGTACATAGCCCATCCCACTTAACAGCAATTGTGCCCAAATTTCATAGAGTCATCAGTCAGCAGGAGCATTTCATCCCCCTCTTTCAGCTGCCCAGCAAACTCCCTGTTTGATGAGATGCCATAGATAGTTAGAACCACTTATAATTCAGGAGAAAACATGCTAATTAAAATAAATGCAAATTCTACACAGGCAAAGACGTGGGAAGCAGTCCAGGAAAGATGTCACTCTTGTCATCCCTCATTAGGAGATTGTCCCTTCAAAGGACCAAGTTTCTGGAATCCCCACTAATCTGGAATCCCCGCTAATGCCGTTGCGTAAATGGTTGATGGCAGGGTCACACCCAGGCTACTGCAGAAGCACCACCCATCACCTGCTCCCCGTGGAACAGCAGTTTGGAATAATACCTCTCACCTAATCAAAAGGTTAGGGCACTCTTGAGCACCTGCACTGGCACTCAACCAAACGAATTCACCCAGAGCTGTCTAAAGTTATACAACTGTTTACATACTTTATGAAAACATTTTATCTTCTTTTATGAGACATTATCAGCCTGTCTGTGACAATTTACGTGCTTCACTCCTAGCCCATTTCTAAATCATCTGGAGTGAAGAGCCTAAGTGGACAGCCCTACTTTTGTTTACAGTCTGAGCAACTGCTTCTAGGAATTGAAGTTCAGAAAAAATTAGATATTTTCTAGGTTTGTCTTACTCAACAGGCTTCTCCAGCAAGAACTCACAACACAAGTGAGATTCTAGATCAATTTTATACGCAGATCCTCAAAATCTTGTCAGTGACACTGCTCCACAGTTAGGACAAGCAATGCACCGGTCTACTATTTCCAAATGCCACTGTCAATACAGGAGGTGATGGGTAAATTCATGGGGTTTTTTTTGTTTTTTTTTTTTACCCTAGATTAGTCTGGTCATCCCAGGCTCCTGAGGAGAGCTCTGAGAGTGGTGTGGCAGCCATCCATGTTTTTAAGCCATGCACACCTGCATTGGATGGGAGCAGACTGGGTGGCCTCCCGGGGTCACTGGCACGCCAGGGGCCTGCCTGGAGAGCCGAGCAGACCAGGGCCAGCCCTCGATGAGGTAGCTGGGCCTGGGCTCCTGGGCATGGAGGTGCCAGCGTGCTGACCCACACCCTGCCCAGAGAGGTGTCCCGCAGCCCCTCACTGCCGCCGCACGCACTGCGGCCTCGCCTTTGTGTGAGCTCCACCGTGTTTACTCTCCCACTTCCTTGTTCCACTCCAGCGCGAGGGCCATAAACCGCCCGGCTGGCACGGCTGAGCCTTTGGTGGCAGGGGCAGGAGGAAGAGGAGGGAGGGGGATGGCGGTCATCCCCTGGCTCTGTGCTGGGAGGGCACCCCAGGTGCCGCCCTGGTGGTTGGGAGCGCAGCCCTTCCCCTAGGGCTGGTGCCACCATCCACGGTGGGCCTCTCATGCCCACTGGCCACCCTCATGCCGGTGCCCAGAGGCACACCAGGAGAGAACAGGACCTATTTTCCCTTCTTCTCAGACTTCAGGGGCCACAATGTGACGGCCCTGCGCATCGGCGAGTCATCTGCCCTGGCCTCCATCTTCCTGCTGTCCTTGGTGGGAAACATCTGGGGCATCTGCCTGCTGGTGAGGCGGCACCGCCGGCTCTGCGCCGCCAACTGCCTCGTCCTCAACCTCTTCTGCGCCGACCTGCTCTTCATCACCGCCATGCCCTTCATCGCCGTCGTGCGCTGGACGGAGTCCTGGGTGCTAGGCGACGTCGTCTGCCACCTGCTCTTCTATGTGGTGAGCCTGAGCGGCACGGTCATCATCCTCTCCCTGTCGGCCGTCAGCCTGGAGCGCGTCGTCAGCATCGCCCGGCTGCGCCACGCCGCCTTCCGCCGCCGCAAGGTGCTGGCCGCCGCCGTGCTCCTCATCTGGGGCTTCGCCGCCCTCGCCACCCTCCCGCTCTGCTGCTTCTTCACTGTGATGCAGCTGCCCGCCGCCGCCGGCCAGGTGAGGGCGAGCGCCGAGCGAGGGAGAGCGGTCAGCGAGGAGATCGCTTGCAGGGCGGGCAGCGCTCTGAGTAGCGGGCAGGTGCGCGGCTGTGCCCGGAGGAGCGGCCGGAGCTCCCCCCGGCCGACCGTCCCGTTAGATGGGAAACGCGCATCGGCTGGGATTCTCTGCGTTCCTCAGTGCGGCTCGGAGATCCCCTTTTCAGCTGACTTCCCCTTACCGAGCGATCAGCATCCTGGGAGAGTTGCCCTGCACCCGCAGCCCCGTCTGTACAAAATGGCCATGCACAGATTTTTCTGCCTAATATTTTGAAAAAGTGCACCCAACGTGACACTTGAATAAGTGATTAAGTTTACGGTCTGTAACTTTCAATTTTAAAGTAGCCATTAGCATTTGATATGAAATTAATGGGAGTATTCCAGTTGTGGACACGTTTGTAATTGTATGGGTTTTTAAAGCCATCAAGTAATATATTGCGTGACTGCCTTGTCTAAGTAGAAGGTTTTCACAGTCTTGGTTTAGTCTTGGTTTAGCCATTTTTTTCCATAAGCATAGAGGAAGATAAGGACAGTGCTGTACTGAAAACAATGATACAATATTACTTTTCTTCTTCATTTTTTGTAAATAGGACATTCAAATTTGCACCCTGGATTGGCCCAGCCCTGCAGCAGAAACAGTCTGGGATACGACCTTTGCCATTGTTTTCTTTCTAATACCAGGATTAGTCATTGTCATGAGTTATTCCAAAATCTTACAGGTATGTTTTTCCTTTAAATTTTGTTGTAAAACAAAGGGAAGTAAACAGTAACTCACTAGGCATCACCATATTGTCACTGATTACAAATACACGTAAAGGGAACAAACATCATTTGCTCAATAAATGATGAGTATGCGATATAAAATGAAGCATTTCAACCTGCCTATACATTTCAATTAAGAACATGCTTCAACAGCACATTACCAGAGGCCCAACACATGGTTTATCTTCTTATATATATAGTATTAAATACACTTCTCTATTTATGTGCTGTTCATATTTAAAGAGTGTCAGTCTCCTGAATGCTGAAAGAGTCGAGCATTTGAAATAACACTAGATTTTGCTTTCCTTGAGCCTAAACTCCAGTCATAAGGGATTTAGAAAGCAGAAAAAGGCAGGACTAGAAAAAAAACCCATCCACTTTTTGATCTGCTGGCTTTCTCCAGGTGTCTTAATACACAGATCTCATTAGATTATACCTAATCCTCCACAGTTTCAAATGTTGCAAACAAAACCTGTAAATTAAACCCCCTACTTCGACTTTCCTTCTAAGTAGATGTTGTTTAACATATATGCTGAAATACAAGCCAAGACACCTAGCACCACAGAGTTTTAATCTATATTCTAGCAAGCATTATATTAGCATCTAAATTCCTTTTAAACTATCAAAAACCAGAGTGAGAAAGATCTGGAAATCTTCAAACCAGGCATTTCAAACTAAGCACTGCAATGCCTAGGTTTTAGCAACCACCCACAAGATCCTTGATTCCTTTATTGGGCAATTAAATGTCTCATAATATGTATAAGAAAATCACAGCTTTTGGAAAGGAACATGAAAATACACACATTATTGAGCAAGGAGTTAATTGGTGGAATGCTGACCAGCAAGGGGCTGTAGATGCATGCACCAGAGCTGCGTGTAGGTGTTTCAGTGAACTTAGGACCTAGAATCTGGTCTCCACACGTCCTTGCCTATTGATCAAGCTTAAACTTGTGGTAAAAGTCATCAGCCTGTAGTTTCTGTACTGTCTATTAGTTCACTGTACCCTTGAGGTAAAGGCATTAGGTGAACCTCTTCTAGTGAAGTAAAGTACCTGCAACCTCATATTGCTGTAGGCAGAGCATAGAGTAACTCAGTGGAGAGTGTGAGCCCTTTGAAAGAACTGCAAAATACTGCAGGCCAAGGAACGCCACAGTTCTTGGTCAGAGGCCAGGACAGGAATGGTGTTTGTTGTGTTCTTGCAGACTCCAGATTACAGGTAAATTTAGAAAACAAAATGGCACATAGGGAGCTAGAAACCAAAATCAGTGTTTATAATACTGGATTACAAGACAGCCCTGTGATGCCCTGCTCCTGTTTCTTTTCTAACTTGCTGACAGAGATGCTAAAATACATTCCATTTCCACTGAAATGAAGAAGGCTAGAGGCCCATAGAGGATATAATTGAATCTTCTCTCTCTCCAGGAAGCAACCAGAACTGAGCTGGAGAATGTCTCAATCTCTGAGTCATTCCCAACAGCAGACTCACTGTCACTTTGTGAGAGTGCTCTATTATGCCAGTGCACACATAGCATGGTTCTCAGTATTGCTGGAAGCAGTGCCAAGCATTCAAGTAGTCACATTACAACGTTGGTGACGATGATGATGATGATGGTGATGGTGATGACTAACTACAGATATAAGACATGAAATTTTAACAAATATACCCTGCTGTAAATGTATACTTCACAATTTACTCTGAAACTGAATATTATTTTTACGTAACACTTCCCAGAACCCTGGCAAAAATGATAGATTAGAAGCCATGATTTGTAATTTATTTGGTTTTGCCTCTCAGGCAAGACTTTGTCAGAGGCTAGAGCTAGGGAAGATGTCTGTTCTGGAAGTTACACACTTATGTATATCTGACTTCTAAGTTCCTGTTTGTCCAAGTGTGGTCCAGATGCCCACGATAGCTATCTATACTGAGCAGACCAAAAAGGGATCCACAACATACCACTGCCACCCCATTTCTCTTGAACACTTTCTTAAGATGCAGTTGTGTGTTATTTACCACAATCTTCGTGATTCTTGCATTCTTAGTTCTAGGCTGTGCAGCTCCTGCAGGAAAGACAGAAGGGACAGATAAAAATGTATCTGATGAGGACATTCTGTAGCAGTTTTGAACAGTGGAGACTGAGAAGTGTACACTACCCTGTTTCCTACTTTTATATTAGAAGTGGATATTAGTCTCTTGCATATTGTGAAACCTTCATTCTTACTAAGACAGGTAGGTGCTCTCTGAGAACAACTCTTGGTTCGGACTGTTTGGAGGAGTTAGCCTAGTTTCTGGATTCCAGATGGGTACAGCAGAAGATCATCAAGGTGGAATAGTTTTACATGCTTAGGACATCACAATTCTCTGCTCCTCTTAAACCAGGGAAACAGCTAGTGATACTGTCTCCTTCTCAGCCTCAGAAGCTGCTAAGAAGCCCATCTTTGGTTCATGGGTTTAGATTTATACACCTACATTTTATTGAAATATTTAGTTGTCTAGAGTCTTAATGAGTGTTTATCTCTGACAAATTCAGAAAACTGCAAACAGAATGTCTCTGTCTCTCCAAACATTTTCATTCTTTCGTGTACCAGGAAGTTATGAAATGTTGCTAGTATTAGTGTTATCCTTCCTGTAGTTTCTGCTAAATGGAAACATAGCAGGAGGAGTCTTAAACTTTTTGACTTTGCTATATAGACAGCTAATTGATCAAGGCTTTTGGAAACACTCCTTCTTTATGCAGGCAGGGGATAAATTGGCATCTCAGTTATTTAGCACAAATCTTTGTTTGTTAGCTATTTCAGTTTTATTTTATTTGCATCAGCTGTATGAATGTAACAAACTTAATTGCGCCATGCCAACTTCATGGAACACAGGGATGTAGAGCAGGGCATTTAGAGTTTTCTGCAAGCCACTGGGTTCAATATTCTACCTAAAGACAGATTATGCACACCCATGAATACTAGGTTTCCAAGCTACCCATAGTCTAGTTTATTACATCAGAGAGTACTTCTACAAGACACAGATTTTTATAGTGACAAAAGGATCTGTAAGATTTCATGTTAGTTCATAAAAAGCAGTTGTGATTACTGACTGAAAAACTGTGTGACACAAAACAATGCACAATCTCACTCACATTTAAAATAATTTACTGTAATAAATTTGTGCTCCTTCTAATACCTACATTACAATATCAGCATGGCCATAAGAGAATTGGATCACATTCCTTCTTGCGCATCAACAGGATTGTTAACTATGTTTCAGTTTGCGTTTGTGAAAAAAATCAATGGGTTTCTTTAGGTAGAATAAATGAGGTCATAATTTGAATTTAATGGGATTTCATGAGTAATTAAGACTGTTTTATGCTGGAAAGTATTTATGACTGGTAGAGAGCCATGAAAAGAACAACTGCTTTGCCTAATATTGAGATGCGTTCACAGCTGAGAGGAAAAAGAACTGCTGGTGAAATGGAACCATTGACAAAAAGTACAAATGGAATTCTACATTGCCTTTTTTTGTAGTCACTTCAAAGTAAGACATCATGTGCCAAGATTTACTTTTTCGCTTGTAAAAATGTGTTTCAGTGAAAGTTACTTTCTTCTCTTTTCCTGCAGATTACCAAAGCATCAAGAAGAAGTTTAAATGCTGGTTTAGCCTGCTCAGAACATCATCAGATTCGTGTTTCCCAGCAGGACTACAAACTATTCCGAGCCCTCTTTCTGTTGATGATCTCTTTCTTCATTATGTGGAGCCCAATAATAGTAATTATTTTTTTAATTTTAGTTCAGAACTTCAGAAAAGATTTAAATATTTTGCCATCAATTTTCTTCTGGATAGCGTTATTCACTTTCGCCAACTCTGCTGTCAATCCAGTTCTGTATAATGTTGCCCATTTCAGACGTAAATGTCAGGAAATTCTTCTCTGTTGTACAGGGAACTCTGAAAGGCGTGGAGCAGGTACAGACACTACTGCAAGAAGAAGTAACCGTGAACAGCCACATTTGTCTTTCATCACCAGATAATTTTTTAAAGTCTGAGCTGTGCCACGCTTTGGATTTTGCCTATGCTACCCCACGTCACATAGGTCATTATGTTATAGTATTATATGCCAGAGGAGGAGGAAGAAAAGCGAAATATGAATGTTTAGTTCCTGCAGATAAAATTCTCCTGACTTCATTGCTTTGTCTCAGTAAGATTTGGACAATTTAATCCAATGGATTACGCTGAAATAAATAGAAATATGGCACTGAACTTGGTGAATGTCAAATAGCTGAATTAAGTACTTAAACTTTCTAGTGAATAGGTTCATCTTCAGAAAGTATCTGCTTTTTTTTAATCCAATTTTTAAAGGGAATTTGATTAAACCCTTCAATAACTGACTGCCTGAATGTAGGTTTGAGCAGACTAACTGAAACAAGGTGATGAACATGTGTTATCACCAAGTAAATGACCAGTTTAGTTCCATCTCAAATTAAAAATATGGACTTAATGCATGTGAATTTACAAGTAAAGAATAAATAAATAAATGGTTAATTGTCATGTGTAAAATAGTTCTTTTAAAAATATGCATATTTTTTATGTCTTCACTAGTTATATAATAAAGTTAGTAATATATAGGGTCACTGAAATTCCTTTCTCTTTTCTAAATGATTGCCAGTATTTTCTAGAGAAAAGATAATGTTCTATTTGAAAGGAAAAGATATGTATTTGGAGGTTTATGATAAATACTCTTTTGGTCAGAAATTGAAAACACTAAAAAAAGGCAAGATTAAATTCTTAATTATCACCATGTGCCACCAGTTCAAAACATTGCACTAAGATAACAGGCTACTAATGAAACCAATGTCTACATATGTACAGATTTGCATACAATTTGCATCCCCTGTAATCCAAGTTTATTAAAATGTTTCATTGGTTTATTAACAAGGTGAGCTACACAGCGCAGATAAATATATTGAAAATCTAAATGAAGCCATGTAAAGCATTTTCCAGAGAACATATGATCAATGTGTTAACTTTACATCCGTGGTGCTGTTACTTGGTTTCTTTCCATAGGGTTGGATCTCCTTAAGAGCAAAATCCTGAAACACACAAAAACCACAGTTGTGTTTGTCAAAAACTCTAGACAAAATTTAAATACACGAACTTTCATCCAATTTAATATGCATATATATCTAATTTCTTTAAAATGCTCTTGAGTCCAGCAGCCTGTTACTTGTAATAATAATTCCATTACCTTGTTCTGCAGTTTATAATTCCAAGGAATTTTCAACTTGGAGCAAAACGGGAATTCATCCAATCTGTTACACCTCTCCTGAGTGTTTTAATATTTTGCAAACATGGTACTAGGTAGGTCAGTTGTATAAGAGTATCTTTCAGTCATAAAAGAGTCTATACTTTAACAAGCTTCTAGTTATTTGCCTAAAAATAATTTAAGTATGTCTTTCAACAGAGTAAGAATCTTCTGACTCTCAAAACTTCTAACAGCAGTAGTAAATTAGGAGAAGGAATATGCCACTCTTTATTTCACAATTTTTGCTTCTAGCAAATGTTAACAGCAGATGCAGCTTTCAGCTCTACTAACATGACACTATATTGTATTTACAAGTACTCTCACTTAATACTGAGACTGACATTACACAACTTAAAGCTATTCGAGTTATTACTCTGAGAGACTGTGTCTTGAGCTGTATTTGAGAAGGAGCTACCATCAGAAATGCAGTGTAAGTTAGAACAAAAAACTTTCATTTCCTAGGCTTCTCTTTTGCCTTGAACAGCCAGTACAGATATTTAAAATTGTTTTTTAAGTCAAGGTAAGCACACACACACACACACACACACACACATTCTCTCTCTCTCCCTCTCTCTCTCTCTCTCTCTCTCTCTTGCTCATAATTAGCTTCAAGACATAGGCAGAGTATGCACAATTAGCAGCAGATACCAGCCTGTTGTTTCAATGTTTACTAATCTCAGTCAGAATTTTACCACAGTAACAATGGGATGCAGGTCAGTGTGAACAGTTGCAGTTGGTTTGTTTTGGTAATAATTCTGTAGCTCTTAATAGCAGAGTTAAAACTAAAGTAGTAAGGTTTCCAATCCACACATAAGGAATTAAGCAAATTTTGTAAGAATTTTTGATATGAAGCTTCCAAGAATTTTTTTTTTTCAGTTTAGCTCACAATCATTCTCTCAGTCCCAAATGTGTTTACTTTGGAGGAACTTTGGCTTAATGATACTGGAGAATTCAGAATCAACTAATGATAGGGTCCTGATCACATAAAGGGAAAAATGCAAATTGCTGGCTTTAAGTTTAATTTATACTTTGGTGCTGGGCTCATAAACTGCTATGATCCTTAATAAAAAATTCCCGGGCTCCTATTTTTCATTTGCAAACTATGGAATCCACACTGCACTCAACACCTAACATCTGAGTATAAATTAGGATAGCAAACAAAGAACAATGCGACTTGGTAGATTAGATATTTGATATCTATAACAAACTAGAGGAAGCACGATCAACATTTAAATTACCTTAGATTTAATAGAATATCCCTAAACATCTCATTATTTGGCTTTCTCATTTTCAGAAATTTTTATTCTTGCTGGACTTCATTTGAAAAGCAGCGAATGCAGGATTCAAAACAGAAAAGTATCATCAATTTATATTATGATATTGCTTCTTTTCTAGCCTACCATTTATGGAATCATACACATCATTCACAAAAGTCGATTACATTTGCATTTATGATGTCTCTTATTCTTGACTGTTGGAAGTCTCAACTGACTTATGTTGTCTCCAAATTCTCATTCAAGACAAATTTTTTTTTTATTGTTGTCAGGCACTCTTTCAGGTCACTGATCAGTACTGTAAACACCACCTACTTAAGCAGATCTTCAAGGCACCCTGTTATCAGCATACTACTTTACAACATGGCAGGATATTACTCTCTGTTTATGGAACCGATAATAGAGCCACGACAGCTGACTTTGCTCATCTGTTCTGACTTTCTTTATAAGACATAAAAGTTCCTTCAGTCAATCCCAGTTTGTTCTAGTATGTCATTGAGAAAAGCCTTTAATCTCGATTTACAGATTTCAGTGATGAGGAGTGTAAAACAGCTCTTGGTAAACTGCTCCAAAGGTTAATGACCTTTGGAGTTAAACAAATGGCTGTTTATTTCTGCTCTGAATGTGTCCAGTTTAAAGTTCCATCCATTTAAATTTATTATTTCTGTGTTTGCAAGTCCTTTTCCATCCAATTCCTATTCCATGTGTGGACAAGCACAGACTTTGCACAGGTCAGCACAAAAGGACACATTTTACAAACTTTCAATCATTTTCTCGGCTTTTCTTTGAAAAGTTCTAATTCATCCTCATTACTTTTTCCAGTTATGGTTGCCACCAAATGTGACATAGCAATTTGACCTATGCCAAGCACAACAATCTTGTGTGAGTCTTGGTTTATGCATCCAAGAATCATATTAATACTTTTGCCCACATTGTTACATTTGGAATTCCCATCCACCTGATTCACCAGTCAAGTCTTCCATTGATAGCGTGTTTTCCAGGATGTGAGGGGTAGAGAGGGAGTAGGGATAGGTGCTACTATTTTATTTGTTCTAAATATTCCAATTTTTCTCCTTCACTCTTTACTATTCGCCACTCTGGGTGTAATTTTTATCAGTAAGTATATTACAGTTTCTTCTAGGTTATTACCATTTGGGTTTTTTTAATATACTTGAGCATAAATGAGCTAATCTGTATCCTTCCCTGTGTTGTAAGATCAGCCTGGCTCTATGACTCAAGATAGTGTCATGCTTCCAGTATGAGGGCTATGTCCCCTTTCCACAGCCCTTTGTGAAACGGTTGGCATGAGGACTTGTGAGAAAGTGTCTTCTGTAAGATATCCTTTCCAAGATTTCTATTTTCCTTAAAAGCTTTTTTGAAGAATTTCTCAAATAAGTATTTGAAGAAAGGCAGAGATCTGATAAAAGCTGCCCAATTACTTTTTACTTTTAAACTATGAAGTTTATCCTTACCATGTTTACTCACGCTACATTGATTTAATTGTTTTACAACTTCCTCTAATTACTGTTTCAGCTGATCTGATATGCTGCATGAAAAGCTATCCACCTCAGCTCTTCTTTAGATAAGGGAAGTAAAAGTTGGAAATAACTTACTACAAGCTCCAGTTTTCATAAGACAATGTTACATCCACTAAGTAAAAGACGTTATGCATTTGATGTTTAATGAGCAAGAGAATCCCAGTGCTTTAGTCATTAAACCCTGAAATAAAAATCTTCAGAAAAAAGAAGTTCTCACCATTATGAGCAATAACTCTGTATTTTCTGTCCAAACAGAGGTCTATCTGCCTTTGTCTGACAATTTTCAGTGCATCTGGAGGCAACCCCTTGGGGTCCCGGGAGAACACAAAGGAGTAGCTATCAGCACAAGTGCCATCTGCATTTAGTTGGCGGCAGGAGTAATGAAGAGCATATGTATCATAATCTGTGTCCACTACCCAGTGATCATCATCTGGAAGAAACCACAGCAAAGAAGGAAAAATGTTAGAGACACAAGTGAAATCTATTAAATCAGAAAGGATTGCTGCCATAACTCTGTAAAGAAAATACTAAGATGAAGATCAGTACAAATTATAACAGATTAGCTTTTCATTTATTCCTGTGTCCAGTATTTAATTCCATGTTATTCCAGTACATAGCCTGATAAAAACCTGGTCATACAGACACCTTGTTCTGGCAGAAGTGGGTCTGTTTCAGTGTTTGTAATAAAACCTGACATATCTGACCTTCCTCTGCTGGAGCAAAAGATTCTCCCTCGCAGTACATCTGCACTGTAAAGGCAACACTGTTGTCTTCCCCTTCTCTCCTGTGGGAGGAACGCCAGACTTTTTAGAAGGGTAGAGTTTGGGGTAAGCCAGCAATTGGAGTACCCATGATTCAGCAGGATATTGTGAGGAGACCTGGCAACTATTTAAGACAAATTGACATCCAAAACATGCTTCATAACTGTGTCTTTGGACAGAATGGAGCTCTTGTCAGTTCCAAATTCTACCTGCTTCTCTTGGAAACAATCCAAGGAAGTGCCCTGAGCTACCAAGTGTCTGAATCTCTACCTGGCTCAAGGAGCTAATTTTCCATAGGGTGTGAGAGATGACATAAAAATATGAATATATCTATACATATATATGACCATATTTGTCTCTTTAAAGAGATAAATCTCTACATTTGCAGACACAAGACCAAACAAAATAACATTTTCTAAATCCTCTTCCCTGCTTGGCCAGCTCTGACATCAGGCTTCAGAGAGAACAGAAGCATATGGTAACTGAGCTCTGAACTAAAACAAGTCTTAAAATCTGCCTTTCATTTCTTTCCAAACAGTGTCCTTCAATTATATTGTTGGGTAACAAACAAAAGAAATACAAAGATATACAAAGGCCAGGTCTTCACTTGTTTAAAGAAAGCCAACCAGCTGTCCCATATAAAATGTAGTGATTACCTTGCTCACATTAAGGCTTGCAGTATGATAGTTATTATGTCTTTTAAGTGTGTTTAAGAAATTCAACAGTACTTTTTCTTTCCCCAGCATGAACATACAACATAACTAATCTTCCAAGTAGTTCTATGTCTTTTATAGTTAAGTACTCACTTCCTTTCTGCAGAAAAGAGGCAACACCCCAGTACTTCATCTTGAACTTGGCAGGATCCTCTGTGTCAGTGAAAGAGCCGATCATGTCAGCACAGACATCCCAGTTACTGTAGCCAGAGACAAAGAAAATACCGCATTCCAGTCTAACAGCACAGGTTCAGTGTGACTAGCACAGGGATAGCAGGTAGGATTGGAGCAGTAGCTTAGTGAAATGGAACAATAGGAGGTTGGTAAAAAGCTTACTTGAAGAGTCTGACTCTGCCCTTTGCAGTGGCAGTCATTTGTCCATTTTCATCTACGGTGAACTGGGCTACCACATTGTCCTGCAGAAACAGCCCCTCAGGATCTTTTTTTGCCATAGCATACCAGGTGCCACTGTACTGCAAGGAAATAAGAAAGGCTGCAGTTAGACCTAGAATAATGGAAACATTATAACCAGACAGTACAGAATGGGGAAGGTGACAGAGGGAACAGCATGAAGATCTTTGACACCATGCCTCAAAGGTGCATCTAGGAAACAAATCTAGCTGTTTCAACAGCATAAACTCACCAGTACATCCTCATGCAGTCAAAATTTGTGGAAATATTGACTTTTTTTTGTAATATCTGTATCTGCAGCTGTCCAGTATAAGGAATATGAAATTTAGTGGAAAAAGGAATAACAACTGGCAGATCTTGACAGATCTATGTATATTTTTTTCCTTGCAATGGTGTCTGAAAACACCAGAGTATTAATTTTTCATAGAAACAACTAAGTCAATATTTTCCTTTTGCTTATACCATGCAGTTTGAGACCAGTCTGCTAAAACACAGTTTCTGCAGTATTCCTTTATCAGATACATTCAGGATCCAGCATCTGTGGAGGTGTGGACATCACACACTTCCACTTTTTCTCAGTATTACAGTCTGTGACTTTGAAATGTGAACACACTGGTGCTACTGGATGCCAAATTTTGTAGTCTGGAAAGAGGAGCTTTGCAAGACATGACCGATCCAGGAGGGTAAAGAAGATTTACCCTGGTCTTGTCGAAGTTCTCCTTGACTTTGAAGCTGCTTACTCGGCAGTCCCGCTCTGCAGTGCTGCTGCCCAGCAAGGCCAGTGACAGCAGCAGCAGCCAGGGCAGAGCTCTCTCCGTGTGGGCCATCCTATCCCTGCAGCAAACAGAGAACAGCATCAGAAACAGGCCCTGTCACACAGGTGAAGGGAGGAAGGCTGCCCTGACGGGTCGCCAGGGCGTCATGCAGCTTTCCCTGATGCATGTGTAGGCAAGGCACCTGGTTGTCCCCAGCCCACAGCAGCAGGGTCCCTTACAGACAGTGCTGGTCCCTGGAGCCTCTTGAGAGCTCGAGTGTTGATGGTGGTGGCACTGCCCAGACTGTGAATGCTTTATGTACTCCTGGGGCTTTCGCAACCTGCTGAGCCACAGAGCCAGCATTGGAGAGGGCAGCAGGGAGGCAGGCTGATGGATGCTGCAGGCTGGGGGCCCCTTCATAACAGCCTCTTGCATAACACCGTGGGCTCAGGTGGTCTTTGACCCTGATCTGCAGCCAAGCAGGCGCTAGGAATAAATGCCTCTCTTTGCTTTTCCTAACCCAAAACCAGAGCTCACACCTGGGGGAAGGGGTGTGCACATGTGTGGGGAGAACAAATGGAATGAGAGGCATCCCACCTTTGCATGGGGGAGACGGAACTGCCTCCACCTCCTCTGTGATTTTACACATTGCAGTCCAAAATCCATCTTATGCAATTTGCTTGACCCAGTTACAAGGTGCAGACTTGTTTCCTCCACCTCCTTCCCAAAGTCCTTTCCTCTTTTACTCTGATAAACAGTGGCAAACATAACACTTGCAGGTTTCTGCTCATGTTTCTGAAAGCCTGGTCATGCTAGAACCTCTTCAGGTCCTCATGACTGGTTCCCTCTTGCATCCAAAAAGCCCTCTTGGGTGCTCAATCATCTCCTGAGCAGCTCCCAGCGAAAGGAACGGGGACCCTGCAGATCCTCAGGATGGTGAAAGAGCCCTTTTATTTGGTAGCAGGACTTAAGTGTGGCCTGCAAGTACCCAAATGCATGTACACACCACATCCGGCCATTTTGACATCTGATAAATTTTAAATCAGATGTTCCATAATTTCTGTTCTGTTTTTGGCAAACTGTTTTCAGTTATAGAAACCATTCTTTTCTCCTGTCCAGGCAAGTTTTGCTGCCTCTCAGTCAATATTTGTTCTCTAGTTTCAACATCTTTAGGAAGCGTTAGAGAAAATCTGTTAATTATTTTCTAGGCTTGTAACCAGGGCAGGATAGGAATGATTGTTACCAAGAGAACTAATTCATCTACTTTTTTCACCTCTCAGTTTTTTTAAAGAATAAAGGCAGAAGCCTGTTATTTGAAAGGCCAATGTTCATTACTTTAAAAATCAAATAAAAGTATAATTTAAATATGGAGATACCAATGTAGTGTAAAAAAATACTTAAATAGTAACCAATGTACAGCTTTAACCAATTTATTCAGCATGGCCTTTCCCAGAGTTTACTTACTATTCCTTTCATACATTCATAAAAATATTAGACTTTTTACTGTTGCTGTCCTTTACAATCTCTTCTCATATATAATGCAAACAATCTCATTGATTTATCTTCCTTTTCTGCTTTATGTTGAGGCTTTTTGCACAGTGAGTATGTTTTTTTCACTTTCTCAAGCATCTATTGCTCAGGGCTGTTCCATGTGTCCCTTTGATTTCCTGGATAACATCAGACACTAAATATTCCACTAGGTTTAATATTAAGCTTCTATTTGGAATAAAGAACATATTTAACACAGGGAACCAGAATGGTGTATGCATATTAATTATCCTGAAACTTTCAGTGGTAGTTTTCAATAAGTCAACATTTCCATTTTTAAGCTGAGATTTTAAAATTTGCTAATTCCTACAGAGACTGAAGAGAAAAAGTAACCTGTACTCTTCTGGTGACTTTTAGAATCCTGCTCCAGTGTGTGACAATGGTGATACCAGTAATACATATACATTTTTATAAAAGCTTTACGAAACACTCACTGGTTTTAATATATGAATTCATCATATGAACAAGATCAAAATCAACTTGGATTTCCTTTTGTCAGTGTCTCACATGACTGATAGGAATAAGATGGATTATAGGTTAATTCAGAACCTTTGAATCTATTACTTGATTTAATACCAAAGAAAACAATTATTTCTTTATTCTCTGTCAATTTGTGAAATGCTATCATTTCTCCTAAGTTTGTCCTGTTCAAAAATCTGAATATCACTATATATTACCAGAGAGGTTCTTGCAGGATCAAATGTATTCCTATAAAGTTTTGTCAATAGCATAATTATCTATGAAGTTTTGAAAGGAGTCTACAGTCACTCATCCAGATAAGTCAAAACCTGCTGATATTTGACCACCTGTGAAAATCTAGGTCAGTGTTCCTGTTATACATACTGCTGTTGTCAGAAGATTTACAGACAGGAAATGAAACCAGGCATCAATGAAGCAAAAATTTAGTTCTGTTGATAAGTTTTAATAAGATCAGTTCTAAATGTGTGCAAGAGATATTACAGTCTCGTAAATTAATCCAATGTTATCAACAAATCTAAATCAGAAACATGTAATTTTGTGTAAGCCACGGCACAGCATTTCTTTAATTGTGTTCCCCCACTGATATCTGCAATATTTGGCAATTCATGTCTGGTGGAGGTGCCTGTCAGACTTAATAATTATAACTTCCATTCATTCAGGTCTTTGAATCTGGGAACTCTAGACTGTGTCCAAGAAAAGTCTTCTTTTGATCTGTTATCATTGGGAATTTGTGGCAGTGCTGCTACAGTGAAATCACACCAGTATTTCCCAGTCAGATCTTGAAAAGTACAGAAGAGAAGCTGGGCAGAATGACATGAAGGTTACACGGGGAGTTGGATTCTCTGCCTCCTCTGCTTTAGCTATACCTCCAATACTGCCAACCTGAGACACAGCTTACATTGATGAAGTCCTTTCAGAGTTACAGCTGAAGCACTTCCTTGGTTCAACGGGACAAGGTTTTTAGGCAAAAAGGCTGCTCTGTTGTTGGTTACATCTAGATCAGGGTGTGTCGGAGGAGGAATGGAGTTTCTGGCAGACGAGCATCACTGTGGCGATTCAAGGGTAAATTCTTCCTCAGTCGTAAGAGATACAATAGTGACAGCAGAACTCTGTAAACTCATAAACAGTGTAAACTTTGCCTCAGTTAAATATCGTTTGGATTGATTGAGAAATGATGTCAGCGAGTGATCCTCATCCAGACCTGGATATTCACCCTGCAGATTTGTACTTCTCATGCGAACGGAAAGGAACGTGGGCCAGGATTTCAACTGAATCTGAGAGGAATATGCATAGATCAAGTCAATGGTATCCAAGGATTTCTAGGTTGTGGGAAAGCTCAGGCAATTATGTTTAAGAGAATTATTAAAATATTGATAAATTATTTAAATATTGATAAGTTTCATACATGACTTCTGATGCCCGAGGCTGGCAGAGTATTATGATTATTACAGATTATTTTTTAAAGTCACTTTGTATTTTTTGGAACTATATTTAGCGAAAGGGAAAGAAGGTCTTCTACCTTTGAATTTTGCCAACAGGACAGAAGAGGAGCTAAATTTTGGCAGTGATTCTGTGACTGGATTATTTTCTACATTAAGAGCAACTAAAATTCTGCAATATTCTCAAGTACAGCAAGGGAAAAAATATGGAAGGAAATGTCTGGAAAAAAACTTTCATTGTAGGAATTATTTTATCTTTATTTATGACTTTTAAAAGAAGGGAAGAAATGAATCAAATTACTACTTAAAACATTTTAGACAACTTTTAAGCATTACATATTAAAAGAAGTAAAATTTAATTTTTGTTCGCAAGAATAAGTCTAGCTCTTAGGAGAAAGTTCACTCAAAAACTGCTAGTAGGGACTGGACCATCCATTTCCAGCCAGACTACACACAGATTGAAAGACTTTTTGGTATCTTTTCTTGATTGTTTACTTATAGAATGCCATTCACAAATGTGCGTATCCATTAGACTCTCAGAGGCAGATTTGCAGGCGAATGAATGACCACTGTGTGTGCAGAGCAGGGGATGCAAGTGTAGCCACTGCCCTGTGAAACCAGACTCGGATCAACAACAAACATGAGCATGAGCATGAGCTGAGCCAAGGGGCTCCGTGTACTTTGTAAGGAACAACTGTGTACGCTGTCGCCATCACAACTGCTCCTCTTGGTGGCAGTCTGAGTACAGAGGTCAAGGACAGAACAGAATAGAAAAGGTTGCTCTTTGCTCCATGCCAGCCTGGTAGTAGCTGTTTTTGTAATTTAACGATGCGACATTTTGTTTAGAGAGTAAATTTACACTGAACTCTTTACAAACAGCATTTACTAACAAAAGTAGTTTAAAATGGTACCTCTGTTTTCTTTAGCAAGTCTTTCTGAGGATTGTGATTCTGAATTGAAATTTTTATGGGCCTATTACTAATATGGAAACAATTTGAAACAAAGATCTAAAGTTCTCCAACAGATTGGGCAGCCAGATGAGTACAGCTCTAAATTATAAATGATGGAAGACAGAAATAATGAAGTGAGTCCAGCAAAGAACCACAAAGATCACAGATCAATAAGAGAATCTGACAAAAATAGAGGCTGAGAGAACTAGGACTGTTCAGCAAAAAAGAAGGTTTGGGGGAATCTTAACAAGGGTACACATATCTGGCAGGAGGGCATGAAGAAGACAGTCAGGCCCTTCTCAGCAGTGCTGAATAACATTCTCAGTAATAAAACTTGTCAGGTAACCTAGGATCACCAGGGAGTAAATGTGGGAATGGCTGAGATGAAAAGGCTGCTGCCTTTTGCCGTAGTCCATATATTAATATTCATGCCAAGCTATGACAAAATCCATGCTTTTGGTCAAAGCTGCAGTGCATCTGGCAACCCAGGTTAACACTTTCACACTAGAACAGCCATTTACTTCAGAAAATCTCCCCTAGAGTCTATAATCTCTGTTGATTACTAATTCCATGATCCCAGAGAGCTAATAATTGGTAGTTTTAAGAGAACACAAGTATTTGCAGCCACATGAAAAAAGCAGGTAATTTACTGTCTTCAGTGTTTACGTTTTAAAGTTTATTTTTGTAGAGAAAAGGGATAGAGAATTATTGTAAAAGAAAAATGAAGTTAAGGATATTTATAAGGGTTCCCAGAAGATACCAAGTCAGTGACACCAAAACATTTCAGTGCCAAAACCTGGCTATGTTAGAGTTGCACAGTACCTGTTGTAAAAACCTACAAAACCCATTCTCATATCCTATCCATTTAGAAAAGAAAAAAAAAATATTTTCTGACTATTAATTTCTTGCATTATGCAGATGAATCACCAATATCCAGACAGTGACCACATTATGAACCACATCAAAAGCCGTGCAATTGAAATAAGCATGTTTGATCTGTGTTTTTTTCAGAAAATCTTAACTGAATAAACCACATTAACTGCTATCAGGATGGGCAGAGACGTTCAGATACAAACACTGAGCTGAACTGGGAAACCTTATAAATGCCTTTGACATTTACGTGCTGCCTGAATCTATTTAAATAACCATGTCTGTCAGTTATCCTTCTTAGGAGTTTCCATGTATCACAAGGGCTCAGGAATGGTCTACTACTAAGAATTACTCCATAAATAGTTCAATTTCTGTAGGTACGATGAACGTCAAAGGCAAATGACATCATATATATTAAAGTCACAAAGCACACATATTTCTGAGAGTCTCTGAAATTAAATTAAGTTTAAATACAAATGTGAATTAGCTTTAGTAAAGATAAAATGTTCAATACTGTGGGAAAAATGGAGAGTAAAGGTGACAGAACAGAAAATAAATGTCATATTCCAGCAGAGAAACTTTAAAATTCATTACAACATTTCAAAAAGAACTTCTATTGGTTTCTGGTACTTCTTTCCATGTCATTTCATACTTTACAGTGCAAGAGTGCAAATTTAGGAGTGAATCTAAATTAAGGAAAATACAATAAGAATTGCTTTATGATACAGGAATCATTATGGGACAGCCCAGCTACATCTGAAATATTTCATTACGAAGAAAATATATCACCTTACAGTAGTATCTAATTTAAAAGCTATCTTTATTTGTTGTCTCAAAGTACAAATAGTGCAATTTATCCTTTGTAAAAACAGATGAGCAGGAGGGAGATTTGCTGAAAGCATGATAAGCATTTTAGGTGAGCCTGCACATAGAAAAAAATGATAATAAAATGATAGTAAATTTGTTAGTTTACAAAAATGTAAACCCCCTCAACCTCCCTGCCCACAAACAAAATGGTATCACTTGGTCAGGTTCCTGTATTCACTTACTCTCCCTCCAGTGAGTGACATGCCACTCTATTTCACTGAATTAATGTGATCACAATATAAGGAATTGATGTTTAAACTGATTTCTCACATGTGATAAAGATGAATGTGTAAGTCTTAGACAGAAGTTAATTTTTTAGAATGTCTTAGCTGGGCATGAGACAGATCCTCTATAGACTCCTTCTACTTCAAAGAAACTAGTATGTGGAATGTTCCAAAATCAGTAAAAAAATATGGCTGAACACATAATCCAAAAAAATGTTACTATTCCTTCACATGGTTTCATTGAGGCTCTTCAACATGCTCTTCTTTTAAAGCACAGCGTGAAAAGTAATGAGCTAAAAATTAAGAAGATGACAAGAAATAATGTAACTCTTTGTACAGTTACATATAAAATTCTTCTCAAGTTTCTACTGCTTTTATACGTATTGGTCAAATCATGAAACTACTAAAAGATTAAGAATATATGTGCCTTCCTTCTGCTGTTTTCTTGTAAATGGTGTGTGTGTGCATAATGGTGAGAACACACTGCTGTGCTGCCACAAGTTCCTATCACTGGGTCACCTTTCAACAAGATGCTGCAAACTCACACAGCCACCAGGGAGGGGCCTGTCCCCCAGGTTATGGGGGCAGCAACCCAGTTAGAGAAAAGGTGCCAGGCCAAAATTTGTTTGTAACATGCTGATTTTCATATACCTTTTAAAATCTGTAGAGCATCTGCAATCTGGCAAAAATTAGTAGATAGTGTTTCATGTCATGATCAGAGGGAAAAGTAATGTTAGGCGTCATTGTCCATCTATCAGTGACCTGTTCTTTGTGCTCGAGAGTATCTGTGTCAGTTGCCCATGTTGATTCTTTTAGATCTGTTGATAAAAACAAATGTTGACACACTGTGGCTTCTGGCAGACAGATGATGTTATAGTTGGGCAGTTACTCTTCACAAATTAAGAATTGCCAAAGGATATATGTTGTATTTTCTTACACCAAAAATCTCTCATTACTTATGATCTATGTGGATGCCATAAACAGAAGTAAATTAATTGTTCTGCAGTCCTCCTAATGTGCTGGAATTCAGATCTGTTTCAATGAATACAGATCATTTGCTGTCATAGTTGTCACTTAAATTCAGCCTTCTCACTCATGTTGCCTTGGAATGTTTGCTGCTCAAATTCAACACATTTTCCATCATTCCTTTTCCATTCACGTGTGTAATGTTGAACTTCTAATGGTAGGAATCTTTAGACTTGTATAACCATGTATCTGTATCTATATAGATATATGGTTATCTATGGTATATCTATGACTCGAGATTCCCTCTTTGCATAATATTTGTCAGCTATTATCCTTTTTGTGCTATTTAATAGAGCAGACATCTCTATCTTTTTCTGAAGAAAGTGTAGACCCTGACTGGATATTTATGCTTGTAGAATAAAACTTTTACTGTTTCCTCAACTCAGTTTGAATTTAATCAGTTTTCTGATTTTATTCTGTCTTTTGGCTCTCTCTTTTTGAAGAAAAAAAAAAAGAATTATCCATGTCTGGCTGTGCTAAGTCAAATTCTAATTCTTTTATTCCATCTTCACCTAGGTAAGTCATTTGAGCACTTGAGCAAGCTCAGACTTCTGTAAGGTCTTAAGGATTTCACCCATTTTATTCATGTATAATTATTATTTACTTCGTAATTATTTACTTCTAGTAATCAAATTTCTTTAATCTCGTGACTATTTCAAGGAAAACTAAATTCTACCATTTAAAAGATTTCTCCATAACAGTCTGTTTTCCTGCCCTTAAGTACCTTTCACAAATACACGTGTGTACATCTGTGCACATGTATAATGAGGGGTAAGTATCTAGGTGGAATTCCTCATATGAAGTTTTAATAGGAACTTCTGTGTGCACAGTACAGTATATATACTGTGAATGATGGAGATAACATAGGTATGCATATCTACATGTCAGAAAATTTTATAAGAATTAATTGGTTAATTTAAAATGCTAAAATGATTCCCTGAGGATTTATGAGTTAAGAATGCTCAGGGGTTTAGTGTCCTGACATCTCTTTAATTAGCAGTCTCCAAGATCTCACACTAAGAAGATGCTAAGCCAGTGCCTTCTGTCATATCTCAAGAGTAGCAGAAGGCTTGGAAGCCACAGAGGAAGATGAATGTATTATGTCTGTGAGCTGTACAATATGTACAAAGTACTTTTTTCTTACTAGTAACAGGTTAGGACTTCTTGCTACCATTCCTGCTTTGATGGTGATGCAGTTCTAAAGGAAATCTTAAGAAAAATTCAGCAAAAATGGGTGAGGTAAATAAAGACGCCGTTGAAAAATACTTGGAGAACAATCCCCAGTTTGCCAAGGAGTATTTCGACCGAAAAATGAGAGCAGAAGTGGTGGGAAGTATCTTTAAAGTGAACCCTGGAGACGTGAAGGAAGGAATCAGCTTCAAAGACATGTCCCGTGTAGAGGAGAGTAACATAATTTTTGAGTTGGTATCAGAAATCCAGGATGAGGCATGCATTATGGAAAAGATGGTGCACAAGGCCCTGCAGAGGCTGGCACAGCTGCTGGCAGCTGATCGGTGTAGTATGTTCATTTGTCGTTCCCGAAATGGTATTCCAGAGGTAGCCTCCAAGATTCTTGATATCACTCCAACTTCCAGCTATGAGCAGAATTTGGTGAAACCAGAAAATGAGGTTGTTTTTCCTCTGGACATCGGGATAGTGGGATGGGTTGCTCATACCAAGAAGTTTTTTAATATACCTGATGTGACAAAGGTAAGTGACTTCTCTTGGGGAATGGGGTTCTGTGCATTTGCTTACTCACCTTCCTGCCCAGGGCTTCAGGTAAAAAGTTGTTCTTCAGAAAAATCTGAGAGACAGAAAACCAGACCAATAACATGAGAAAAGCATCAGCAGAGATGGCTTAAAATCCAATAGAATCACATCATGTAGCCTAGTTAGTTGTTTTCAGTGTCCTTGTAGTAGTTGTAATGTCAATGACTATAAGGGAGGACAATATTAGATTAATAGACCATTAAATACCTGAGTTTCTGCTGAGCAAGGCAGGCTTGTATTCTGTTTTCAAGTATGGGCTTGCAAGTGTTCTCTATTATCATTCCATGCTGCCATACATGCATCTCTGAATCACTTAATTTGTAGATTTTGTAATGAAGATGTATCTTTATTAGCAAGTGAATGAGGACAGAGGAAGATTATGTCAACATACATGTTCAGCTTCATGTCAGTGTTTGATTTAAAATGGGTTTGATTTTGAATATGTCTGGATCCAGGGCTCTTGTTCAGAACAATCTATAGAAGAAAATCAATGAGTCAGAGCTGTTCTGACATTTTCAAAGCTCCTATTGAATCTACACTGAATCATCTTCTTTCTTTAAGGTGCTGAAAAGAGTTTATTTATTATATTATTTATTTGTTTTATTTAAATAATTATTATTATTTATTATAAATGTTAATTAAAATGGTGAGTGACCTAACAAAATTTAAACACGCATGTATGAGGTCTGCTTTAGAAACTTCTCTGAAAGACATGGGGAAACATAAATATGCTTTGAATTTTAAGATTTCATTAAAAATAACTAACTTTGCATCATCAGATGCTGGCATCTTCATTTCTTTTTAGTCCTCTGTGGAAAATCTGAACCTAATCAAATGGTGCTAAGATAATTATCAAGATGACAGTCTGGATTTTCAGTGTTTCCTATGTAGTCAATTTAAAATTCCAGAATATTTTAGAGATAGAAACCACCTCAGTGTCCTAAGCTCCATGTAAATAATGAAAATATTTATACACTGCAATTATCTATGTTTTCCATGAGGTAAACAAAAAATAATGTATTTTATCATGTTAGAAGTTATAAAGGACTACTTTTAAAGCTCGGAAACAAATGAATATTTATATATGAAACTACCATTCCAATAGATAGTAAACTGCCTCAGAGGTAAGTAGGAGTCACAGGGGCAAACAGAAGACTGACTGATTTGAGAAAACAAATCAGTTGATTTTCAATTGACCACTAATATCCTTTCTTCAATGGCTGCTGTTCTGACAAGAAGTGTCTGATTTACTGCCTCTTACCACCACGTGGGGAGATTGGAGGATAATCCACCCAGGTTCATAAGACTGATTACACGAGAAAAGATCAGGAGGATCAAGAAAGATGTGCCTCCTATCAGACACTGAACTGCTTCTTAATATCATTATGTGAGAAGTGCCCAGAGCAGGGCTAACCAAATATTTCTGTGTTTGCAACAATGTGTTTCCAAAATTTTGTGACAAATGTTATTTGAATATGCTTGAGTAAGAGGAATTTTCTGTCCATCTGATCCTGCAAGCTGTTTCGTGCTCATAAATTATTTCAGCTGAGTATCTGTTATTATTCAGTCATTCTAAGGTAATCTTTACTTAGGCACTCATTTACTCTCTTAGGATTACTGAGGTCTGTGCCATTAGGCACACATTTAAAAATGCAATTAAACTGTGGTGCCATTAATCTCAATTTGGAAACTAAACATCAGAATATTGACATTTTATTAGATAATTGCAAAACTCCCAGAGACTTTTCTGGGACTAAGGTTTGATATTTAAAAACAACCGTAAAGGTCTCAAAAATGTTAGCATATTCATTCTATGTGTGCAAAAAGTCCATGTCCAAATCCACACTCCTCACAAAAGCAGAGCTCCCAATTATGTCACCAGAATCTTTATCTCCATAGCAAACACAGAACTGCAGCTCAAGTCAGTAATATTTAAGGAGTATAATTAGTCCATGGCAGCACAAATACACAGTCAGTGAAGTTTTTATCACATTTTAGAAAGGATAATTATTTTTCAGTTCACTACATACACACTTCAGTCAAACTAGATTGTCTGCTACCCAAATTCTGAACAAAAATGACAAGAGTTAAGCCAGTGAATTTTGCCCCTACTGCCTTGTCAGGATACAAAATGCACAATGATTACTTCTAGCTGGCTATAGTACTTTAAAAATGTTATGTCTAGCCACTTTCTACTGTTGACACAGTCCATATCCAAACAGCATAGTGTTTTTTAAGTCTTAAGTACATGACAACATTGACAAATGCATGGTGTGGCATTTTCATGCTTCAATCATCACCCCTTTATAACAAAAGTAAATGCAGTAAAAGATCAGAACAGCAATAAATCATTGGGAAAAAAAAAAAAATACTTCACTTTTAGTGCCTGGTAACCAATTCTTTAGGGATTATCTCCTTCTTCAACCTGGAAAGGTACCAATAAACGTGAGGAAGCTCCTCATCCTGACTAATGCTCCAGAACAGAAAAGCGGACGAAAAGATACAGACCTTCGATAATTAACTTAGTAGTCAGAGCAGTCTCCTCCCCGCAAGATTATGGACCTGTTGACTGTGAGAGCAAATAGCATTTAATCCAGGATTTAATAGTTGTGAGAAACAGGATGCCAGGCAGGACCATTGCCCTAACAATTTGTCTCAAATTATTCACAGGATCTAGCAGAGTATGTGCCTCAAATATTGCAAAGTAAAATATTAGGCTGTAAAAAATTTGATATGTCCATTAGTATTCTTTTAACAGTAACTGATAACACAGACAACATTATAAAGGAGAGTACAATTATCTTACATTTTTCGTCAAGGCGTTATTTCCAAATAAAACTAAGAACTACAAAATAGTTCTACAAGGAGTATGTCTTTTGGGGAATCAAAATCTCACATTCTCAGCTTGTAAGAACCAATAATAAAGACTTTATATATTTGCTTTAATCCATAACCTATTTAAATTATTACACTGTTCCTTTCAATTCAGAGGTATTTGAAGACAAGGATTTAATTAATGATTGCAAACTCAAGAAATAATATTAATTGTTTTAGCTGAGTATAAAATTATAAAAATAGTGAAAAAATGCTTCAAAAGAAGTAAAGGCTTTTGCAGTAGATCTGCAAAGGGGCTGAAATGTTTTGATGCTGAAATAACCAGCCCTCATTTTCAGAGGTCTTGCACTGGACTTGACAACCTCCAGTGAAATGAAGAAACAAGAGACCATGGGAGATTCTAACTCAGATTAAGCAGCCAGAGAGTCATTGTTGTGGCACCTAATTTAACCACTGGAAACCCATGGTACAAATCAACTTAAACACATCTTCAAGTTGCAAGCATGGGTATCATCCCTTTGTAAGCTGATCCAGCTTCAGAACAGCAGCTCTGCACTTTAACCCAAGAGTGGGAGAGGCTTTAATTCCAGGCCTGTCTAAACTGACAGGAGTTTCAGATTAATGTGGATGTTCTTGTCCCCAGACTGTCTGAGGTAGCTTTTTGCATGGGAAGAATGTGCACTGTAAATGCTAATGTCTGCTCCTCCATTTTATCTTGTCTTGATAGTAATCACCAGATTGTCAGAAACTCATACTCAATAAATATTAAGTGGAAAAATGGAAAGATGTTCCAATCTTCTATAATGGCAAAGATTTAGTCAATTTACCAGAAAATATTTCAACACAGGAACAAATTTCTATTAATTGTGCCTTCCAGAAGTAATGGCCAACCACTGCTTTCCTTGATTTACTATTCTAAGAGGAAAGCTCCAAAAGCTGAGGAAAAAAATGTACATTAAAAATTAAAATGAAAATCTCTCTTTTATCTAATTTTCTTGTTTCATGTGAATAAACAATATAATACAAATCCAATTTCAAGAAGTTGCAAAATAGTCACTTCATATGACAAATAACAAGCAGGCATTTCGGTGACATAATTGAAAAGTCCAACCCCCAAGTGCTACTCAATATATATTAATTTCTCCTTGATTCAGTTTAAGAACTCTACTCATGTTGACAATAACGAAGTCAATTTTTTTCTGTAATGCTAATAAGTTACACCTTAAAATGAAATTTGCATGCCTGACAATATGTAATTTTTGGAGTGTGGACTAAGAAAAGGCCAACGGGTTCAGCTAATTGGGTTTAATTTTGAATCAGATTCTTGGCATTTTTTAGTTGATGGTCGATGTTTTTTATTTTCCATTCATACTCAATTATATCATCATGAATCAAAAACATTTGTGAGTTGAAATTAGGCTAAGGAGAAGTAAGAGATGAAGCATTCTAGCACATCAATACCACCTATCAAGTGGTTAAAATTTTGAGAAATCTGAGCCAATACAAAACAATCAGTGGAAGAACAAAATATCAGGAAGAGAAGAAAATATTGTAGAACTACCAGAAGGAAAACCAGAAACATGTGGAGATAACACAAAGAAATATGTGCAATCTGAACTCATCTATCCAACACAGAACCTCCTGCCCAATATGAGCAAAATAGTTATAAATGCAAGGGGTCACAGTAACCCCTTCTTCCTCTGTGCTTCAGAAGGGCAAAGAGGTGGAGGAAAACAGGCATCTGCTGTCTTGGCCCTATCGCCTCACCTGCAGGATTAAGTCTTATCCCTTGCTGTGTTGGGTCACTTCAACCACAGGCAGCACTGCAGGGAGGAGTGGCTGGAAAGCTGCCTGGCAGAAAAGGACCTGGGGGTGCTCATCCACAGCAGCTGAGCATAAGCCAGCAGGGCCCAGGTGGGCAAGAAGGCCAAGGGCATCCTGGCTGGGATCTGAAACGGTGTGGCCAGCAGGACTGGGGCAGAAATTGTTGCCCTGCACCCAGCACTGGTGGGGCTACACATCGAATCCTGTGTCCCGCTGTGGGCCCCTGACTATAAGAAATGTATTGAGGTGCTGGAGCATCTCTAGAGCAGACCGACAAAGCTGAAGGAGGATCTGGAACACAAGTCCTATGAGGAGTGGCTGAAGGAGCTGGGGGTGTTGACCCTGGAGAAAAGCAGGCTCAGAGGGGCCTTATCAGTGTCTACAAATCCCTGAAAGGTGGGGGTCAGCCTCTTCTACCAACAAACAAGTAATAGGATCAAAGGAAGTGGCCTCAAGTTGTGCCAGGAGAGGTTTAGATTGTATATTAGGAAACATTCCTCCATGGAAAGGGTTGTTCTAGCTGGTCGTGCTAGCTAGGTGCTGGTGCTGGCTTCCTGCAGACTCAGGATATGTTGCATATCTTAGGGCCATTTAAAGAACTGATCATTGTATAGTAAATGGCTTAGTATCTCAGCATTAAATGGAGCTAGTAGGAAATGCCTGCAAATGTACTGCAGTTAGGGAGTTAGCAGCAGATTTCTTTTCCATAATTTCTCTTTTAAAGCCTATTTTGTAATTTAACTGAGAGCTGAAAGTTCAAAACATTGCTCTAAAAGATAGTTTGATTCATAAGATCAGGGTCAAGTACACTAAATGTCCACATTCATGTAGTCATGGAAGCACCAAGATGTTCTGCTGGCTCTGGTACTGCAGACCACATTTCTTGCTTATTTGTCTATGAATGTGATTTCTTAGATATTGTGAAAAGTGATTTTCTTTGGAAAAAAGGAAGAGCTTTTCTTCCCAAGAGAAAATATTTTTAACAGTCTGTTGGAAATAAAGGCTCCGAAACTCCTAGCAATTATGTGTAAGATAATCAATAATGAAAATCCCAAATCTAAGCACAATTTTTTGCTTGTATATGCGAATCATGTGAGACAGGAGTCTTTTTATGTACTGTGGAAATGCTGCCAATGCATTAAAAGGTATTTTTATCTTTCTACTTCGTGCTATCTAAGCACAGGATAGTTTGTGGTTACTGAACTTTCTGTCTGTTAACAGAGATTTGTATTAAAATGCTTCTATCCTCTGCAAAAATTGCATGACCAAAGTGCTTCTTCTGAACACTTCTGATCACCACTGCTTGTACTTTCATTCTAGAGTTATTAAACAAAGTAAGACACAGCAGTGAATCCTGCTGATACAGGTCATTTGGTGTCTACAGAGCCCTTCTAAGTGTTCAGAAATCCAGGAGTGTCTGAAATGTTTATTTATTCCTCCATAGCAGAATATAGTACCCTAAAACCCAGAACCTGGGCCTTGCCAGGACACTAGATGCTCTTAGCGATGCAAAGAACTACAAAACAGGGTCAAATTATCTCTCTGATTTATGGGGTGTTCAATGGCTAAAACAGTCAGAAGCCCAAAACCTGAAGCTCCAAACCACATCCAAGTCCAGAATGGTCATGTCAGTAGATAATATATCCCACAGAAAACCAAATATTTCCATGTAATAGCATACTTCTTTATCAGGCTGCAGGACAGTATTTGATTCTTACACAGAAGAGACAGATTGCCTGGTATTTTTTCTGGGTGTCTCTTAAATGAGATACTCCTATACTTTTCTCTGAGAAAAACAGAAAACAACTCAGGGAGTTTGCTGGAAACAGAGAAAGCATTCCCTTTTCACATGGACAATATATTCAAAAGTGGCTACACTTTCCAGGGACCTAAATAGAGCCTGATGTATTGAATGAGATTTATGGGGATGACACAGGCTGTCCTTAAGAGAAGCAATTCTCTGTAAGAGAGCCTAGGGCATAAAGACAGTATTTAAGAGTTAGTTCCAGACACTAAATTTGTTACACTGAAATGCAGCCCTAGAAGGAAATATGAAATCCAAATGTAAAAGATGGGCTACCTAAAGGCCATGAAAAACAACGAAAAAACCCAAACGCTAATATTTTGATGACATGATAAAATTCTGTCTTTCTTGTCAGAGTTGTATATGCTATAAATTCAACATTACTAGAAACAATTGCTAGAGGGAAGAGGAGCAAAAGGAAATTAAGAGGAAAAATCTAAATAGTAGACAATGTATTTTAGTTCTGGTATTTCCAAGCATTGTCATGCTTGATTTTATAACCTAGAAAATGCTTATTTGTTTGGGGTTTTGTTTAAGTAGCTTTATGTATAATCTATGAAAGCTGAAGTTCCATTATGTGGCATCCTGCAACATTCTCCAGCCTATCAGCAAGGAAGACACTTTGGGATGCACCACGCAGATCTCAGCTGCCTACGCTAATGCAGTAATTAATAGCAGCAATGTTTGCCAGCTCTGGGGATAGACATGCAGTAAAAGTGGGCCGAGCGCTCATCTCTCTGAAGAAGTTTGAGTACTGACATGTTAGTGAAATGTGAGGGGATGGAAAAGGCTCTGTGAAGACGGAGTCTGGCTATTTTATTTGCTTGGTAGAACCATGCCATTTCTCAGTATACACATATCAACAGATTTCAAACCCCCAACTTATAACTCACCTCATTCAGATGTATTTTCTTAATAACGTAACAAAACATTACAACCTTTGACAAACAGATTTCCCTGAAAATGTTTAAATTCCTTTTTTTTTTTTTAATTAAAGAGAACACTAAACCCTTTGAAGAAAACACCAAGAATTTCTTGGATATGAGGAAATAAAACAGTTCTCCATGAAGTGTGAACTAGTTTGCTGGTATTTTTTACATAGAAAAATTAAAATAAAATAGCTTTTGCTAAACCCTCCTCAGCATTTGGTGTTAAGGATGAAAATATAAATATGAAGTAGTGAGTTGTGGTTCATTCATTAGTTACATGGCCTTATTCCCACAGGACCACACAAGCAACAAAAGCAGCTCTGGTCCTATAGCTTTCCTTTCACCAAAGGAGCATGTAGAGCTGGGAACAACATAGATGGGAGTGTGTCAGACAGGAAAAAATAAGAAACAGTTCAGCCAGATGAATACTTGCTGGGGATGCATCTCTACCATAAGTATTATAACTAGGACATGTGGTACTTTTAAATATTGTATGAGGAAAATGCATAATGAATTTTATTTACAGAAATAATTAAAAAATAGTAGATACTAACATAGCTATGAAATAGTTCTCTAACATGCAAGACATATATATTAGATTCACAGATAGTCACAAGGTCATATTATTATTTCACTTATTCTATATTTCCCATATTTTTAATTCCTCAGCATTATAATAAATACCTGCACAGAACTTGGTTTCAGAAGGTATCTTCACAACCAATGCCTTGGTTAGACTTGTATATATAACCCTGCAAGATCGACTTAAGTAATGGTAGTGGTTTTTTTTCAAGTATAAACCCACTGCACTGTGAAACAGTGCTCACAGAATTATCAAATGAAATGATCATTTGTTCTTGGCATGGCAACTGTCTGTTTAACTTGTGATTTTTTTCCTTTTCTTTCAGAACAACCATTTTTCTGACTTTATGGACAAAAGAACTGGTTATAAAACAGTCAATATGTTGGCAACTGCAATTACACAGGGTAAAGAGGTGCTTGCTGTTGTGATGGCACTCAACAAATTAAATGCCCCTGAGTTCTCAAAAGAGGATGAAGAGGTAAAATGTCACACAATAATACAGCTTTTAGTTCAACAAGTAGTATGGGTAACTCTATCTCTTAATGTAATACTTTTGTCTTATTTTGGATCTTCGTCACTTTTAGGTGTTTAAAAAATACCTCAACTTTATTTCTTTGATCATAAGAAATCATCATACATCGTATCTCTACAATATTGAATCACGAAGAAGCCAGGTATAGAAGCATTTTTTAATAAAATACTTCATTTTTTGTATGCAACAATTACCATTTCCACTATTTTATATTCTTGCAAGCGTATTGAAGTAAGGATACAATCTATTTATTCTTTTTTAATTTGATAACAGTAATGCACCTTATTATTTCATTCTGGAATGCCTAGGATTCATATGTTTACGTTTTCTTAATGTTCTGAACATTATCTTCTTTCTCTTTTGATGTAAATAGATGCTTTTGTGGTCTGCCAACAAAGTATTTGAAGAGCTAACAGATATAGAACGACAGTTTCACAAAGCACTGTATACTATTCGAATGTATTTGAATTGTGAAAGATACTCTGTTGGTCTGCTGGACATGACTAAAGAGAAGGTAACAACTATTTTTCCTACTTGCTAGAAATGTACCACTCCCAGCTTGAAGTCTCCAAGACACAAAGTTACCATGCTTTTTAACTCTTTGGGATAATTTATATAACATCTAACAATGCTACAAAGATTACACGCAAAATATAAGTATGGCAAAGGATACAACCACAATAAACATAAAGGCCAATTCTGAAATAATTGTTCATGTTCATATTTCCATGGAAGAAAGGGTAGAGGTTCAGGTCTGATTATTGCTTTAGAAATATCTACCTGCTTAAATAACAATTAAGCTGTGCAAGTATCTAGAGATAAGACTAGCCTGCAATTTACTGGCAAACATTTCTTGTCTGGAAAATAATTACCAATGTTTTCTTAATTTTGTCTGAAATATGATCAGAGTAAACTATGTAGAAATAAAAATCAAATTGTAATCCACAGATGTGATGTTATCTATGAACACAGAACGATTTGTTTTTTCCTTTTTCCCTGTGTATCATTTTCTCAGGAGTTCTATGACGAATGGCCAATCCGGCTGGGGGAGGCAGAGCCTTACAAAGGCCCCAAGACACCTGATGGACGAGTGAGGATATTGATTTTTCTTTTTATTAGTCCTAAGTTTGACATTGAAGTTGCACAAGTCACCTAGGTGTTTTTATATTTTTATTTAGGAAGTCAACTTTTATAAGATTATTGACTATCTTTTACATGGACAAGAAGAAATCAAAGTCATTCCGTGAGTATTAATTGGCAGCTTGTGTATGTGTGGTAATTAGAAATTCCTGGGATAGAATAGCATGTCTACATTGCAGAAATAAACTAATTTCATTGTCTCTCAAAAGGTCACCTCCAGCAGATCACTGGTGTCTTGTCAGTGGATTGCCAACATATGTTGCTGAAAATGGTCTTGTAAGTTCATAGCAAAACTAAAACCTAGAGTTTTAAAATATGCAGTTGTTCTGATTGAATAAAAAAACCCCCAAACCTCTCTATGAGCAAAATCCTCTACAAAAATACCATGCTGCTTCCAGTGCCTTTGGTTGCCAGTGAAATCACTTGAATCAATATTTTGGATGGAGACGTGGCCTCAGCACAAATGGTGAAAAGAGCAGGATAATTTCCCTCGGACTGTGGTGATATCAGAGGAATAATGTGTGCATCTGATGTCACTTTCCAGGTGTGCTAAATGTCACCAAAAAATGTCAAAGTAAGAAAATCATCACATGCAAGGTTTTAAATTTTTCTTTATTTCCTATATCTTCTTTCGTAGACATACGTAATTCAAAGTCAGGATGCATGACAACTATGAGTAACCCTGTGGCATTTTTAATAGAACCCTTAGTACTCAATTATTTCTTTCTAGAAACCCCCATGCCATTTTAAACTGGAAGTGATTTTCTTAACCATTATGCTTTTGCACTGTGAGATACTAAGGGACATTGCTACAAACATTCCAAAATGATGTCTGTTAGAATAACCACATCTAATTTAAGAGGAACAGTTTTTGTTTCTGTAGCTGGTTAGGATGCTTACTATTGCTAGCTTAGAAAATAAACATTCCTTTAAAAAGCATTAGACCAAGTTTTGTTGCACATTATATTCCATTTAAACAATGTCTCATTTTCTTTATGCTGCAGATTTGTAATATGATGAATGCACCAGCAGATGAATACTTCACATTTCAGGTAAATTCAGTAGTGTTAATAATTATAAATATTGTAGAAAAATATACTAGTGATTGCCACTAATTGGTTATACAGTTGATTGTATAAATAATTTCTCATTTGATTGTGATGCATGAACAAAATCTTCTTGTTACATTGCTTATGTCCACAGCCGTATTATTACTTTCAAAGGAACACACATTTCCTGATTTTTGGCTTTCCTACAGAAAGGACCAGTGGATGAATCCGGATGGGTTGTCAAAAACGTCTTGTCATTGCCTATTGTCAACAAAAAAGAAGAAATTGTGGGAGTTGCAACGTTTTACAATAGGAAAGATGGAAAACCTTTTGACGAGTATGATGAACAGATCATTGAAGTAAGCTTAATAAGATTAGAGAGTTTGAGGAGCTATGTGATGTTAATAAAAATATTGCAGTAGAAAGTAATTTTTATATGTAAAAACTCTTGCAAATAGGCCGTATTAACATCTAGCCAAGTCTATCTTCTTCACAATGCAGTTTCTTAATAATCTGAGATTTTATTTCCTTTTATAAAACTGAAAAGTTGTAAGACATCATTTACATTCCAATGATGAAAAAAAGTTATTTATAATTTTCCTTTCAAAGTTTTGGCTTTTCATCTCCTAAGTAGCAGTGGGTAAGTAGGTATGGAGTGCTGCTTGCCAATGGATACCAAGGCTGTGATAATGGGAGTTCACAGAGCGTCCATAACCACATGCACTCAGGCAAGATAGGATGCTACACAGTGCACCCAAGCCCACCCACCTGACTTAAGCTTCATAAGCCTCAATGTCCTGTATATAAAATGGGAATATTAATTCTTGAGTTACTAGGCTGAGCCAAACGTCATTAGAAGCTGTGAGGGCTTACAGGACTGGCTGAGGGAAGATAAAGGCCTCTAACAAGTAGAGTAGCACCTTGCTTTTCAAAGGGCACTAACAGAAATGGGACTTCAAGAAAACTAAGTTCAAATTGTCAAGTTCATTCGTTGTCATGGCATCATCTCTGCTTTACTTGACTTTGCAGACTCTCACACAGTTCCTGGGGTGGTCTGTTTTAAACACTGACACTTACGACAAAATGAACAAACTTGAAAACAGGAAAGACATTGCTCAGGAAATGCTTATGTACCAGACAAAGGCCACCCCTGCTGAAGTTGAATCTATCCTGGTAAGTTTCTGTCCACAGCCACAAAATTAAAATGGAAAAATTACTACACGAAACCTGAATTTTCTTACTCTTTTTCATTTTTAGAAATACAAGGAGAAATTAAATGCAAACAGTTTAGAGGAATGTGATCAAAAGGATCTCATCAGGATTTTGGTAAGTCATTAAACTGAAAATTCTGGTGGTGTATTTATATCAGACAGTAATGTGTCCTCATCATAGAAAAGGTTGTGCATAGCGAAATCCTGATTAATACAATCAATGTTAGCTATCAGTTCCACAGGCTAGATGGAGTTGATTTAGTGACACGTCCTCAACCTCTTCTCTCCTTCTATGCGCAGGCCCCACTGTTACCTATGGGGAAACATTCTGTCCCAAATGTATGTCAACAGGTTTGGACAGTCAGAGTTATATAGACATTTTTATATTAATTAACATTTAAATTCTTACATTTCTTAAAATATCCATAGGGACAATCCTATATCTATAATTGAATTTAATTTATTTAGTTCTGAAAATAAAATAAGGGAAATTGTAGTGAGGCCATTTTCATTCTCAGTAAGAGAATGTAGGTAGGAGTGTCCAGTGGAACAAACATTTCCTTAGGCAGAGGAGTCTAAAGACAGTGACCCATGACTCCACAGAGACAAAACAGATTTGACCTAACGAGTTCTCTGGTCTACTACTCTGCTGCTACTAAAACAAAAATGAGTCACTTCCTTTTCCAGACTGCAGTCCTCTGGCTGCCTTAATATTTCAATCTAGAAAGGCAGTGTCTTTTTGGAAGAAAGCTCCTATTTTTGCCCATTTAGTGCCCCTCAGCAGTCCTGGAGCACATGAACTGGCCTACTTTATCTGAAAAAACCCTCAAAGACGTGCTCTGAATGAAAATACTGAATTAACTTCCACTATTGATGGATCAAAACAGAACTAGGTAGAAGAAAAAATGTCAAAATATACACAAATCTATTGAATCCCAGTACCAACCACTTCACGTATTTCCTCCTATTACACCACATTTGCTAATGTACACAGAGCCATAGGGAAAAGATCTCATTAAATCCTTTTTAGTTATGTATATGTGCATGCTGGAATGAATTGGTGTTAATGTTTTACTGGCTTCCATACAACAGATGCTCACACAGCTTGCAAGTGGTGAAATAAAAAAAAAACATCAACAGACAGTGTGTAGCTTCACATACCTTTTAAAGGAAATTTAATTTAGCTGCACAAAAGTCTTAAAAAAATAATAGACATTATAAAATTCTCTATGGGTAGAGCAAAATCTGATTATTCTGATACAGGCTCCAAATTTAAAAACATAATACTGGTATTTTTAATATCATTAATAAAAAAACAAAATACTGAATTTTTAAATCTACAAAAAGCAATTTGTTCTTTTAACACTGTGGAATCACAAATTCAAAGGTCTAATATCTTCTGCACTGCCAAGGCTAGATGCAAGTGCTTTATCCTATTATAAGACCTGGAATCCCAGATAGCTAATAGGATAAAGCAGGTGTTTCCAGATCTGATGATTCACAAAGTAATGGGTCTTAAAACACCAGTGGTCTAGGTTTCTTTGTCCTTGATCTCAGATCTCCGTAGATATAGAGGAAAAACCCAGGGAGAAGGAAAGGGATGATCAGTCTTACTTGTTGAAATATATGCATACATTCAGTTGTCTTTTTTGTTTCTACATAAAGTGAGGATCATTTATAGACTGCTGTGGAGGAAGGGAGTCATTGTGATAATATAAGCTATTTTTTGTGTTGCATCAGACTTCCTTGAGCTAATTCTTGTTTGGATTGGAGCACATTTTTAAAAATATGATACTGCTTTCCTTAGGCTTTGAGACAGATGAAGAGTGTTATAGAACAGTTCACTAATAGCACTGTTACCAGTTAGGTTACTCAATGTGAATCCATACCATATATACAAAATAGGCAAGTTAATCTGGTTGAGAAAAAGATTCTTGTAGCCTTGAGATGGGGCTAAAAGTGGGAGAACCATGGGATTTTATACCAGGAAAGAGAATTTTCAAGGCCCAAGATTTCTGAACTATGGAAATGTTGAGATGATCACAACACATTGTGTAGGAATTCAGAGTAGGATTTGCCCAAGGCTTTTATCTATTAATTTTGAGAAAAAAGCCAGCAGTATCATGATTGTATTTCATCATTTAATACACATTAGTTCATACTGACCTGAGACCTTTGAAAACATAGTAAGCATACTGTCCTTGAGCAATATTTCTACTGAAGAAAATTAAAAAAGGTTTTCCAACTTTTTCTTGACAGAAAACCCCTTGTTTTTTATTTTTCCTAACAGAGAGAAGAATTGCCTGATCCAAAAGATTTAGAACTGTATGAATTCCGCTTCAGTGACTTCCCTGTTACAGAGCATGGCCTGATAACTTGTGGGATACGACTTTTCTTTGAGATAAATGTTGTTGAAAAGTTCAAAGTCCCAGCTGAGGTCTGGTTTATTTTTTCTTGTTTATATTTATTTTTAAGAGAAAGAAAAATAGCTGGTTTTACATACTTTAATCTAGAAGCAGGCAATTAGACTGAAGTATTAGTGGTATAGTTAAGAACCTTCCATTCTCAATGAAACATTTACATATTTGTCATAAAACCATAAAAGTAATCCTGAATTGTGTGACCTAGGTAAGGAATTAAATCCACATGCATCTGTGTAAGAAAAGTTTGCTGTTTCCATGTTTAATTAAATGAAAAATATTTGTTTTCCAAGAACTTGCACAATTAAGTAATTTCATAGTATATTCTAGTTATTTAATAGGAATTCCTTTGTTTAGTTTCAATTAACAGCTGTCTCAGTTTTGTTCCCAATAGGTCCTTACAAGATGGATGTACACAGTCAGGAAGGGTTATCGGGATATCACTTATCATAACTGGAGACATGGATTCAATGTGGGACAAACAATGTTTACTTTGCTGATGGTAATGTTGCTCATATTAATTAGTTCTCACATTCATTAATAAGTTTTCTTTCAACTCCAGATGGAAACTTCGGGAAGACACAGACTCAGAGTTGTCTGCTTTCTTTTGCAGACAGGGAAAATAAAGAAATATTATACTGATTTAGAAGCCTTTGCCATGGTTGCTGCTGCTTTCTGCCATGACATTGATCACAGAGGGACCAATAACTTGTACCAAATGAAGTAAGTATAAGTGATCAAATATATGGAAATGTACTACTTTTAGTGGAAAACAAACAAAAAAAAGGTAAAAACTTGCAAAATTATAAGGTATATATTCCATACTCAACTGGCATGAATCAATAATTATGCTACAGAAGATTTCTGCCCCAGAGCACTTCAGGCAGCTGAAACACAAAGAGAAAATGCAAAGGCAGAATCTTAGAAAGATCTCCTGAAGCTGCAATCCATTTTTAAGACTAGCTTTTTAAAACTCTAGCAATGCTTGGATTGTAGCAGACAGAACCTCATGCACATGAGGACACAAAGAAATTAGTAAATTAAAATCCCTAATTGGATTACTTTTTCAAGACATGGCATAAGCACTTTTCTGGAGGGGGATTCAAGATGTCACATAGACAAGGGCCAGTTTAGAGGGAGACAGATTTTTTTTTCTCTGTTTCCTTGTCTAATTTGACTAGTTCAGTTGTTCCTCCCCACACTCAGTTTCCTGATATAGGTCCTTTCCTGAGCTGTAATCTCCTCATGTTATACCAAAGACTGAGTTAACAAGCTTCAGTTCTACCGCTGGGTACACAGATCCAGAAGTTACACATCATGAGGTTAAAGCTTTGCAATTCATGCTTTAATATGTTCTGAGAAAATATTCTAAAAGGTTTCTTTGGGATTTTTACATTGTTTGCTATAAAACAATATTAATTCATTTATATTTTTCTTTGTATTAAAACATCACATATCATGGTGAGACCCACTCTTCTTCTGAGGAGTGAACATCCTACCATTTAGTCTTTTATGTGATGTGTGAGAACTTGTTTCCATGTGCTAGCCAGAGAACACGTCACTCAGAATGTCATGTGTATCAGAAGACTATAATTTTCTGACTAGTTTCCACCAACTGTATCTCCAGAGTGATTGATCCTACCCCTCTGACCCTGAATACACTCCTCACATTTCAGCCTTTCCAGCCTGTGTGCTAGAGCAGTGACGCAAAGGGATTTTCTGATTATTCCCAGGGATTCTCCAGGTGACGTAGGAAAGAGAATGACAGATGCTGATTCTTATTCAATAGACTGCCTCTCATCCAAACAAGTTTAAGGGGGGTTTAAATCTTCCTGCTGTGGTGTTCCCTAGATGAAAGCCCTCTACATGAGGTCATACGCAGTAAAGCTATTTATAGAACCTATCAGGCTTTACCATGACAGTCTTAATCACATCAGAAAATACAGGTGCCATGTAGCAATCCAGCTTGGGTTATCTGGGAAACAGGGCTATAAACCAAGGGAAAAAGGAGGAAAATGCACTTCCAAACATGTAGAACTATCTGTAGCGCATGTAGGTAGGATGCTTCTCCCTTCATCTCACAACCATAATCCGATGCAAAATTTCCTCTGCTTGAAGCTTAGTCCAATGTCAGGGCAATACTTTAAGATCTGTGGTAAAACTGAACTAACCTGAGCTATCAGGACTTGTGCTGTCCATAAAATGGCAATTTTGGGGGAGTGAAGTAGTCCAAGGGCATTAGAGGAATTAAACTCCTTTATACTGTTACTTTAGATTTAAGTTACAGTTAATTAGAATCCCAGGGCACATGGCCCTGTCATTAGAGATGTACAAGAGTTCAAAAGCCATGCCACAGAATAAACACGAGAAGATGGATAAAGGCTACTTTTAAGGTACATAAAAGAGCATAGATTAAACAAACAGCAAAACTGAACATGCAAGACAAAATGAAGGCATATTTTAAACACCAAAGTTTTTGAGTTTTGAGGCATCTAACAATGACTTTGACTTTAGTGGGCACTGAACACCCAGTGCTCTCCATGTTCCATCATTACTCAGCCACAAAAATGAAGGGAAGCAAGCTGGGTTTTATTCTCTGCATCATACTAAAAGCTAAAGCATACAGATTACATCATCATACATCATGGTTTATGTATACAGATCAAATTATTGAACATGCAGATCAGAAGCATTTTAATCCAAAAAATATGAAACCTGACTAAAAACTGTTGCCTTCAAATTATAAATATATATTTTATTCTAAAGAATTGCTTATTTTTCCACAGATCAGCTGCTCCCCTGGCAAAACTTCACGGCTCTTCCATTTTGGAAAGGCATCACCTAGAGTACAGTAAAACCCTGCTGCAAGATGAAGTATGTCATGGTCCTTCTGCTCACACCAATGAACACTAAAGATCCAATTAAGTTACGATGTTCCAAATTTCACTGGGTGTCATGCAGTGCTCTAGGTCCACATTAAGAAATGTTAAAATTCAGAAGCTCAAGACAAATTCTTATGCATTTCCCACTTTTAGAGAAACCTCAGTGATTCTGCCTGGAACAGAATCACATCAGATAGAAAAGCTTTTCCTCTGGGCCTCGCTAGCACTCCTCAGGTTTTTTTTTGTTTGCACAAAACATCTGATGTTGAAATCAAAGCAGAAAATACAATACATACATACAAAATCTTGTCATTAAACTGCTGTTCCTGGTTTATGAGGTCTGAATTCAGCTGCAGGCTCTGGCAGCTGAGGAATAAAGGGATGGAGCTGTTCATGGAGGGCCTCCTTGCCCCCAGGCCAGACCCGCCCCGCACCTTCCCTTGCTAACAGGGCCGGGGTACGGCAGGCTCCGCTGCAGCTCCACTGCCGATGCTCCTGCAGTGGGCAGCCGTCCCCAGCTGCCCTTGCCAGCAGCGGGGGTGACGCTCCCGCCGCACCCCCAGGCTCAGCTGCCCCCCAGGACCCTGCTCCTCCACTGTGCACCGGCCACCCTGCCCTCAGCGGCAGCGGGCTCTGGCCCGGCTGCAGCAAAGGACTCTGTTTACCCTCTTTATTACGTATTTTGCAGGGTGATTTAACAGCAGGGCATGCACATATGCACCTCTTCCATCCCTTGTTTGCAGCAGCAGGGCAGGCACCCACTTCATCCTCATTTTCCACTTCTAATCCCTGCGGTGATGCTATTGCCCGACCTCATGAGGCCACGGAATAAATCCTGACACTAAGCAGTAGCACTGCGTTAACAAAAAACTTAGAACGTTTATGATATGAAAACAAACAAACACCTTTCCCTTTATTGATGGCAATGTACTTTTTCAAATGTGAGATGCCAGGGACTGATTCCTGCTCTTGGGCAAAGCAGTTGGCAGGATCTCTGGAGGCTCTCACCAGCAGCATCGCTGTGCCCTGGCCCACACAGGCCTTGTATCTCTGTTAAAGAAGGAAATAAAACCAAGACACCTAGAAAAATGCTGTATGATGGTCTTATCCCCCTTGCCTGAGGAAAAGGACATTGTACTTACCATGGTAGGTCCCATACACTGCTGCAGGTAATCGTGCCAACTCAGTTTAACAGGAAGAAAAGGGGAACTGGGAAGCTTTAAAAAGTCAGGAAAAACAGGTTTATGGAATGTGATTTTAAAATTTTTATCGTTATTTTAATTTAAGGACTAGAGTTGGCCGATTTTGTTACCCTATTCTGTGAGACAATCTGTATAGTACAACCCAAAGACAGTGTTATAAAAGGAATTGAAATCATAAACTTTCCACCTTGCAGAGTTTAAACATCTTCCAGAACCTAAATAAGCGCCAGTATGAAACCGTTCTACACTTATTTGAAGTTGCAATAATAGCAACTGACTTGGCGTTGTATTTCAAGTAAGTACTACATTCTGTATAACTTCCTACTAAAAAAATCAATCCTATTGAATATATAACTGTAGTTTTTAGCTGTTTATACGCAGCATACAAAGATGTTTATATGCAGAGAACAGAGCTCTGTTTAACATTGTCGTTGAGTCTAATTCTTGCAAAAACCAAGACATTCTTAGTTTGATTAGTTTCAAATTAGAGAATGCATGAATGTATATGATACTTAGTAGGTAATACATTTAATAGGTCGTTCCAATATAGTTTTAGTTACAGGAAGCTCTGTATTCCAGAAGTGTGGATTCAGTAGCCTAATCATAAGGTTGTGTCCATGTGTGATATTCAACATACCATACAACAGATACTCAGTGTAAACAGGAGCATGCTGAAAATTAAAAAAACCCAGCAGACATCCACTGATTCCAGTGCTAAATATGCCAAAGACTCCAAATATCAAACTATCAATTCTGTTCCTAAGTTAGTGAATTAATGTGCTTTTATAATGGGTATCTTCCTTAAAGATATGTGGAGACTTTTGTTTTATGACTGGGACAATTTAAAGTCAGCAGACAGGTAAAAATTCAGGAAATTGTTCAACAGCAGCTATTAAGATTTAGAGAACAATTACAGTTACTAAGATTTAGGGAACAGAGAATAATTCCATTATTTCATTCATTCTAAGTTCAAACTAGAAGATTTATGAAGCAATAGCAAGAGGCTTGATTTTGAAAGTTCTTTTCAGTCAGGTCTTAGTAATACTTAGGATTTTTGATGGGAAGGAGTGGCAGAGCATTTATTAGTATTTGCTTCACTTTTCCCAATTCATTATGTTACAGGAAGTAACAAACATGTAATGCTAAAAAATGAGAATGTCACCCCCAAAGAGTTTAATCTGAAGAGGTAGGAAATTGGTTATTTGTTTCTTTGTCAGGAACTCTGATATATTACTTCACATGTCAGTGGTACATAGCAAAATCAAAATGTCTAGGTTACCTGAAAAGTTTGCATTCAACAGCAGGAAAGTATTACTTTGATACTACTATGACTAGGATGGGGCTTGGAAAAAGCACAAATATCATAAATATATGGTTTTCTATTTCATTTTTAATGCAGGAACTCATATTCAGTTATATATGCTTTATTGGTTTGTTTTAACAGGAAAAGAACTATGTTTCAAAAGATTGTGGATGCAATTGAAAAAATGGAAACAGAAGAGCAGGCAATTAAGTATATATCTATTGATCCAACGAAGAAAGAAGTCATCATGTAGGTGGTTAATATTTTACTCCTTATTGAATCAATTATCTAGGACTAGATTTTAAAAGAATTTGGGCAGCTAATGATGAGCATAAGCATGATTTTAATTTAGAAATGGATGCCTACAATCTTCTAAAAATGTGCAAAATGTTAATCCATTTGGCATCTTAGGTATTTAAATTCCTTTTTTTTTTTTTTTTTTATAATAATCCTAGCAGAGGACAGTTAGGGTTGGAAGGGACCTCTGGAGATCATCCTGTCCAACCCCTCTCCCAAGGCAGGGTGACCTAGAACAGGTGACACAGGAACTGGTCCAGGCAGGCTTTGAATGTCTCCAGAGACGCCACAATGTCCCTGGGTAGCCTGTTCCAGTGCTCTTCTACTCCTAATGGATATTTCTTTTTCCTCATGTGGAGGTGGAATGTCTCATGGTTTAATTTATTGCCATTGCTCCTCGGCCTGTTGTTGGGCAGCACTGAAAAGTGTCTGGTACCATCCTCCTGACACCCAAAACTATACTCTTGTTTTGGTTTTTGCTTTCAAAGGGCTATGATGATGACTGGATGTGACCTGTCTGCAATAACCAAGCCCTGGGAAGTGCAGAGTAAGGTAGGTACTTTTGAAATAGACAATACTGCATTTACTCTCTGTTTTAGTGCCCATTTGGTGCATGATCAATTAAAAACAAACAAACAAACAAAACAACCCAAGAAAACAAAAACTCAACTTATTACCCAACTTATTATTACTTGATACATATTTAAGTACCTATTGCTTCCAGAAAAGAACCTCTACCTTTCTGTCACTGTGAGTGTAGGTGGTCCATAATGTCTCAATCACTCTGCAGTTGTCAACGCTTTGCTACTTGTCCTTCCACTGTTCAGCACTCGCAGCTGTTCTAGCTACCCTTAAGTATCACTCAATTATTTCTTTGCTAGACAACTTTTGCTAATTTCCAGCTATTTTTACGGCACAGATTTAACAACAGTATGGGTTGAATTATGTCTGTCTTGTAGATCTTGGCGCCATTGCAAAGCAGTTTAAACACACTAAAATTCTGTAATGCAGAGTGGTACATACGTACTTCAAGTACTCCAGTATTTATTGACCACCCTGCTGAAGCTCATCACTCAGTCTTACAAGAATATGTTTTAACAAAGCATAATCAAAATACAACTACAAATACTTGTTCTTCTAAGTTATACACATTACGTATTACAAGACTGTTATGTTGCTAATATTGCCTTGTTTCTGTTGGCAATAATCTCTTATTTACTCAGCATGCATCAAAATATTCTTAGTGGTAATTTGCTGGAAAAAGACTTAAGTACAGCAGACAGTGTCTGTAGGTTTTTTCATGTTTTCTGGAAAGCCTTGTTTTATATATTTAAATGTACTACTTTCTGCTGACATTTCCACTGAATTGTACCTATTCAGGTTGCCCTCATGGTTGCAAATGAATTCTGGGAGCAAGGTGACCTGGAACGAACTGTGCTACAGCAGCAACCTATTGTAAGTATTAAATAATGTCACTATGTTAAGCAATATTAACTGTTATTAAAACATTGAATAAATAATGAACCATGATGCTTATAACTATACCAAAAAGCATATCTACATATTCTAAATTACTGTTCTTCTGTTCTAGCCTATGATGGACAGAAATAAAGGAGATGAACTACCTAAGCTCCAAGTTGGTTTCATAGATTTTGTGTGTACATTTGTGTACAAGGTAAGAATAACTGGTTTTGTTTTCCTGCTCCAGTAGTTCTGATGGCACAATTAGTGACAAGACATTGCAGTAAAATATTCTAGAGAGCAGCAGTACTCTTGGTCACAGGGTGAACAACTATCACAATCACCATAATTTTTCAGTATTTTGTTACATCAAAGAACTATTCCCATAGTTTAAATTCAAGAGATGTGAAGCAAATTCATAAAAGAGGAAGATCCCAGTGAAACTTCAGGGTGCTGAGGTTTTGTTATTGCCTTGAAAGACTGAGTTACAAAGTGCAGCTTGATTCTTCCCAGTCCCATTTAATATAAAAGCAAGCAATGTGAATGGTTACAGAAAGCAGTTAATGGCACAGCAAAGGGAAGAGGAAATATGCAATATTTGGGGCATGTAGATATGCTGTTTCTTCTGTAAGGCACTGAAATGTCAACATTTTAAATCCCTGTCTAGTTTTTAATATTATCCAAAAATGTCAGGCAAAACCACAATGTGGTTTTTTAACATCTTCAGAAATATCCTCATCTGCTTGGAATATATTACAGAATAATAGACTTTTTAATTGTATCGTGATACTGATAATCACATGATAAAATATCATGTATCATGGTTGTATTATATAAGTCAGGCTCATATTTAAGTGGCATTATAAGGGAAGATATTATAAGTGGGATTAGGGATGATAGTAAAATATGCAGCATATAATTTCAATATTTTCATAACAGACTATGGGCAGAATAGGGGATTATTCCAAGATTGTATTTCCAATAATATGCCTCGGAATTAGATATAATAGAAAAATGAAATGTTTTCTCAGCAGTATTTCCACAATTTCAGACTTAACAATTCATCAGTGCTTACAAATTTCTAATTTACTAATTTCAATTGCTTGTACAGGAATTCTCAAGGTTTCACAAGGAAATTACACCTATGTTTGATGGTCTTCAAAACAACAGGGTTGAATGGAAAACACGAGCTGATGAATATGAAGAGAAGATGAAAGCTATTGAGGAACAAAAGAAAAAGGAAGAAGAAGCAGCTGCCCAAAAAGGTTAAGTAGCTTCTTAGGTTTTCATTTACATCTATTTTTAAGGCAGTCAACATATTCTCTCTCTCTCTCTCAAATTCACACATGCAGTGCACTTGTGCAATATTAAACTTTATACTAATGGTATGCAAGTTCTGAATTAGCCAAATTAGCTTTATCTTTACTTGGAAGAGGAGTAACCTTTAAAGGGGACACAGATCCCGTACACTGACCTCATTTTCTGAACTGCAGAATTATATAAAATATGACCACCACAAAAGTGAAGGGTAGGTAACATTTCTTCTATCTAAAGACTTAAAATTGAATGTAATTAAACACTTGCTTATTTGAAATACAAGTGATGTATCAAAATTCTGTGTGGCCCCAAATGTATTCAGGTGCTTTGTTTTCAGCTGAAAACCATAGGGGACAGAGAGTATATAATGGGAACATAAAAAACCAATGCCAGTCCCCACTTCTCTTCCAAATTTAAGATAAAGCTTTTGGCTCTAGTTCCCTACCACCAGTTTCTTTGCTGACAGACACTCTCTCATGTAACAAATACAACATTAATCTTCCAAAGACAGACCAAGTCCTAAAACTGAAGGCATGGTTCTGCATAGCATAACCTAGAAGAGAATCTGATTTTATAGAAACTGGAAACCTATCACTCAAGTGTAAGAGTGAAGCAAGTCAGTTACCTTTATTTGTATTGCATGTGAAGCAACAGGTCTACAGCTCTGCTAATCAATTGAGATGACTGAAAAGGTTCGAAGATTTTAAAAAACCTTATGTGATTAAAACAGTGATATATGGTCAGATAGTTTGAAGAAGAAAAGTTAGTTTACTCTGTGTTTCACACATCTTTAAAAGATAAAACAGTACTGCATAATTCATTTATTAATCAGTATCAGTGCGAAATAGGTGAGTATCCTTCACATTTCACACAAAAGAAGCTACTCAAGGCCACCCATCAAGTTACTGTCAGTGTGTGAAGTGGAACTAGTTATTGGCTCCTACAAAACTGGTACTAGTNAGCTTTTCTCTGTCCCAACTCTTAAAAACACAGCCCGATCCAGAAAAAGCCCTCCGAGTCCACTTCCCTCCATAGCCCCTCCAACCCAAAAAAAAAAAAAAAAAAAAAAAGTTGTTGCAAAGTGTTTTAAGAAGTACTGTAATTATATTATTTAATCAAAGCAGATTTTTAGAAGAGTTTAATAAAATGAGTCAAATATTTTGGTCTGCTCACACTGTGATACTACTTAAACACATTTTCACAGAAATGCCACCCTCCTACTTGCTCCCAAATTTATTTTCAATGACACTTTCTTTTTTTTTAAATCATATAATCTTATTTAAGATTCATTTATTGCTGAGAACTGGCTGGTTGTCTGTATGAAAAAAGTACTTTTTCCTTACACTGGAACATAACCATCTGAACTTTACCGAAATACCAGCAAAACAAAACAAAACCTGGGACCTCCTTATACAGCTTCAAACCCTCTTATACATCTGCTTTCTCAGCAAAGAATATTATCAATAAAAGTTACCAGAGTCAGATCCAATGCTCCTAAGCATAAGCTTCTTAAACAGAAATTAAATAACCAATTTGGGAAGAGTCAGGTATTTCTATTCTTACTTGGAAGTTAGGACCATCTTATATCATTAGTATTTTGGAATCACTGAAGTCATTGACTTAACAAATATTTTCCTTATAGGAAAATAGGAAACCTTACACAGGCAAGCATAGACAGACTGATTTGCAGGAGATAAGGAACTGGTCTTTCATATTATAATTGGCAACACAAAACAAAAGGGAATTATTCTACATCTTTTTAAACACATGCTGGAATGAGGCCATGGACACTTGTGAAGAACAGGTCTGACACTGTCAAATCAAGGCCATGTAAATATATGGGTTTGTTAAGTCAGTTCATACAAAGATTTGATACATGATGGACCATGATGGTTTCTCTAGAACACACTGACCTGGCTATTCTTAGCCATTCAGTACACACAAAATAAACATGTTTGCTGAACCACTACAGTGGAAAGTTCAGAACACAAGTAAAGAAAAATACAATATGAAACTGAGAAAATCAAATACATAGTTAGTAACATAGTGTTGATTACAAAATTACAGAGGGTAGGACACTGATTATGTGACATGTTTCAATGCAGGTGGAAAGGGTCGAAAATGACCTAGTATGGTGATCCACAGCTTTCAAATGTAAGTTTTAATTCTAATATTGGTATCTTACCTTAAGTGAATCTGGAAACACAATTTGTTACATTGAAAGATTCTTAACTATGACCAATGAACATCTGTGGAATCATTTGAGAGAGAGTAACAGAATCAGTAGCTAGAAACTAAAACATGAGAAGCATCTCTCTCTCTTAATTGGTAATTACAAAGGGATTCATGCAGGGTTGGAAAAAAGCTCTATGCAATTAGGTCAAATTAAAGTTTTGTATCATCTGCTTCAAAAATAGAGTCACAGATTATACTGATTCAAGAGTTTCTTTTGCATGGCTTGCATACCTCAGTTTTGTATGTGTGGGACAGAATCATGTATTTAAATACTGAAACTTTCCAGTAAGAGTGGTTCAGTGTGTGTTTGGTCCCTTGAGAAATGTTGGTATCAACTCCTACACTATATACACATATGTATATATAACATGTCATTGATTCTTATTTCAATATCCCAGACAAACAGTGGAATTTCAGAAGGCCAAACACACATAATATGCATAAAATAAAAGCAGCACATCTATAAAAAGGAATCAGAGCAGCTAAAATTAACAGAAAATACTCATTTTACTTTCTTTCCTTGTTTTTTAACAGGAAATGCTGCTGGAGGTGGAGGTGGTGGAGAGGATGGAAAATCCAAAACATGTGTAGTTTTGTAATTCTATGTCTCAGACACTGTTCCTTCTGCAAGAAAAGACATCTAGAAAGAACTTCAATGAGCCTCAGTGGATTTCTGCTTTGCATAGAATAGTATAGATCAAACTCAATCCTCTTAAACACTTGCGACTTGTTGGAAATAATTTTTAATGGATTTTAAAAAACTGTTACAATTAAAAACTGGAAAAAATAATGGTGCAAAATGAGTTAACTGTGTGCTCTAGGTATTTTTTCATGTCACTCAATTTATATACAGTATTTTTATTAAAATATGTAACTTCTACACACTGTCCAGAAAAAAATACAAATCATTTTGACAGATCTTATATGAAACTGCCAAATGAAATCTTATATGAAACTACCAAATGAAATCTAATGTGTACAATTCAAACCAAAAATTGCAATATTCCTAACTTGGATATTTAGATTTTTATATTGTGTTTTTTCCTTAATTTGTAATTCTGTCCTTTTCCTTCATTCTCAATACTATATAAAGTTCTAGAGTAAAACATCTCTCACTTTAGGAATGCACAACACAATTCCCTAGCTCTTATCTATAAAAGGGAGGCAAATGGTACACTGTATTTTTTCCAAAATTACCAACGATAAATCTGTAAATTGCAGCCATTGTAGCCTTTTGATCGTATGCAAATAGCTCTCCCACGGTTCCTAAACAGACCAGCTTTTGCTGTAAAAATCTAAAATGGCAGCTCACAAACATCATACTTCACACGCAAGTACGGGTTTACTGAGGTACCTACACCAGCGTTATCTACAGCAGGATCTGCATTCAAGGACATTTTAAAAGGCCCAGGTACTCCCAATGCATCTCTTTCAAAATGCAATAAATTAAAGTATTTGAAAACCAATTAATTGGCACCAATTTAATCTTCTGAGGGAGAGGAAAGCAGAAGTAAAGCAGATCAAAATCCCCACTGCCTGTGTTTCTACAACCAAGCAGACAGACCACACACAAATTAGCTCTGCATGAACACTGATCTTCCTCCCCAAACCTTCAGAACGAGATCACTCCATACCTTCTGCTCAGGAAGCCAGTGCCTCCTGCGGATGGAGGAAGGCAAAAGGCCACTAAATTAGGCACAGACCTGAGTATTCAGTGGAACCAGTCTGAAAGCTAAGGAGATGGATGTCAAATGCAACTCCTGCAAAAGAGAAATTCAACATGCAGTCTCAATCCTGCCACTTTTCCTGCTCTTTTAAACAAAGCAGACCCACGCTTTTTTTTTACCTCTGAAGGACCCTCTGCCTCCACATGGAAGGGAGAATGAGCAATTTGCTCCTTATAAACCTGAGAATGCTCTATGAACAGAGATACTGTGTACATTTATCACTCAAAATTAAAGGAATCCACAAAAAAAACCTCCAAACACTTAACAACATTCTGACTTATAAACGGGCCAAATATTTTATGCAAACAGTTATGACATAAAACTGGGTATCACGTTATTTTCTGTGTTAAATGCCACTACTAAAGAAAACCATTTCAAGGTTGTTTGATAATGTAATTTTATTCAAACTGTATTAAATTATGTATTTAATATGTATAGTTTAAGTTTTTATAACTGTATTTTAAAGACCCATGGAGAAGTTCGTTATTCAGAACACATACTTAATATACAATACTTGAAGCAACAAATATAGCAACGCGGTCGACAAAAGCCCCTTTGGGCAAGTTGCACACGTTTAAGCAGATTGCTGCAGATTGGATTTGACCCTCAGCCAAGCTTGCAAGATGACAGAGAATTAACCTTTAAATCCACCTTCTTACCTAAAGAAGCCTTCATGCAAGGATACGTTTATTTCTTACCCAAGGACACCCTAAATATGTCCTTGTACTGTCATCTGTTATGTAAGTACAAACTTTCAAAATGTAATTATGTTAAGTAATACTTGTAAATAGAGTTCTCAACTTATTCATATGAGTGCGAGTAAAATGTCGATAAATACACGACAACCGTCTCTGCTGTTACATTGTCCATATCAAATACTTATTAGAAATACTTTCTATACCTACAGTGAGAAGTAGTTATCAAAAATAGATTTTATACAACATTAACTTCCTCAGATTAAAATGAAGACTTAATTTTAAAAAGTATGACCTTCGTATGCAAAGTAATTTTCACCAGACAGAAAAAATATAGGCATGGTACTTATTCATGTGCAGACTGTTTCTTTGGAAACATGACTGAATGTTTAAAGATGTGTTGCAACTCAAAGAAGAAGATGAATCCAGTCAGTTTCTCAAGCAATATACATGCTTTATTTGTATATTCAGGATTACATGTGAAAGAAGGATTAATGTTCAATCAATGAAAAGGAGATCAGAGGCCACAGATAATGTAAAAGTCACGTACATCTCCAGTAGAAAGCCACACATTATTTTTTACACCAAAAATTTCACCAACCAACCAAATTTTTATAGGTGGAATTGTAAAACACATCACATTACAACTAAAATTTAAAAGAAAGACACAATAAACGGAACTTTTTAAAGGAGTAGGAGAGACATTTTAGATATGGTTTACTTAATTCAAGTAGAATA
>WEKY01031666.1:1513-48925 GCA_013390045.1 Picathartes gymnocephalus | reverse complement strand
TCTTTGTCAGAATATATAAACAAATGTAATCAGTGTACAGCATACTATATTGAAATTAATGAAATATTTCCTGAAGAAATGTTAAAGATGCAGTGTTTATGTGCTCAAAATTAAGAAGCTTGTCCAGTAAAACTCTATAAACTCAGATAATTTCAGACAGAATCTGAGTTTTACAAACCTGTGGAAGCTGTATTGATCATTGTTCTATTTTACAGGCGAAGAGTAGTGGCAGAGGGAACAAAATCCCCACAAGAATTTTAATATCTAACTTTCAATTAAAAACCCTTGTTATCTGGGAAACTGTTATATATAAGCAGACAGAAGCATATGTTATTCTGAAATTTGATTAGGTCTAGTTCTCAGCAGTAATTATCAAGATATCCAGAAGATCTGAATGTGAGCCTAAGAGGTGTTTGCTGTGCTTTCAGAAGATCTGCAAGCATTATTCTCTTGTGCTTTTTTAGCATTCAAACTAGCTTTTTGTAATCCCCACACATAACACAAAAATCAACACTTATTCACTGATAAAATACCAGTATAGAGCAGCATAAGCTGAAGGTGGTATGAGGACATAACTGGGTTGATAACATGAGAAGGGGCAAGCGTAAAACTGCAACCCCAGCATTGTGGAGGCTTGCCAGGAGTGTTTGAACTCTNAATTAGGAGTTTCTCATCCTTATTCTCAGTTTCTTGTCTGAGGTCTGCCTTTGTAAAAATCCCATAGCAACCTGCTCCTTTCCTTTCACTGCTTGTGTAGGAAGGGTGAACCCAAATATACTCTGTAGACTGCAGTGGAAGTTCTGTGTTTTCTTCGTACTTTCCTGCTTTCAGCCTGACTGAAATTAAAAGAGAGAGGAGCTAGACAGCAGCATTGAGCCCTCCCACTAGTTATCTGCCAATTCTCATCCTGCCTGCAAGGGAATATCTCTATGGTAGCCCCAATAACTCGAGGGCATCTCATCGTGGTCCAGCTCCTGCCAAGCACCTCCTCCCAGCTGGGGAGGACAGGGGTCTGGAACAGCCTCGTGCTCTCCTGTCAGGCCACTTCATTGCAAAGGGCAGCACNACCCCAGCATTGTGGAGGCTTGCCAGGAGTGTTTGAACTCTTGAATCTGCACTTGCTCGGAATGCAGACCCATGGGCACTCCTGGATGTTGTCTCCATCCACCCCTTTCAGAGCTGGCTGCTGCCTCAGTACTTGCCACAGCACTGTGGCCTTAAGGAAGTTTTAGGAGGAAAGGATGGGTGAGAATCCAACTCTGCCTTGATTTTACCAATAAAGTCTGCTTTGTGAATAGCAACAGCAGATTAAATACAGAAACATAATGAGTTCAATCTATTTTAATTCAACCCAAATATAAATACAGGTATAAATGGAAACCATTGCTTCACTTACCAAGTTGTATTACATGATCACAATCTTTCAGCATGTTGCTAATTTTTTTTGAGTGCTCGATCAAATATTTAGCTGTGAAATATTCTATAATAAATTGTTAATATTCATATTTTGCTGTCGTTTGTTACTGACTTTTTTAGAACCTCCCACCTTAGCATTAGTCAATTTATTATCCAAAAATTCTTAGTGCTTTCAAAATAAACTATATATCTATAAAAGAATCAAATCAAAGTACTGCTGGCAATGTGCATCTAAATCTGCTCCCACGATGGAGGAGCTTTTCTCCGTATAAATTCAGAAAGATAAGCAATTGAAAACCTTTTGTAACAAAAATCCCATCAGTTTTGAACTGATAGCCCAGGTACAAACCTTCAGCCTGATTTGATTTGAAACTGTCTGATAGCAAATGCACAAAATTGGGGGCAAAGTTGTTAAAAACTCACAGATCATGGTTTGAGCTCTTGTCCAAGTAATGCTGAAAAATAAAGGTGGTTTTTTCACCCTGTGTTTTTGCCTTTATCTGTAAAATATTGCTCTTGGAGTAACTGCAAAGTGAAGACAATTATTCTGTAATGCTGTGTATATTCTAGAGGAGTACAGGGCTAGGATTCATAGCTGATTCACTCAATTACTGATTTCAACAATGTTCTTACCAGGATATTGCTTTTTGGGCACTTAAGAAAACAGAATAAAATTGGATTTTATGTAAGATGAACCATAAAGGGAAAAAACACTCCACCAACACAGGGTTATCGGCCTTCAAAACTGTAAATTGTCAGCTTAACACTTGCTGTCTCATGAAGGTTCCAATATTTTAATTTTTTTTAGTATTAGATAAAGGAGGTGTATGGAAAAGTAGCCTAATCAACATGAAACCTATTAAACAATATAATAATTGCTTTTTATATGTTTCAAAATACAGATGTGGCTCTAATTTTAGAAAAAATTAATGTATTTGTTCCAAGCACTCCAGAATCATTCTTGATTTACTACTGGCTAAAAAAAGTAAATATATATATTCTGCAACTGCTAGTAACATTAATTTCTGCTGTGGAGATTACGAACTCACTAAAATATTTTTTACTCTGCCTCTTTTCACACATTCTGAACTGGAAAACAGCTCTATTAGCATTGAATCTTCTTAAGGGGCAAGATCCTAAAACTACAAAAGTTGATGGAATTTTTTGCTACTGATTTTAGTGAACTAGGTACCCTTTTCATGCCTAGCTACTTTTTTTTTTCATTTGACTCATTCACCTCAAAATATGTAAGAGTTGACCACATATTTAATTTATTCAACTAACAGAAAAATAGATGAGGGTTGAAAGTTGAAGCAGCTTGTCTTCTTAGTGAGAATATTTTCCATAGCCTGAATCTCCTTTTGCAGTTTAAGGTTGTTACTTGTCCTTCCCACAAAGAACATGGAGCAGAGTTTACTTCTGTCTTCTTCATTGTGGTCTCATAATCACCTATGACCCTCTGACTCCCAAGTTTTTATTCTCCCATACAGTGTAAAGAAACCAAACTCTTTCAAGACGAGGCCGGATTTTCCAGATTTCAGATGATGTGATGATCTGCACTTTGCCCTGTTGTTTCTCATATTCCTTGAACGGGATGCTGCAAATTAGATACAACATTACAGCCCATGTGATGAATTCCCAGAGCTTGTAAAATTTGGTTCACGTATTTGTCTAACACCTGTACTTCTATGTTATTTGTATCAACATGCACATTAGTACAGTTGATTAATTTTTTCACAGCAGGAGCATTTTAATTTTTTTTTTTCAGCTGTAGAGTAACACTATAAACTTTCTTCTTTCAGAACAACTTCCATCACTATCCTGTATTTTCATAGTAGACTGAAAATAGTACTTAACCCTCACATTTATTGCACTATATTGTGTATATTTCATACCTTTTTTTTGTGTGTTTGTTTTCTGTTGTTTTTTTTGTTTTTTCCCCCCAAGAATAGAAGAAGCATTCCATAATGCAAATAGGGTTAGAGCTGAGGCATCTAAAGGGCCATGTCTTCATTAGAGAGGTTTTGTTCCTTGGGTACGACAGGTATGGGTGCTGTGTTCCTGAACTACTTCTGGGCTCGTGTGAATGGGAAGCAGTGAGACAGTTTGTTGGCTCTTAATAACTGCCAGTTCAGGCAAATTTTGAATTGTGCCAGTATGTTTATTTTCCTTGTATTCTCTGATAATTGTGTTCCTTTAACAGGTAGCAAAATATATGGTGTCCTGAGTTGGATGTGAACAGTTCTCACCATCAGTTTCTTGGTGTTTTTAGCAGTTCCACAATACCTTTCAAGGGGCCTGTCCCCAAAACACAGCCACGAGCAGACACCTTGACTTCCATGTGTGCCCTGAATCTTGTACTGGTGCAGGTGGGGAGCAGTTAAGCTCAGCTATCCCTAGGCAGGGAACTGCAGCACCACAGTTAAGATTAAAGCTCCCTGAAGTTATCCTGAGGGATTGGATGAGTCCATATAGCTGCAGAGTTCAGGGCTGCCACATCTCTAGGTTAATTGTTTTGGGTAGGTACTTCAAGAGCTGGAATGGCACTGGGCAGAACTGACTAAAACTGTCTGACTTTAATGAGGTGCTATCCTGCTGCATTCAGATTTGGAAGTTTTACCTTTTTGAATTACGCTGTATGGATAAAGGCAAGGCCCAGGAATATTTTTTACATTACCTGTTATGCTTGTCCTAAAGGTACAAAGTCTGACAGAGGTAGCACGGTTTTGCAGCAATGATATTTGCTATAAATAAGAAGTGCTATACCAATGGCTACTTTCAGCACAGTGCCTCCTAGCTAACAACAATGGGGAGTACATGTCCAATTCACTTCAGATAGAGCTAAATTGTTTTGGTATCCTATCCTAACTATCAATATTTGATAGCTGGATAGCCAACTATCAGTTGGCTGGTATTATTAGTTTTAATAATTTAAAATTTGTCTATAAGGAAACATCAATGGAAACTGGCTTCAGTAGATATTTGAAAACATTGGTAAAAATATTTTACTTTTAAATCGTTCTCATTGACTCTGTGAAATGTTAGTAGTTGGAAAGATTCTGATTGTCACACATGATCACTATCATGAACATATCAAAATTTAGAGTTATTTGCTCTAGATATATGCTTTTTAATATATGTCACTAATCCAAGAAACAATACATGCTACAAGATGGATGATATCCCTGTCTTTGATCTGATCTTGGATTTACTGTTCTAATTATTTTCTTACATTTTCAGCCTGTGATTTTCCAGCCTTGGAAAACTGAATGGAATATTAGAGAAGCACATCTGTGCTTCTCCTACACTCTGAGGGAGCCTATGCTCATATACTTGTGGTCTAATCAGTGGAAAATGTCCTTACAAGCTCAGAATCAGTTTGGCCTCTTAAAGTTTAGTACCTGTGTGATGAACAAAGAGCAGGAACAGTGACATACAGGTATCTGTGTACATGGTAAATGAGCAGATCTAAGTTTTCTGGGCAATACACTGGAGATGAGATGTCTCTGAAATGTCTTGTTAAAGATTCTCCTTTACTTTGTACTTAAGGCAAAATTTTTGTCTGGAGGTTTGGAACAGTTCTTGTTATGCTTAGAACTAACATTTCATTCAACTATGCAAATGGAGAGGAAATGAATAAACATTGACTAAGAATGAGAATGGGTATTTGGTGTTATAGCAGGCACACAGGAGACACTGTATGTTGCTGAAATAATTAGTGCTGGCATATATGCATAGCTGAGGCACAAATGGGAAAAGTTGGGAGAGCCCTAAATAGAGGTTTCAGCTGTTTGCTAACAGTATGAGTGCAAACATCCCTCATCCTGAAGTGTTCTTTACATTCCTAATGCTAATAGATTTTTTTTTTTCTATGGAAGAGTTAATGAACTATTTAAATTAATGAACTATCAGGCTTTTTTGTTTCTTCAGATATCTATGTTATTGTTATAAAACACTTTGGCACTTACCTTGGACCCTTGTACTTACCCCACTGAATTATTATTTGACAGATATTCTTGAAGGCTTGTGAGCTACTTGTTAAAATATTACTTCTTAGCGTTATTTAAAAGACTTTAGGTATGGTATTTTTTATGTACAAAAATTCTTACATGTCTTGTAGGAATATTAATGATTTTGCTTCACATGATTTTAGATTTGAACAATGAGAAAAATAGTATGAGTATGCATAGGTCTGTGCAGCAGCAAGAGGGGGCTTTTTCAGAGATACCAAAGCAGTGGTTTTTTATATATCTGTTTTTTTAAATGGATCTGATTTCTTTGCAGGGTAACCAGGCTACCTTAGGGAGTCACTTCTGTACTGTTTCTGTAATATCTGAAAATTCTTTTATGAAATCATAAGTAACTGTGGCTTTCAATATACAGCATTTAATTTCCAGAACTAAGATTTGCCAACTGAAAAAAACATGTCTGATCCTTAAGTGAGGGGTTTAAGAGATTCCACATGGAATATACTTCAGGCGTCTCTGCTCTTCCAAGGGTGGGGCAGCTTTTGGCCAGTGAATCTGTTAGTGGCTGTAGCTTGAGCAGACACCTGGAGATGAAGTTCATGGTCTAATTAGAGCACCCCATGGCCACCTGCAGTGCATAACAAAAGGCTCGTTTCCCTTGGAACTGTGCTTGAACTAATATGCAGATATTGCAACATAAATGTACAGTGCTACCTGCAAAGGCAAAGCAGGAGTTCTCAAGGAGCTGCTGTGGTGCAGGTATTTTATTAAATATCCCGCCTGAGTCTGCCAACAGACTTGCAGGTATCGTTAATGACTTTGAATTTTCAAAACACTTCAGATGCCTGTGGAAGTAGACAATAAATATCAGCCAAGAGTATACAAAAAAGTATTTTGAACTCTCCCTTTTTTCTAAATGCTGATTGGGAGGAAACAGAATTGACTTTTTTGTTAATTTGGCATGGACTCCTTTTCTATTATCTTTCAAACGTGGACTGGATGAATATTAAGCTTCTGTAATGCTTAATTAATTACTTTTTTTTTGAAAACCTAGATATTAATTTCAGTCTATGCCTCAATAAGCATACGTACACACATTTGAAATGTACATTTGAGATGCTGTGAATTTGAAATATTAGTGTATGAAATGTAACAGGTAAATTGACAGTAAGAATGAAGTCTATTCTCCTTTCTCAATAAGGGAATCAGAAAATCATACGTTGAGTCTTTTATTTTATTAGAAAAATAATGGTGCAATTTTCTTGCCACACTCTGCTCAGGGGCAGCATTTTCATTGACTTATGAGATATAACTTTAATAATTTCCATCTGCTGCAAGAAAACTTCTGCAAGTGATATATAATTATAATAAGCTGTGACTATTTCCACAGATCTGTTTTTTGTGGGCAAAAAATAATCTGTGTATTCTATCCCAAAAATTAGTAAGTGTACACATGCTTTACAGCCACAGCTATGAAGTGTAAATATAATTAAAATTCCTGGAAAACAGGTAGGCCTTTCTCAATTTTGCCACATGTTTATTTTTAATCCAAGCTTAACAATGTGCTGTGTTTCACAGAGACTACCAACGTCTCCACAGTGTTTGATGAGGCATAACTAAATCTTTCACCATCTGTAAAAAGTGTTTGTATCATGTAGAACCAGAGGCGTGCATAGAGGCTGACAGAACTTCTCTAGGGACTGTAAACCAATGTTTAGCTGTGGGAACGCTGGGAACAAAGAGTCTTTTAGTGGCTTTATTGATCTTCTGAAACGTGTGAAGAGATGAGAAGACAAAGTTGTGTATGGCCCTCTGTGTTCCCGGGACAGGAGGAGGGAGAGGTGCTGTCCCTGGGAGGAGTGATGGCACAGCACTCGTATGGGATGGCTGCTTTTCATCCATTCTGCTGATCTATTTTGCCTTTTGTAGCCCTCAGCTTCTATGTACAAATGGGAATTGAAGGCAGCATTTATTTTCTCTTTTTCCATCCTTTCTTCTCTGCAGTGGCACGGGAATTGCAGGGTGTGATGTTCACCCCCCACGTGCTCCGCTCCTCCGTGTGTGTAAGGAATCCTGTCCTGGAGAGGCTTTGGGAAAGCACGGGTTTGGGAAAAACACCGGCACTTGGAGTAGACTGGGGGTCGTGATTGAAGAAAGGACAGAGGGTGACTTGCCCAGTGTCCTTTCCTGTGTGAGGACAGCATTGCAAAGCACTCCTTGTTCCATAGCTAAAGTAGATACTCATTCTTCTCTTTTCTGTTTTCCAGCAGTGAATTTTAAACTGCCGGAGATTCTGTTGCTACTCTGTACCAAAGCACAGAAATGCAGGAAAGGCACTATGCAGGTGCAGAAAGCCAAATTAGTTCTGGCAGTCTAGAGTGCAGAAAAGTCTCATTATTAGAAATGAATTTTGTTACAGGAAACATTGATTCTGGATGTATTCGATTTTTTAAATTTTTTTTTTTTTGACATACAACACTAACTTCTGGATAAATAGAAAGGAATTAAAATAAACACTGCTAAATATTTCTCCTTTCAATTTGAACAATAGACAATGTCTATTGCCAGTTATTATGTGGCTAAATAAGACTTATTTTTCAATCATATTTAGTATTTCTTGGAGGAAAAAACAATAAAGAATACAGCTTGTGTCTCTATTTACTCATATAGATATTGTAAATTTCCCTTTTGTTTTTCCAAAGATGGAAAAAAATGGTGACACTTTGATTTTAAAAATATTTTCCATATCATCTTTTAAAGAAAGACACGTATTTTAAGTGCATTCAGCTACAGACTCTTCCAGTTCTAAGACAGGAAAGGAATAGATACAGTACTTGGCAGGTTTTTCTGACTGCTCTTAACACATTGTTTTTTCTTCCTGCTCTGACAGTTTAAATTTATGTATGGTTGTACTGTCAGTGCAGTGTTTATCCATCATATATGCTGGATAAAGGTCAGAATAGAAAAATGTCACAGCTTTAGGAGGGGAGGATTAAAAACATTTGTCTGAGCTTAAGCACTGGAAAATAAAATTTAGATTCAGTCAACTACAGTTTAAGTATATATTTTGATAAAGTTATTTCATTTAACCAGACACCTTGTAGGGTAAATGAGCTCTATTAAAGTAACCATAACAGATGATTTTGCAATGCACTGAAGTGAAAGAATGGACTTCAGTGTTGGTTAACCTTCACTGCACTTTTCATTTTATGAATATAATTGACATTAGAGTGCACATTTAATCTATTTGTCTTATTTATCCTCATAAGCAATGGTGGCCAAGGTATGGAACTCTGAAATAGTCTGTAGACTGTACAGTTCACTGTATCTTATCACCCAAAAATCTTGTCAGCTGCTGCAATTTTGGTTTTCAGTAGTATGAATTTGGAAACTGCTGAAGGAAATGGTCTTAAATCCAGTGCCTCTAGAACATTATAAGGCAAATGCAAGATGGTGCAGGCTGCTCTTGAAGTCACACACACAGACACACCTCTTTTATTTCTCATTTAGTGTTTTAGAGCCAAAACCTCCTTTTCCTTCAGGGTTCAGCTCCAATAACACACACTGAATTGTTATCTGGGCTAAACAATATTGGTTTCAATTCAGGTTTGCTGCTTTTATGCTGCTTGAATAATCTGATTTATTATTTTACATGGTGTTCCTGTGTGGCATGACATGCTCTCTTGTATTGTAATTTTCAATCATGTATCAGGTGAATTCCACAAAAGCACAAAAATTCCCCATTTCTGTCTGATCAGTACAGCCATAAAGCTGTAAAGATCCCTAAAGATCCCCAAAATGTTAATTGAAATATTTGTTGCTAGCCAGTGTGAAGAAACTGAGACAGTTTGTTTGAGTCTAAACATTGCTATACACAAAGAACATTTGGAATTGCTATTGAGTGTAGGAAAAGGCTGTTAATATCAGCTATGGAAAAGAAGCTCCAAAGGTACATTAAAAATGTAAAATGTAAACCATAGCAAAATCAGCACAGAAAATGCCTTAAAGAAATTCCTCACAAAGCTGAAGACTTACACTAGTGTGGTTAAATGTGCATCCAGAGAGTTGTTCTTAACCTGCAGTCTCTGGAAGCAAGAAATACATCTGGCTTCATGTCCTTGTCTTTACTCACACAGCAAAGGCTGCTTGTGCAGCCACCACCAGTGCTTTATTCTAAAGAAAATGCTGTTTCAGTATTGGTACTGAATTGAACCTCTTCTAAGGACACTGAGTTATCCTTAGAGAAATGAAAGAATAGCACCAAAGCCAATATTTTCTTTCCAGAACAAGTTACTGTAATATTTTACATCTTGCATCTTCTTTCTTCACCTGTCAAAAGTGTTTCAGAAGAAATTTCTCTCCCTGTTGGATAAGTTCACACTGTATTAAACAAACAGAAGTTTTTTATCATACATCTTTCTATATGTTTAATGACATCTTTAATTTTCAGTTTGGGGGCAAATCTGGTATAATCCCTTATTCTGTATTTCTGGCCATTATGCAAGTTACAGCAAGAAAAGTGCTCATCTCCAGGAGCTGTTCTCATAGTTTTATCTTTCTAAGGTTCTTAAAGGCACTTAAGTGATGTAAAATGGTATTATCACTAACTTCTTGATTTAGGGAAATCAAAAATAATTTTTTTTTAGGAATCATCATTTTTTTGTTGCTAAGAAACAAGCCAAGAATACTGGCTGATAGTTCTTTCACAAACATAATCCCTTATAGCACCCTTTCTATGTATTTATGCACAGAGTTGCTGATGACTGAATGGAAATGGGATTTAGTGGGATTTAATAATATTCTCAGTAGAAAAGCTTAACTTAATATGCAAGTTCTAGTGGGAATTTTCTTTCCCAAAGATATTTTATAAGCGTTTTAAATACTTTAAAGTATACAAAATAGAGGTCCAGCTCTCAAGCAGAAAAAGCAAGTCCCATTAAAGTATTATTGTATTTAAATGTAGGCCTTTATAGAAGCTGCACAATAAACTCACAAACATAAAATGTGGGATTATTTCTTTTAAGGCTTTGAATTGCCTCTTCTACTTGTTATTAACTGTGTTTAATACAGTCTTTGAATTTATGCTTGGTATAGTCCCAAAATAGTAAAAATAGAATGAAAATTTCCACAGCTGTTCAATGATGAAGAGGGATGAAGGGAGCAGCACCAATTGGTCACTCTCCTCATACAGTCTGAGCCCCTCCATAAGATGTGTAGTTGTTACCAGCAGTGATCCTGAAAATGCCTTCCACTCCCCAGGAGTGACAGGTTTGACACAGCCGCTCCACCCTGGTGTGACAGCACAGATAGAGATTTAGTTGCAAAACTGACCATTTATATAGGTGTTTGCTTCCAGAAGGTAGCTGTGAAGCTGGTAGATAATTTTTTCCCCAAAAAAGACCTTGGCCTCAATGGCTGTGAACAACATGACCGATATGGGCTGGCAACTTCAGCTTCTGTAATGAATTATTAATGTGAGAAAAGCTATTTAGTATCCTGGAAATTGTAGCTGAGTGCTAGGAAAGCATCTCAGACAGTATTGTTGTAAGTGATACTGATGAATGAGTTCTGTAAAATTGAAATAATGGAAGAATCTTTAGAATATTAATGTAGTAAAAGCTGTCTTTCTGATGAGTCAGTGGCACAGCAACACCTGGTTACTTAGTACAGGTTTGGAGATTCTTGAAGATGGTTTACTGAGCCAGAAAATTGTCTAATAAAGTGACTTGTTTGTATAGATATTTTCTATAAATTTATGGTTATCTGCTAAATTACAGTCCACGTAATTTTGTACAGTTAGTGTGAAAAGCATATATTTCAGAATTTTCTGTTGAAATTAGATGGATGGACCTGGATCATTTATTCAAGAAAATACTTCCTGAAGAAGTGGTAGCTATTTTAGAAAGAAGAGAACTCCTATACCACAGAAATAATCAGAAAGGCAAGGCTGGTGTCTTCCTATATTCTCTGAGAAATATTTCTGTTCATAGCATTTTAATATAGTGACTTGGAAGCTGAGTAGATAAAGAAGATATTTTCACTGGACTACTATTGCATCTTCAAGGATGAAAACAAAAAAAACCCAAAACAATTAAAACAATTGGGTTTCTCTCTTTGACAATAAAATTAAATGAAAATATGGTGGCCTCTAACTCAGTCCTGTATATTTGTAAAATAAAAGGTGGTGGTGAGGAAAGATGGCTGTTATTTGCAAGCATCATCCAGTCACAAACCACAATGATTAAAAAGCCAGACATAAATGTGTAGAAGGGTCAGGTTATCTGGTGACTAATATCTGCCAAGATTATCTGGCTTGTGTTTTTTCAATCTGTTTGGGTTTCTATAAGCCATGATAGGACAGGGTGAGTCCCCTGCCTGAGATTTGCTTTTTCTGTTGGACAGGCACTGGGGCAGGGCAGAGCTACTCAGGAGAATCACTGCTGTGGGGTCTGGTGGAGTTCAGACAATCCCTGTAATGCTTCTCTCCTTAACCAAAGAGGTTTACTCAGCCTAATCCATCAATAGCTCATCATGGTCTCCTCCTACATAGCCATTGTAACTTTTTTTTTTCTTTTTCTTCTTCTTTTTTTTTTTTTTTTTAAATGAAGGCAGTGTTCTTAAATTTCTCGTAAAAAAGATAAAGTCTATTTGCTGCATCCTGCTGTTGTGGTTCTTGCTTTAACATTTATGTTCCTTCTGCCACGTTAACTTTACTATAGTCAAGACAGAGGTCTGGAAGAATCTATAATTCAAGGTTGTAATCATGTCCCAAAATGTTTCTTTTCTGTTTAACTTAATTTGTAAACCATATCAATGAATGCCACATTTTTATACTGCATGAGACACTTATGGCTGTTTTTGTGTCTATGTGGCAATATCTGTCTAGTTGTCTATGTTCTATATTCCCCTCCTCCCTTTTTTTTTTTCCCCTATTTAACTCTAGATTATTCCATTTGTCAATTGCACACCACCCTAGCAGTTATAGCTGCTCAAATAGGCTGTGAGTAGTAGCAGGGAGTTGGAAACAGACAGAAAGGGAAAAGTGGGAATTACTTTAACTGGAATTACTACTACTGAAATGAAATGTAAAACTATACTCTTTAAAAGCTTGTGATTAGTCTTGATTCCTGGCAAGCCTGTTACAGTCATTGAAAAAACCAGAAATCATTCTACAACCTTTACAAGTAAATCACTTATCCAATATACTCGCAGTTTGATTTTTATGTTAGTGACAATTGTTAAAATTGATTAAATGGTGGTATCTCATATATATTGCCAAAAGACAGCCCAAAGTAACCACTGTTTAACATTTTCTGAGTTTTTAAAGCAAAAACTCACAAAGGGTTATTCATAACAACTTTCATGTGACTTTTTAGATCAGTAATTTCCATAAGTGCAGGAAGGTCCAAATCGATGGGGCAGTTTTTAAAATATTGACCTTTTTATGTTTCTTGAACCATTGCTGTGTGTTTATTCAGTCTTTATAAATCTGAATGGAAGAATGCACCCAAAAGTGCTGATAAATGCTTTAGATCTAAATCTGTCAGAGATTCATACAGTCAGAGTGTAAATCTGTGCTGAATAATGCATTACCTAATCTGACCTTTCCTATTTCACAGACCATTACACTTCTCCAAAATTGACTCCAGTATTGGTTCTTTGTTGATTCTGATAGTTTGGGATTGACTGAAGCAAAACAGAGGTGAAACTTCCCACCGTTCACACATTCTCAGCATTACTGGGTACACAAATCATTCAGTCAGTTCTTTTACAATATATATAAATATAATATATACAATATATAAATATTACAATATATAAAAATATCTTCAGATATGGTTTCTTAATGCCTGTTTTAAAGGTAATAGACAGCATTGTTTATGTGGAAGGGAAAGAGAAGAGTATTTGTTGAACTGATATCTAATTAATTACTTGAAATGCTGACGGTCCTCTTCTGTAACTTAGTGAAACACCTTGTAAAAAGGCTCTGAAATTTTACAGGAGTGGAACCAGTAGTGTCAGTGAAAGATAATTTAGCTATTAATATTGACAGGTGGATTAAGACAGACAAGACAATATCCAGGCATGACAGTGGGGCCAATTCCTATTTCAGGATATGTTAGTGTATGCTATTTTAGATGGGCTATTTGGTAGGCCAGAGGAATCCCTGTTTAGTAGTAGATGAGTAAGGTGTTCCAAAAAAATACAAATTAGAAAAAAAAGTTGTAAAAAAACCCAGTTAGCGTTTCTAGACTTGCTGTAGCTATCTGCTTATTTATCAGAATTTCTGTGATAAATCTAATAAATCTCCCCAAATTTTCACCCCTAATTCCTCAGTGGCCAAGCGGCAAACACGGACAAAATATTCACGGGTCTGTGCCACCAAGTGGACTAGCTAGACAGTGGCATAAAGCTTTGGCAAATGACTTAGACAGAAGTTGTTTACACTAAGATTGTTTTCTTAAAAAGCTTGTGACACTGTACAGTTTGCTTGACTTCATTACAAAGTTTCCTTTGATGATTCAGGTGACTATTATATAGAACATTAGGATTTCTCAGGACTGCTGAGAGCTTCACAGTTTCCACAGGATGACTATATTGCTGCTTGCACTGTAGGGTGGCAGCTGCCTGGACACTGGGGACCATGGCTGTCCCAGTATCTCTGCTGGCTGCAGCCTCTGGAAGGCATGACTAATTTTCTTCCAGGTAGAAGAAATATCTCCATTTTGGGAAGGCTGACAGGGGAGTAGTTTTCTTATGTTGCATATTGGATTGTTTTCTGGCCGTTACTGCTTCAGTCAGTGTGTAAGCTCTTGCCATGCTATAATGTCTCCAGGCATGGTTGTAAATATCATGTACAACCTAGGTACAGTCATGTGTCTGTATTTACGTCTGCATCTGTCTATATTATTTGTAAAATTGGTTTTATGCTTTTTCTAAGTGCAATTTAGAAAGGAAAATACAAAACTGAAATTTATGTAGGTCTTTCACCCATATATATTTGATGAACTGTACACACTGATTTCTAATTTTTATCTTTAATAGAAGTATCATCCTCCAATGTGGCATAAAATATTTCTATTTCAGTGTGTTTTCCTGTTCTGATTTAATATGGCAAATAAGCAGTGTTCCATGGTCATAATTATAGGATATTTTGAATTTTTTTGTGAGTTGGTTGAATGACGTAAGTATCAATTTTTATATTCCATAATTACCTAGTCATGTAATGCATATTATTATTCAGTAATAACAATAAAATCAACTGAGCTGGTATTTAGTATATTCTGTTGAAAAAGTGTGAGTGTTATTGAGCTGGAGCATGCATTGGGAAACACTTAATTGGGATAATTTTTTTTAATATGTTATATTTTACAGTGTTATTGTCTTTCAGATTAGAAGCTCTGCTGTGTGTCATTTTTCTGCTCTCTATCATGATATTGCATTGCTGTTAGAATAACAGCATTTTAGTGTTTGCCATAAGCACGCAGTTTAGTATTTCAGAGTGTAATTCACTCCTGGGCATAGGGCCAGGACGAGGCCAAGTCCTATTTCAGCTCCCAAATAAGTGTCAAAGCAGATAAAAATTGTCATGTTTTCCTCCCTCATTTGGCCTGGTGAGCAGAACTGTTTTTGTAAATACTTTGATGAGATTTTTGCTTTGAAGAGGGCTGGCCCAGAGATGTAAGAGCCTAAAATGTGTTTAGGTAGGGGACCCTCTGCTCCTCCTGGGCATGGCTGGGCTGTGCTGTGGGTCATGGCAGAGCTCTGTGTCCAAGGTTATGCACATTCCTGACACTGCCCTGCCCTGGGAGCAGGCTTTGGATTCCTTCTCCATAAAGGGAACAAAGTAACTCCCTATGAAGTGACATTTTTTCCTCAGAAATTATTGGGAGTCACCCGTGGCAGGCATACCATGACTGTGAATTAACCAGCCACCTGACCAATGGTCACAGACCTCCATACTAGGCCAAAACCAAGCCAGGCAAAGTATTTAAAATCAGTGTAGGAGAATGGGACCTGAGCTTTCAGACACACATATATTTGTCTCAGCAGGAGAGCTAATGAGTGATACACTGACTTGAGAAATGAAAATCTAACATCAACCGCTGGCCAGCCAAAGCAGCTCTGCTGGGCTTAAGCTGAGCCCTGCTGTGTCCCAGCTGCTCAGCCTCAACAATGAGATTTGTACAAATGTCCTTTCTTTCCTGACAGAGAGGGAAATGGTGTAAATTAGTGTCTGTAAATTACTTTGCAGTCCTGAGGAGGTGGGTGCTGCAGGAATGGCAGGCGGTGTGTGCTCTTCCCCCAGGAGCTAGCTACTGTCACAGCTCAGCCATGAGCTACCGCAGCTCTCCGGCAGCCTTCACCTCCAGCAGGCATCTGTCGCCCCCAGTGCCGCAGTGACAGGGACGGCCCTGAGCCACCGCCAGTCTGGGGTGTCCTTCAAGGTGACAGTAAGCCAAATTACCCAGGTGAAGCCTAAATAAAAGGTCTGTGTGCACGGTGTGACACAGACTTGGAGCTTAACTCGACAGGCCTGAGGGCCTTTGACAGGGTGCACATGCAGTTACTGTGACGCCTGGTTTCCTGGAGTTGGCAGTACTGCTCACCACCTTGAGGCTGTTATCCAGAGTGCAGAAATGGATGTCTACACCTGCTGGGGACAATGATGAATTTAATTTGAATTAATTTCTCACCATGGCAGATGTGAAACAAAATATTTCCTTTAAAATAACTTTCTTCCCTTTTGTTTATCTTGAATCTGTTTTAAATTATTTCTGTAGAGCAATCCATGATATATAGCCAGTATTTTTTGTAGGCACTTTTATGAGCATACTAGAGCTAAATTTTACATAATGGGAAAAATAAGTTTACCCCTTCTCCAGATGAAACTTGCTGCACTATAAATCCTCTATGCAGTTTGAGTTCTATCTGGACAGCCATTCATTAAACTGCAAGGTGAGAGGGGTTGGGCCAGGTTTAGGTGAAGATCAAGATTAGAACAAACAAAAGAAGATAAAATGCAAGGAAAAATAATCTGGAGTGGTTTGTACATGTGGCTGACAGTGTGTGGGAGAAATGAGTGTTTCTGGCCCAGTGGATTCTTCCTGTTCATGTTCACCACAATAACTGTGTAAATAGGAATTCAAACTTCAGTACAAAAGGTGCAGTAAAATAGATCATGTTTTGAGATGTCAAATCTGACCTGTTAGCTGTCATTTTCATGTGTCTTCATATACTTTTCTGTGCTGCTGTGGTATATCAGCCACACAGTTTCTAAGGAAAATGGGACTTCTGTACAGTGGATGCAAAGGCAGGGCCAGAATGTAGCTGATCTAACTATTGTATTCTTTTATAGTGAACTGTTTTTAAAACTGCCATTTTTGAAACAAAATCCTGAGGAAGTTTTGTTTCACTTAGACTGCTGAAATGTTTCTACAGTGTAATTATTTTAATTGAATATTCTGAAGCAGAAGATACAGGAAAACTCCACAGGCTCTTCTGTTGATGCTTAGATGGCAAGAAGCATACGAATTGAATAGAAATTTCTCCTCAAGAAAATGTGAATTTTCTTCCATGCCTGGATTTCAAAGACAGAGACAAATAACTTTGGTCTTTAAGAGGCTGGATGCTTTTATTAAAAGCTGGTGCAACTCTTCTTCGTATTAAATCAACAAATATAATTTATGCTTTAAGAATGAGGATTTCCTCCAGTGGTGGTGTTGGAAGAAACAATTTTGATATCTGTGGTCAGTCTCTACATTTACAAATAATCTCTCCAGACTGCAATGAGAGCTGCAGAAAGGATGTATTCCTTGTGTTCCTCACCCTCATGGCCTGACACAATGTGTGTGTGTGTGAGAGGCTTCTGAGGAAAGAGAGAGGGATATAGGAGTGTAGAAGTTGTCTTGAAATGCTTACTAAATACACAGACTGACAACAATCAGAAGTCTACAGATTATAAGAGTGGTAATTAACCATAATACCAGAGTGGTCAGGAGGATGATGTGTTCGCAGTTTTGGGAAAACTCCTGCACACCTCAGTTTAGTGGATCTGTGGTTACAGCTACTGCATCAATATAGTACATCTGTTTTCTAGGGCCAGGAAAAACCCATACTATACAAAACAGTCATTTTTGTATAATTTCCACAACTTGGTGCTGGGTAATTGTCTCTCCTCAGTTTCCCATTATGTGAATGTAGAAACCCTCATAATAGTGAACTTTGCATAACCTAAATGGTCTCTTCTGTAGGAAAAATAACATATAATTCCTATGATTCTAGGATTATTTTATAGTTTATTTGCTTGCATGTTGATGTCTGTGTATATGATCATGTGTTTAGAGAATTACTGAGGAAAGCTCAGCTTAGAAGACAGGCCTTGCTTTTAGATCTGGCAAAAATGTGGCCTCTATTCTTGGTGGGAAAGTGAGTTCCAGGACTTGGCTTTATGATCTGTGGAAGGCCGTTTGCATGCTTCTGTCCTTTTGAGTGTGACCTTCTGGTGGGATGCAGTTGTGACACTGCTGTGGTGCAGGAGTTGCTCTCCTGGGAATTAGTGCTGTGGGAACTTGTCAGCACAGCAGGCTGTGATGCAGCTCTGTCCCAAATCTCTGCAGCTGCAGCCCTCATTTGCCTTTTATGGGAAAGATGCCCAAATGCCCAGCATTGCCTTGTGAATGTCACAGATATAGAAGTCACAGCAGGGAATGCTTGGGTGATTGGGGAAGAGGTGCTTATCCAAATTATTTTCAAAAAATATTTTCACTAGCACAAACATCAGCATGTATCAAGACTGTTCCCTGGCAATTCTTGAACTGGAACAGGATACAATTTACTGAATGAGTAATTTGCTGTGAATGGTTTGTTCATCTCTACTCCAGCATTTTCTAAGCAATTGATTATGACAAATTACCAGGTAACAGGTTTGTTCAGGCTGTGCTTTGAAACAAACAGCCTTTGCTGTGGATTCAGCCTGCTGAGCTAAGTGACAGCTAGTGCCCCTGAGCTTGTCTGAAAAGGAGCATTCTTATATCTAAGCAAGCTGTGATTAAAACCTTGTATCAACCCATCTCACTCAGCTATTTTATTTTAGTTTTTCAAATAGAATCCCATCTTTTGCTAGCAGTGACTACAGTGCTGAGGAGGCTCCACAGTCACCCTCCCAGTGGTCTGCTTGGTACACTGTGACAGACAGGGCAGCCTGCAGCCTTCGTGTGTAACAATACACTTGGTAGTTACTCACTGGCACGAATTGCCAGCAGGGACTATAGATTATTACTGTGCAGGAAGCTTTCTCTGGGAAGGTTTGTTCTGCCCATTTGGTCCTGGGGAGTAGTCAGTCCATTCCAGGAAGAGTGCTATGGGCTTTGTTGCATGCATCCTTCACGTTCCTCAGGCTCCTTCAGGACAGGATGCCTGGAGGATTGGCAGGCTTGTGTTCCTGGGATAGATTTGGGGTTTTCTGCATCCCTCTCTGCTGCCAGCACAGCTTGGTGAAATGTAGGTATCCTGTTTTGGGTGGAGGAGTGACATGGTCCTTTTACATGTTTATCCCTTGAAACAGTAGGTCATTAAGATACTGAAACAGAGTCTACAGTAATTTGGCCATGTTTAAGGAGATGTTTTTTCCCCCCACATACTATTAGTACCTCATTATCATAATAAAAAGCACATGCTTCACCTAGAAAACTTGTAGGTTGCTTCTACATTATGAAGATTTTCTGTTTGTACTGCTCAATTATGAAGGCAAAGCTTGTAACAGAAATCTGCTTATACTGAGGCATGTTGTTTTCAGCCTTCTGGGAATATTACTTTGGAATTTCCAATTTTGAAAAGACAGGTGATCAACACGTTCACGAGTGCTCCTTAGCAGGAAGTTGTGTTACTTGATAATGTCTCACCATGTTTTGTATTGATTGTATGGAAGCTATTATTTCATGCTCAAGTATTGAAATCCAACCCACTGTTACTAACTTAGAAGGGCAGGATTTATCTCGATATGACAAACCACCTTACAAAGGTGCTTTTCCTACCTCTCTTATCCATCCATCTCTAGCACCCTGTAGTAGTGTGTCTTTCCTTTGATGAATAGGAGTGTTACCTTGTAAATGGTATTGAAATCAGGTGAGATTAATCTTACTGTAAGAACTGTTATCAACCTGCACTACTGTATGTATGCTAATTACACAGTATGAAATTCCTATAAAGAAATATGGTAGTAATCATTGTTTTCAGAGAAAGTGATCATGACTATTCTTCTAGTTTATGATGATACAGTAGAAAGAAGTTTAATTTCTCAATCTCACGACTAATGTTTTTACAAATGCTGTATTGGTTGAAAAAACTTCTATTTTGTTGAAGTTGCTCTGTAAAGGGAAAAGGTTGGGGTTTTTTTTATGGCTTTTGATAAAAATCTGAACATATTCCATTTTCATAAAACATCCCTGTATGACATAAAATGCCTTTTTTAATGAGTATTCATGTACATTTTCACATGTCACAGAGGATGTTTCATTGTCAATACAGGAAATTTGGTTACAGGAGGGAATTGTCTATTTAGCTGACCTGAGTCTCTCCAAATTCTGTGTAACTGATTGTACGGGATAATAGCTACCATTTCGTCTAGACAGGAGAGGACAGATGGAAGCAAGAAAGTAACTTTTCTCTGGTCATGTTGTAATGTAATTTGGTGTGTTTTTTTTCTTTTTCTTTACCTTCTTTATCAGTTCTTGAAAGCTTATTAGCATTTTTTGTTTTGTAACTGGTATGAAAAATAAGGCAATTTGTTCAGCTTCATGTGGGGTTATATTATAAAGCATACTTGTAAACACATATAGACACAGATATTTATAATAATGAGAACATTAATGAGACTTAAGGTGGTCTCAGCTGGTACATTAGAAGAACCAGTAAATAAAACGTCTGGCTTTTCACTTTCAAAGGATATAAAGAATAGGAGCTCAAATAGCATGAGGAACATAGCTTTCATAGAATTTTTCAGGTATCTGTCTTTTTTCATTATGTTAGAGCCCAGCTACTAAAAAAGTCTGATTTAACTAGTGCTTAATGTTACTTTCTTTCCATATCTGCCAAAAGAGATAAATAGCACCTCATTCCTTTTTTCCCAATAAAATACGCACACCTCTCCCTGCCCCTCAATTTCTAACAAGACAGTACAGCAGCCCACACAGCTTTCAGAAATATTTGCTTCTTGGAGGCATCAGTTTGGGTGTAGCAATTCTACTGCAAGCAAACCCCAAACCTCTTTGCAAGAGCTTGGCCTCGATGTTCTTCCCTAACAAGAATTATGGTGGCAACCAGGGGCCACACTAATTATCTGGGCTTTGCACCTTCCCTGGTGTATTTTCTGTGGTTATTGTCATCCCAGAGAAGAGTTTTGTCAACAGCTAGATGTTCTGCTATGATGAGTAAGAAGCCAGGCAGATGAAGGAGAGCAGCTTGGCTTGTACCACTGCTGCTCAGTGCCTCAGAGCAGCACAAACGCGGGATGCACTCCCACGCTCCCCTGGCAGGCACCAGCCCCTTCCAGCTTCTCGCTTGTGAAGCCCACAGCAGGGATAAGCATAAACAAGGGCACTCAAATGCTGGAAGGGAAGAAAGTAGGAGAAAAAGAGATAGAGAGAGGGAGAGAAGCCAGCAGCAGGAGATAAAAACTGGGCAGAGCAAACAATTGTAAAGCTGGAACTGGTATGAAGCTTCCAAGTTGCAAATATGCCAGTAAGTACCACTGGTGAAGAGGGGATCTAGGAAGCAAAGTTGAGAATAGAAATCATGCATCTGAGAAGCTACTGGTCTTTCTCAGAAATAACAACCTTTTATCAGATTTTTACCACTTTCAATTGACTCATAGCCAGAACTGCAATTAAGCTTCAATATATTTTATAAAAAATAGTACTTAGTTTACTTTCACATAAGTGAAGAGATACAATTGCACAATGGTGGTTACAATGGTAGAAATACATACTGTTGATAAAATGTTTGCAAGAGATTTAAAAACATACTGTACAGCACCACATCTGAAATTGAATGATGGAAAAATGAATATACTCCTTGTCTAAGTAAATTAAATTCCTAAATCTTCCTTTCAGAATAAATAAAAAAATACAATGTGCAATGTGTCTGACACTACCAAAATGTTTCCTGAAGTTAAGCAACATATTAAAACGAAAAATGAGGTAAAAAAAGACATTCATGCATTCAAGCCACCATTAGTCTCTGACTCTAAAATAAGGCAGATCATAATCTTTTTAAAACTGTCTTTAGCCATTTAAATCCTCTTTAGTGCTTTTCAAGACAAGGTCTTGACAGACCTTGCAGAATCATGAGTTAAGATGCTTTTTATTTCTGACAGGTCACTTTTGACAGGTTCAGCCATATTTGAAATGCATTACATAGTAAAAAATGTTGCTTTTGTTTAATGAAGAAATGTGAATTAAACGGAACTGAGAGAGATGGATGCTTTTAGAGTTAATCACAAATGAAACTGCTTTGAGGGAGGGAGGTAAGGGAAAGAAAATTATGTGTCATCCTCAGTTTTAATGACGTGGAAAAGGGTGACATTAAACAGGACTTGATGTCCATTATTCCAGGCATAGAGAGCTCTATCTCTTGCATTGTAGTCAAGCATGGATATATGAAAATACTGATTATGGAAAGGAATGTCTGTGTACTCGTAAGTGGAGGTTTTTGTGGAGTAGGAATAGTAGACCTTGGCTCCTGTTAAGTGCGAGTTAGTGACATACAAGGTGCCACAGATCATGAAGGATTCTCCAGCACTTCTCTTTGGGTAGCCTGTGCTCCAGCTTTTCAGCACCTCCAGCGTATCCTGGTTCAGCTGGCTGATGACAATGTTGCCTGCGTTCTGGTTGGTGGCATACACAGCCCAGAGCCCAATTTCATCTGCCATCAGGTCGATATCAGAGAAGCCTCCCCAGGTGTAGGGGTAGACATTGTGGAAGCCAGCGTACTCCAGGCTACGCTGTGCCAGCACCCGCCCCGTGTCGAAGCTGTACTTGATGATGATGTTGCTCTGGTACTTGTTGAAATAGAGGGAGCCATTGTAGACAACGTGGTTGGTTCCTGCCCATTTGAATGGAAGGTTGTAGGTCCTTGATTCCGCCCCACTGACGAAGTCTGCGATTGATTTGTACTCACGGACAATTTTATTGTTAGTGTAACTATCCATGTACCAGACCTGGAAAGAAAACAAAGATTGGGAGTGAACATGTCAAACACAGTATTGTGGTACGTGACCACGATATGGCACGATGGACACACTGCAGAAGAAGAAAGAAAAGTTTTAGATGTGCAGCAGGCTATCAAAGTGCAATATTGCCCGCATTCCTGTTACAAAAGCAGGAGGGACTCTTGAGTTTCTGAATCAAAAGTTACCTGTACAGGTGAACTCACAATACAACTGTTACTAACTACGGGGTCCACATTTTCAGAGAAATTTACTTCTGGATTATTCAGTGTTTGAGCCTCTGCTGTATGGTGCTTGCTTAAAGATATTTCTAGAGACAACTAATCTAAGAAACAGATGGGAAATAGCATGTGAGATAAACTTGAATTTATACTTAGGAATAAATGTGGTTAAATTTTTTTCAGCTGATTCTGTATTCAAAGAAAAATAGTCTTTTCTTAGTAAAGAAAAAAAAACCAATAGCAATGAAACCAGTAAAGTTTCAAAGCCATTTTTCCCCTTAAAACAGAATTATTACTTCTTTTTAATGTTCTTTACGCAACTTCCATTTCCCCATTTTTTTCCTTCATTCAATTTGCTTTTTCTCCTTTTAGTTTCTCAGAGTTTGTTGCTCTCCTACTGGTATTTGAGATTTCTGGAGTCCATGCAAACCTGCATGGATACAGTGGGTGGGGGAGAGCTGCACACAAATCTTTATCTATTGTCATTTTTATGTTGCCTTTTCTGTTGCCGTTGGTTTTTTTCTGTATTCAAAAAAATAATATTGTGGGTCTCATACAAATGAAACCTATTGTTTTGATTTCCAAAGCCCTTTGATGGAGAGAGCACCTTCTCAAAACTGTGGCCAATTTGAGCTCCTACTGCAAATCAAACAACAAAACTGTAACATAACTTGGATATGATGGAGAAAATGATCTGGCTAGAGACTATATGGGGCCTAATCCTGCCAATTTTAACTGTGCTGCATAATGGGTCCTGCTCTTGGGTAAAAATGTTGTTTGTTTTAGATTACTCTGGTTCTTAAAAGAACTAAACACAATTAAATATGTTAGGAAATAAAAAAATTTGTGCTGTCAGTTCTGATAGATGTTTGTCAACCCTGAAAAAGTTGAACGAAATGGCACAAAAGTGCTTAGATAACTTTTGTCTTTGGATATTTTTCCAAAAACACTGTTGCTTTTTCTCTGAAGATGTTTAGTGTGAAAAAGACTGAAGTAGAAAAACATGCTCGGGAATGTAACTTCCTAGGGGGAAAGTATCTTTTAAAGGATTAAAATAAATCAAGTGAGACTCCAGAACACGAAGATAGTGCCTTAACATACTCGGTTATTTTTCTCTGATGCCAATGGATCCGTCATCCAGGCTCCAAATCGGGTTCCAGATATCTTCACTGTGATGGGCCCTGTAATTTTCATCAGTTTGCCGCATGCTGAAATCAAAAAAACAAACTCATTAATGCAAATAATTGAACAGCTCCTCTTGACATCAGGCAGAGCACGAGACCAAATGCTCCAAACTACATAGTGGCTCCAGGGGATTCAGGCTTATGTCGAAGATTGATTGTCACCTTCACTGGAGGAACTTTTCCATATTGAAGAGTAATATAAATATGTGAAAATATACACATAAAATTTTATTGGTATATATTTTTATGTTTACACCTTTTGAAGCACAGTTATGATCTTTGGGCATAAGCTAAAATACAACCTAGTAAAATATCTTCTGAGCTGAAGTGAAGAACATTTAAAAATAAACAAAATGAAGACATAATCTCCCCCACTTTTGCCTTCAGAAAGTTCAGCACAAAGGTAGGACTGATGGATGTTTCAGTTTTCCATTGGCCAGGGTAACAAGGTGGTTAAGGGCAGACACACAAAAATGAGCTTGTACACACAACACGGCTGTACTCAAAGCTTCTGCCCGACTGGCCCCTGCTTACACACACACACACATGGCTCTTTCTGGGCTGGAGGCTGCCTGAAGAAAGTGAGTGTGAGAATTATTTAGCTAGCCTGGCTGTATAGGTTGGCTTCTAATCCATTAGACTGTCTGGGAGGAAATAGTGAAAGTTGATACCATTTTGGATGCTGACCTTCCTAACAACTCAAAAATCTATGTTTTAGGGGACATGAATAAGATATCTATTAGTAACAACCTCCTGGTGGAATTCATGTATTTACAAAGATTTAATATCACACAGTGGTGTGCATGTAATTAGGTCAAATAGCATGGTTTTTAAAGAAAAGAAAGTAAAAAGAAGTGAAACTATAAATTAATTTTTTAAATTTAAAAGTAAGTGGTTCTCTGTGCTACACCGCTGTGCTATACTGATAACTGTATCTATCTAAGAAATGTGGAAAACAAACTGTATCTGGTGTTGAGAGTTTATTCAGTTCGAAAGAGAGGGTCACATCAAGCCTGAATTTGGTACTCTCTAACTGGAAAGGAATGTATTATGACAGCCTATTTCGGACACTTAGAATGGAGTTAATGCTGTGGTGAAAACTCAGAGGTTGCTTGGGTGGTTTTTGTTCACAGCCAAGGAAGCAGGATGTATTGGAAATGAAGATAACTGAACGCATGCTGAGACCTCAGTGAGCAGGGTAGGCTGTGCCTATTTTCTGGGTCAATTAAGAGACATTTTTAAGAGACATACCTCAATCTATTTATGTTGCAGTACTTTGAAGATATTTTTTGAATTTCCCATTTTAAAGAATCTTACAGATTTTTAAGTACTTGGTTATGACAGGATATAATTTTTTATTCTGGATTTTTTTTGTAGATAGGCTGCTAGCATGGTGTGCTGAGTGCTCTTTTTCTACAGCATGAACTGCTATTAGCTTGAAAGGTAGAGGACTATAACCTATCGAGGTGAAGGCTTTTATTTTTAGGTGGTCTGTTAGTAAATAGTCTCAGAAATGGGCATGAGATAACCCTTCTGAAGGTGTGAGTTTAAATTTGGAATACTTACTTTGGAATACTTACTTTGGAATAAGTTATCAGAAAACTAATAAGCAGAAAGAAATCAGAATAACAATTACTTTTGAACTTGTAGTTTCTAAGATAATTAAAAAAAAGTGAATGCATGAGTTATAAGATATACTAATACTAATTGGTGCCTTTACAACACAGTATTGCAATTGGTGGGAAAGCATAAAAAGAATTTGGAATCTGAAGCACTGTTTCTTCTAAGGAAAAAAGAAATCCAAGAAGCTAAATGTGGACTCATTTTGAGTTGTGAAATTTTGCTTCTGAATGGACAAAACCTATGGAAGAGCCCCTGGCAGAGATGTGAGGATTCCCAGAGCCACCTTTCGTGTCCGGGGGGCCCAGGCAGGGCAGGTGTGTGAGCACTCCAGGTGGGCTCAGCAGTGCCAGGGTCTGGTGGGAGCAGCATGGGCACAGAGCAACTGAGTGTACCACTTGTGGAAGGACTGGCAAGGGAAATAAAATCACAACATTCTCTTGAAGTGCTCAAAAGCACCATTATTATGGGGGTTTTTTTGTAGGTAATAAATAGGGGAAAGCTAAGTGAGTTTGTTTTGGCACTTGCACAAATGAATTCAAATGTTTTACTGCTTGCACTTTTCTGCTTATGGTCAAATTTGTCATAACATACTAGTATGAGGGAATGAAGAATTAGTTCTTAATGAATGTATCTGTTTCCCTGCATAATATGAATCCAGGAAGCACTATAGTATAGTTATTAGAGTTTGCTGAGAGGAAGTCCCTGGATTTTTCTGCATAGGTGCCATAGCTTGCTGTGTAATCTTTGGAAAAGTCATTTATACTTCTGGGCTGCTCGTTCCTTCATCTACAAAATAGGGATAAGAATCTATATCTTGGTTGCTCAGTTTTATACTAAATGATATTTGTAAAGTTCTTCAAATCCCAAAGGGAAGGATGCTTTGGAAGTAGAAGTACCACTGCAATTAATAGTCTCATGCCTACACTAATAGCTCCTCTACCACTGATGTAACAGAACTTCTTTGGATACATAGAATATTCTACTATAGAATTTCTAACAAAAAATGTTACTGTAAAATATTGTTCAGAGTCACATGTAGCTAGACATGAATCCAATATATATCTACTCTAATTATATGTCAGAGTATTGGCTTCTATGAATGCTACCCATGGAAGTTTTTTTCCAATTTCATGAACATGTCATGACAAGAATAGGAGGGTTCCAAGCATACTGTGCAACCTGCATTCTCTTATAGATACCCATGACTTACAGGACTGTCAGCAAAGGACCCATACATGCATAAGTACATGTGAATTTAGGGTGTGTGTAATCACTGCACTCTATTCCTACATGTTTAGCTGCATGCACCCTTTAAAAGTTTTGTCAACTAATTTCCCAGCAGCTTCATCTTGAATTTTTTCTTATTCCAAAGAGACGAGCAAAATTCAGTCATCACAACTGCTTACTTGTGAAAGTAAGATAACTGCTTAGTGTACTGTAATGAGTGCTGCAAGTGTTGCCAGTGCAGATGGAAGAATGCTTTTAAGTGGCCAGGACAACATAAATAATGAATTATACTGCTGAAAAACACCTGCTAGGGAGAAGAATAGAGAATAGCTATTGCATACACTGATTAGAAAATTGTACTGTGAAATGCAACAAAATCTGTGAAGATTCAAGCCAGATCCTGTGGCACGCTGGGGCCATTGGCTTCTGGCTGTCAGGCTGGCACGGACAGCCTCAGCTGGGTCACCTCCAGCGAGGCCAGTGTGGCTGCAAAGAAGCTGTTGGCATGAAAGCTGCTTTCCCCTTGTGCTCTCTGATCTGAGCACACAGCCCCAGCTCCCGCAGTTCCAGGAAACCAAACTGAGGCTGTTTGTATTTCAAAAGGCACACAGGGATGGGCCAGAGAAACAGCCAGTCCATTAGTAGGGGACCATAAAAGTCATTTAAGCATCAAACACCAGAGAATAATGCCAATAAGGAAGAATGAATCTGTGTTACAGCTTGAGAAGGTCCACTCCCTTCTGATAATGGATATGCTTAATAATTTATTTTATACAAAAATTTTCTCTTTACTGCTAATATACATAATTTTTCTTTTCCTTAGGTACATCAAGAGATTAGACTATATTGCAGGAATTCAGGATAGGATGTCAATACACCTAGTAATTCTGTTGTACAAAATACATCTCACACTGTCATTGCTTTACTAACTCTTGTTACAAGATGCTGTAAAAGCAAAGAAAAACAAGATACTTGTTAAACTGATGATTTTTGGTATCTAATAACTTACCAGAACACTCACTATCAGAAAATACTGTTTATTCATAGGAATTTTCTTGTTTGCTGCAGTATTGCAACACAGCCATTTTCTCCCGACTGCCTTCTGCCAATGCAGTAATGTGCTATTATGTGCGTGTACTGAGGGGAAAATAGGATCATAGGAAATTTCTGTTTGAAGAAGTCTTTCATGTATTTTAGCACATCATCACTGTGCTATTTCCAGTATAAAATAAAGAAACTGATATAAATTATTTAAGAGGCTAACTTAACCTAGATTTTTCTCATTCTACTGTGTCACAAAAATAAGGAGGCTCTGCTTATCCAGTTAAGAAGATATTTAATGTCCTGAGTAGCATTTAAAAGTAAACATCCCACACTTGATAACTGAGATCACAAGCCTAAACCTTGGAATTTCAAGTTTATTCATGTTCAGTGTTAAATTGCAAAGTGTTTATTTTTCAGAGGGGCTGGATTGTTTGCTGCAGTAATCCAGGTTGCAATAGTGATCCACTCAGAAATCTCTGAATGCATGGATAGACTAGGGAAAGGGGAGGCTGCATTGTGTTTGTAAAGCAGGTTACCTATCCCTAAATGGAAGTTGGGGCTGATATTGATCCTTCAGGCCCTTAGTTTTGGTAGCTGATACTGAGCTTGTGCTGATTTTCAGAGATGCTGAATGTTTGACATTTTCTAACTAAAGGCAGCATGGGAACAGCCAAGATGGAGGCAGCCTGAGGTAAACCTGGTGCAGCAGTAGCAGTGGATTGTGCTGTGCATCCTGCAGAAATCATGCTTTGCTCCCTTAAATTAGATGTGAGGCTTGCTTACATTGGTGAGATTGTAATGTGAATTGGAGAATGGGATATCTCCTTAACACTAGTATTACAGGCTAAAGACATTACAGTCAGAGTGGCCTCCCAGGTGTTACAGCAAGATGCCAGGATTATGATGTGGACATTTCAAAACTGATTCCAGTCTACTTCTCACTATTTTTTTTCACATTGAAAGCCCAAAGATGACTCTAGTAGCAGTGTCTGTCTGAATATTTGTAATTCTCCAAGTGGTTTAAGCCTCAGATTTTGAATTTGCCATCTGTTATAATTTTTCATCTAATTCCTTCTGTATACAGTAGGGCAGTACGTTATGTCATGTACTTAGAATGATATTAACTGAACTTAGGTTGAGTTACTGTTGTCTTTTAGCAGGGTAGCACAGATCAGAATATAATGTAGTCTTTCACCAGAGAAACAAACAAACCTCACCTCCCCTCAAACCTTAATGTTTCTAAAGAGAGACAACTAAAAATGCACAGCCAAGGGACAAAATTTGCTATGAACTTGTTAACTTACTGAGCTTTTTCATGCAGTCACGAAGCCTGGTTTCCAAACTGACTACACGCTGGTGTAGCTCCTCATAGTCATAAGCACCAATCTCTTCCTGAATCCCAGTGAGCACAGTAGACAGATTCCTAATTTCCTCCTTGAACTGTGTGATCAACTTGGCATCAGTTTTGTATTGTTCCAGAACTGGGATCAGTGGCAGGAGCTCATCCATCTTTTCTTTCAACTCCTGTTAAAGGCAATCATATGTGTATTAGAGCAGTTTAAAGGAGTTCAATCCCCTAATTTCCTTTAATGTAATATTTATGCCTGATTATTAAAACTTGAAAATTACTATTTATTTTAGTTACAGATCTATTATTAGTCTACTGTGAAAAGTCTTAGACACCTCAGACTTAATGGTAGTAAGGAGTAGATTAAATGCGTGGAAGAATAGTTTTTCTATTGAAAGTAAGGAGTTATCTTCAAATGATCTGAACCAAACCCCTAAGTGTGTCTTTCATCAGAAGATGAACAGGCCTGAGTGTACAGCAGTGTTCAAGATCATACCTGGTTTACAGAGCTGTCAATCTGTATTTCATTCCCTTGAAGTACTAAATTCTTTGTTTTTCTCAATGTCTCTTGAACAGGGTTTATTCCTGTTCCAGCCACAATGATATATAACTTTTTCTTTCTGAAGTAAAAATCTATGGTTCTTAACTGTGATTTGTACTTGTCAAATGGCTACATTACTAAATGCTTTTGAACTTGCTCAGTTGACATCTGTTCTGGAATATCACCAATGTTTTTTTGGCCATGTGCAGTTGTTGTTGCATTGCCAATCCTATTCTCTAAACACTGACTGAAGAAAATAAGGCTCCACCTTGAAATCTCAGATTGCCCTTTTCTCAGATTTTTTTTGAGACTCATACTTCGAGAATTTGTCTCAATTTGTAGCATATATTGGTTGCCCATCGTTAATTTCTTAATTATTCTTTTAAAAGCACGAATAACAGGGGCTTAACTAAATTTAAACCAATTGTTTCAAGTGGTTTATTGTTAGTACTCTGTAGAAAACCTCAAAGAATCCTTACAGTCAAAAGATTTTGCTTTACTGAAATGTAGCAGATATGCCATTATATATGGATTTGAGAGTATTACTTCTGTTGACTCTGTTCTCAAGTGGTCTTCCAATTACATTATGGTTGCAGAGTTACCCAAATGGACACAGAGAAGTGAAGTCCTTTTGTTCACAGTTAAAACTATTTGTATTTGGCTGTTTTTAATAAAATCTTAACCTAAACCTACTTTATACCTGTTAAATAGTAATTTTTTCCTTGATGACAAGGGAAGTAGTCTGTGTGACAGAGAAAGAATAGCTCCAGAAACCATAGTTTTTGTTACTTCATTTTGACTTTATGAACTTAGGCTTCAGTTCTGTGGGGCAGTGAATGGCCAAAAACCATGGGTAAGCTGTAATGGGAAAACATGCAAAGCTTGTAAACACTCACGAAGATAAAATGTGTTTGAATTAGTGAAGGCAATGTATTCCTGGTAGGATTTATACCAGATGAAGTATCATTGAAGCAAACTTGCTGTAACTTTTTGTGGCAATCAGGTACCTCCTGCCTGGCATAAAGTGAAGTATGGACTGACTATATGCTCAAGGGTGATCTGGACCAAATTTGTAATCCTAGGTTCTGATCAGCGTGAAAACACAGATTTAGAATATCTCACTTCAGTAAATCATATAAAGTTAATTTTGGTATTTTCATGATGAAAAAAAAAAAAAAAAAGGCTTCTGCTGGCACTCCAGAGCTTGTTGCTGTGATGAGTGGTACAAGAACTAATTTGTATGGCAACACAGATAAGAGGTAGAGGTGCTCTGGCACTTTGTGGCAGTTGATATGAAGGGTTACATTATATCCAACATGATTTCTTTGTCTCAGGAAAGATAGAACACTGGAATTTTAGTAGACTATATTTCAGAACAGCATACTGTATTATTTTGACCTTTTAAATTATTCTATCACTGGATTGGCTGAAACTCTGATTTATACTCCTGGCAGACTGTCAAACTCAAGGTAAATAACTGGCCAATAGAAATACTGAATATTTAAAAGGTTAGAGTACTGCAGTACCTCAGGCACTGTGTATTGGACATACAAATTTTGATATTTTGTTCCCAGGGAAAACTAAAATGAGAATACAGAATATACAATGCCATTATGCAAATGTGTTGTTATTGTAGCAATAAGGGATAAAAGGAAAAAAAGGTGGAGATGTTTCTTATTAAGCAAAAAACCTGGAAGTATGTGCTCAAACAGCTCTAAACTAAGAATAATGACTTAAAAAACTTGGTAGTTAAATCATTAGTGTACTTAATTTCTGATATTATTAAGACCCACTGGATATTCAGTGGTTCCGAAAAACACCCCTAGACCTCTTGGCTGTGTAATTAGGTATCTAACTCTAGTATCAGTTAGAAAATTAGGTTCATTTTATGTGAACTTTCAGAAGCACTTCAGAAAATATAGATTTGTTTAACACAATGTAATCCTCAGAATTTATTTTTTAGAACCTATTCTGCGGTGTCACAGTCTTGAAAGATCAATTTATCAGACTTGATATTTAAAGAACTTAAACATGCTCTTGAAATATTTTTTTTCCTGCAGAGTACTTCAGGTAGCTTTTTCAGAACACACAATGCTATTAGTAATATCTGCAGCTCTTCTTCCTCACAAAAGGACTGGCTTGTGGTTTTTGTTTCATTAAAATTCAGTGGAAGTCTTCTTTTAATCACACAAATGTGACTGGGAGTGATTGCCCTCCTCCCCATCCCAAATTCAAACCAGCAAACCTTCAGACATGAAATTAGATCTTAATTGTACTGGAAAAAATTACAATAAACTGATTTATTATAGCTGTTCTTCCCTTCAACTGCAGTAAATGTCAGGCAACACTACAAGCACAGAACTCTACTTGTTTGCTATTAATTCCACTGGATCTCCTCCTTTAGCACTGGAGCTTGAATGAATATAAATTTCTCAGTATGACATGCACATTGATATAGAAAAAACAGGAATCTGTTTATAGTGACATTTCCCTAATGACTTAATAATTAATCGTTCCTCCCTATTACAATTAAATTGAACAGAGGAAAAGGTTATCATCATAAAGGAAGATTTATTATGCTTTTCTTTTAAATGGTGCTCTTGTACGAGCATTTCAAGCTGAGACCTTAGCAGTCCATGCACTGCTAGTCAGTACATTGTTTCCAGCAGGATTAAAAGTTACTGTAAAAATTCCACCTACTTGAAAGTGCTTTGTCATTAATGTCTTCCGATCATCTTCAATTTGCCGAAACTTGGCCTTCAGTCCTTTCATCTGCGTTTCCATTTTTAAAACATACTGGAAATCCCTCTGAGTCCGTAGATTTAAAACTTCAATAGATTGGGACATATTCTGAACCTGTTGAAGAAGAACACTCTCTAAAGGCACTTTTTGTTGCTTCACTTTTTTTCCTGGCTAAATGCCAGACAATGAAATGCACTTCTGTCAATTAGTTGTGAGTAATTTCTATCACAGTGAAGTTCTACACTCCATAACTGCACAACAGTAAAAGTACTGGGGAACAGGGCAAGACCTTGAAACCATAAATTATTTGGATTGCTCAGAGGTAAAGAGACAGAGATCCTTTAAGCATCATTATCAATGGGCTCAGGAAAGGCTTTCAGGCAATAGAGTCTGCTTTGAGATCTGCAGTAGATGTGACTGTGGTTCATAAGGTGCTAATATAGGGTATATTTCCTTCCAGGCACTTTGGGAGGGACAGGACTGAAATTTGGAGATTTTGGTCAGTAGGAAAAGCAAGACTTTTATTGTTAGTAGGCATTTATATAATCACTCAATATAAGGCATTCATAGGACTACCCAGACATAAGCTGGGGTTTGTCAGTCACTACAGAGCTGGTTGCTCATAATTCTGTAAGTAAATGTAATATTAGAAATTTTATCCAATTGTCTCAGTGGTAGAAAATCACAATTTATTTTTTTTTTACTGATGAAAAGTAGTGAATGTTTAGGTAACTTTTACCATAGTGAGGCAACAGTAACTGTCATCCAGAGTAAATAATACACACTTTAAAAAGTTTCTGTTATGAAAGCAATGCTTTTGTCAGCCATAAAAATGACACGTTTTCCAAGTACAGTTATTCTATTTCAGTAAGTGTTTTGTTTCCCAAAAACATGAGAAAACGAGACTGCTGTAAATGTATTAGGCACCTTATTGAGGTTTTGCCTTAAACAAAAAAAAATTGTACCTTCCTAAGAAAAAGACAAACTCAGCAGTACTCCTGTGATTTGCAGGAATATGCAATGTTTGAATGGATATTCATGTTTGGAGCTGATTATCATCTACAGAATGTATGGATTTAGAGACTACTCTTAAAAATAGTATATATCAGTTGCTGCACAGTTGCCATTAATGGTTCTGAGAAAGGATTTTTAATGAAAAAAGCAGGTTTTTGCTATCTAATTGTTGAAAGCAGGCAAATAAAGTTCTTTAGGTGCTGGAAGAACTTTGAGCATTTCCATTTGGCAGAAAACACATTCACATAGAGGCTCTAATTAAAGGACTGCATGGACTCCACGAAGTAGTAATACAACATTACATATCTGCGATTGACACAATCCTAATCATAAGGAAATGACTTTTAGAGGCTGATGATTTAGGTTAATTTCTGCGGCAGCTCAAAAACTATGCTGTGATCCTAACACACCCCTCCACCCCTCATCTCAAAGGAAAGTAATTTCTTTTTTTTAGTAATATTTTAATATTTAGGAAACATGCTGGAGCAAAGACTGGAGTGTTCCTTTCTTAAGTGAACAGGCAGTACAAGGGGAGGCAGCTCCTTTTCTCTTGCTGGTCCATCAATGTCCTCTCCGTACATCTCATCTTATGGGCTCTGTCAACTTGAAGCTAAGTTCCTTCTGAAGTTCATGGAAGCATATGGAGCAAAAATCTGTGGGCATCTGGCAGTATATTAACACTGGAATGATTTTTCTATAGCTAGAAAAATACTAAAAATTGTGCGCTAACATGTATTTTAAAGTCTACATTTCATGTTGATTTTTGCTGCTGTTCAAACACTCTCTCAGGCCTCAGGTTCTGTACCCCTGGCTGTGATACAGTAATTATAACCTTGGTTACTATACAGGGAATGCAGAATGTTTGTGTTTTCATAGTTGTGGCATTTTTTCTGTTGATGCAAAACAAGACTTCATTGGTTACACTATATATGCAATAGTGGATAATACTGGAATTAAGAATTGGGCTGTTGGGGAAAATTTGCACCACCAGGAAATGAATAAATAAACTTGAGGAAAAGAAACAATGAAGGAATTAGAAGTGTTTATCCTCTGCACAGTTTGCTTTCAAGATCCTGCAGTCTCTCTCATTATTTTTTGATAAGAGACAAGAAATGACCTTCAACAGTCTCACATGTTTGAAGCAGAAGCTGTAGTTTAAATCCCACAGCACCTAGCTAGTCCAGGATGGGATTTGTAGCTGCTTTTACACAAAAAAATATGTCCTGTTGTGTGTAAGAAAAAAATTGGGAGGAGTGACTAAGAGAGAAGATACAACTTGGGTTGGGAAAGTTGTGATATAAGGAAAAAAGATAACGATCAGAGATGAGAACACAGGTAGGGGATATACCCTGAAGAACAATTTTTATCAGGTAACTCTTGAGTAGTTCATTATATATTAACTTAGAGGGAAAGCAGTAGATTGCCATGGGAAGTTTAATGACCAAGAGGAGGAATTTTTTGGGAAGTCTTACCTTCTCTAGTAGTTGTCTGAGTTGCCTGCTTTTGGCATCTCTCGAACATAGGTTTTGTTCAGGTGCAACAACAGTGCAAATGCAACGGCCATCAGGATCCTGGGCTGAACTATAAACTTGCCACCCTTCCTTGGGGCTAATCTGAGTCTGTAACAACAAAATAATAACCAATAATCAAAGGAACTGATTTTTTTCATTTGAAAAAAAACCACTACAGCAGAATATTTTTATTTTTACAGTACATGTCTGCAATGAGGTTCCTACTAGTAAGCAATTATTACTCTTAACTAATTAATTTGGTAGTTTCCCAGTTTTGCCATATCTCACACCTTTGCAATAGTTCTCTGGAAGAGTTTAGCACACAGTTTCCAGGGAGGATGAGAACAGTGTTCTGCTTGTGATTCAGCACAAACCAGGTGATTTAATTCTTTGCAAAGGGACGTTACAGTTTTTCATCAGCAGAGAACAAACATGTCCTTTCAGCCTGGATGACTTTTACTTTAGACTAATGGAAACAACAAAGACAGGAAAGAACAAATAAATGAGCCTGGGGAGAGCGCAGTGTGTGACTCACGAGTGGGAAGTGGCTCAGCAGCAGTTCGGATGTGGAGGACAGGTTTGCTCTGGAAGCTGCACCTCACAGGAACTGCTCTCCATGGGCTCCCACTGCACTTAGCCAAGGGAACAGGGGCTTGCTCAGGGAGGGACAGAAAAGTGGCTGGTTAGGCCAGGGGAACAGGGCTCACGGGAAGCAAGGCACTTTAAGACACTGCATGTCCTTCACTGGGACAGCAGAAATCTGGAAATTCTCAACCTGTTTTTTTTTTTTACAGCAACCATGACAGAGAAAGGAAAAAAAAAGAAAAAGAACCCCCACATTTGTTTGCAGAGCAGGGTAACACTGAACTGCAGGGTAACATAGTGTTTATGTGGGACTCGGTATCTCTTTAATGGGATGTACGGAAATAGCGTAGGAATGAGAGAAAACAGTATAATGAGATGATTGAAATCATTCAGGTGATGAAACTTTAATAGATACAAGAAGTGGCTTTTAAACTTTCTTTTTAAACTGTAATTTAAAGTTAATATTGTGCTTTACTCTTTCCTAATATTGTACTGAGTGATGAACTTCATAGTACAGATGCTAACGGATATCACTGAAGTAATTTTGGTCTGGACACAGTTGGAATCAGTTGCTATTTATATCATAAAATTGTACTCAATGCCAGCAGAGAAACGGATTATTTAAACTGGAAAGCTTTGATATTGATGCTTCCCTGGCAGCTCAGTGCAGAAGGAGTTGCAGAGTTCCTCACCTCTGAAGAGGTGCCAGTATCTCTGTGGACTGAGGTAAGAAAAGAGCACAGGCTTTTCACAATGGTGACTCCTCTGAAGAAGTCATTGAAGATGGCAGTGACCTTCTTCTGCAGAGTTAATGGAAAAATCAAAATTGTGTTGTTACCATGTTTTGCAAGGAAAAAAGAAAGTGCTATAATGTAGATGACTTGAAGGGCTGAGGGAGCTTGGCATGTTGAAGTTTTGAGAAGAGATGACTGAGAGGGGATCTCATCAATATCTGTATCTCTGCAGGGAGGGGTGAGAGGATGGACCAGGCTCTGCTCGGTGGTGCTGAGCAACAGGACAAGAGGCAATGGGCAGAAATTGATGCACAGGGAGTTCCACCTGAACATGAGGATGAATTTCTTTACTGTGCAGCTGACCAAGCACTGGAACAGATTGACCAGAGCGGTCACTTTGAGCAGGGAGGTTGGACCAGAGGACCCACTGTGGTCCCTTCCAACCTTGCCCATTCTCTCTCTCTCTCTCGACTGTAAAAAGATGATCTTGCCTTAGGTTTTGCTAGAAAGGCATAACCAGTGTTCAGTGCTAAATTATACTGCTTCTGTGGCATTCTCTGCACCATAATTTTTAGGGCAAAGGGAATTTAGCTTAAGACATGGACAACAATAAAAACTAAACAAAAGTATATCTGCAGAGACAATCTAAACTGGTTTTGAGAAGTTATCAAAATTGCAAGCTTGAACAAGTGAATCCTTTCAAGGCTGGAAGTTCAGGAACCACTTTCTGATTATAATTCCTTTAGTAATTAATATAGTTTATGAAAAATGATTATATTTGAACCTTATGCTGCTACATTTAGATTGGGGGCAATTGTTTTCACTGGATTCAAGTAAGTTTTCTGCAGTGGACGATGTATGAGACAACAGGGTCATGCAGTCCATAGCAAAGCTGTATAATCCTGGCTGTGTTATCAAAGGTACTTATTTATGCCAGAGAGGTTGTGTCTCTCTAGGCTTTATCTAAGGAAATAAAAAACACTTCAATGATTAACTTAGCAGCTATTCTCTTATGGTGTCTAAAATACATCTGATTAAAAAAGTTAACTTCTATTTGGGAAATATTTCTCAAGTGGGAAACTGGTTAACCAAGAGCATGGTTATTGATTACCTGTTAATAAATAACCACCTACATAGTACCAAAATTTAGGCTACAGTTCTATGAATTATTCTGTGATTCCCTGCATTTGGAGTTTTAGGCTTCCTTCATTAATTAGGATGGGTAACGTGAGTGATGTCAGAGAAAAACATGCATGTGTGCAAAGGTGCGTTTAGCTTTATTTTTCTGTTATTGTTTTAGCTTGACATTTAATCCCTACTTCAAGCAGAAATTGCTATGCAGGGAAGAGCTAGAAGGCATCAAAACCTTACAGAAGCCACTGCATCAACTCTTCAAGTGCAGGCTTACTGCTGACAGGCCTTAGTAAACAAGAAGAAAAGAAATAATATGTGGAAAACAACAATAATAAGTTATGCAAGCTCTTGAAAATCTGGGGAAAACAGAGAAGTCCCTATAAAGCCCAATATTAACCACTGCCATGGCAGGCTGCTATATTACAGACTTATTTCACTTCTAAAAGATTTATTTTTTCACTTGCACTTTTATATATTCTGATAAAACCGTTACAGCTACCTCTGTTGTTACTGTAGTGACAGGTCAAATGACAGTACCTTAAGATGTTTGCTTAAACATAAACGGTATGTTCTGGTTTGTCTTGCAATTTCAACCCTGGTACTGAAACAGCTCAAAAGAGGAGGCCCTTTACCTGACCCCACAGCCTTGTACAATTCTTCCAGCTGAAGGGTGGAGACTGGAAGGTTTTGATCTTGTTTTACCTTGCACAATATACACAATTTATGAGCTGTGTATGTGCTAGGAGAGAAATTCCAGAGAAGTGCTTGTGCTGCAGAGTTCACTGGAGAAGCTGCCAGTGGGGAACTCTGGATGGCAGCTAAAAATCAGTCAGCGACGACCCTGGTATTACTGAGCACTTGGGGCATAAAGCCTTTCAACAAACATCTAGAGTTTTAAGAAAGGTACCAGATTTGTGGTGCTTGGTTTTGTGCAAAAAGAACCCCACATGACAGAAATTAATGTTTTCTTTATTTGGCAGATGTTGCCAAGATCAGATAATCAAGTTTTTATGATCATTTTCCCAGCTCTACTGGCATTCCTGCTACCCTTATCAAAACAAAAAATATGCATATAACTTAACTCAGTGAATGAAAAGAGCATTCTTGAAGTAATACTTAGAAGGCATTTCTATCAGTGCCCTGTTGTAGCCAAAGGAGCACAACAGTTTTGTACCACTTGGAATCTGAACATATCAGTATAAACACACACATATATACATATATATAATAACAACTAGTGTGCATCTTGTAGTTAGTTGCAACTTTAATCTTGGATGTAAATGTGATAGGGAACTTCTACTTATACAGCCACAAGAACTAGTAACATGCACTGTAACTCAGTGAGATGAAGTGACGTTTAAGGAAAATAAAATAGAGCTTTTCCTTGTATTCTCATCTTGCTGTTCTACAAGATAAAAGAATTTTTTCTTACAATATATTTAATTTTGAAGTATTAATATTACAGACTAAATATACTGATTTTCTGCAGTAGTACTTTTCCTGCATGCATGTATGCAATTATTACATGTTGGTTAGTAAATACATAATTTTTAGTTACAAAATTCTGAGTTCTGAGAATTGTGAACTACTGTACAAATAGTTAAATTTCTATTTTACATAACCTACTATTATGTAAACATCTGATTGCAGTTACACAAAAAGATATATAGACAAGAGTGTTTTGCTAAGCATTTAGGAAAATGATGTTCTAATTTAATTTATGAATACCAGGATAGTGTTCCTTCTCATCCAATTAAAGTGTTACTTGACTTTTTAGGCTTCTCCTCAGTTCATAGCAATTCAGAGCCTTCCTGTACGTTTTCATTAACTGAGGTTGCTGTATATGAGCGTCAATGATGCAAAGAGATCTTTCTGTCATTTGTATTATTCCCATTATCAGCCTTTTAAAAATTCTGGTATCCAACCTCCTAGTACCAATTGTATTTTGTTTCTAACAGCTATTTATTTGTTTAATTGTAATCCAATAAGGAAAAATAGGAAGGAATCAGACCCTTTCCATATTGTAGTGAATCGATGTAAGATTATCCAGTTTTCAAAAAGAAAACTACTGCTAGATATAATTTTTCTAAACAACACAATGCATTTTTCTGGAGCAGTAAAAATAGGAAGAACAGTCTAGACAAATGAAAAGACATTGCTGTACTCTTTTTAGCATTTCATGCTCAAGATGAAGGCATTTGTTCTTAAATATTTAAGGATACTATTTTGAAATCTTCTCTTTCACAGGAAGACCAAAACATGCTCACCAGTGTGCAGTTTTATGATGCCCAAAAAGAAGCATGCATTAAAAGATGATAGGAAAATTAGTAGCTTAAAAAGAGATTTACAAAGAGGCAACAAACTAAAGCTTTTGCTGGCACTTAAATACTAATACAGCATTAAGATGGCTTGCAACATATAACAGCTACTTACTAGAGTATCTGAAGTGGTTATTCTGGTGGTATTTAGTCCTACCAGAGAAGGGAGAGTTTGGGACATCCAGTTAGAGATCATTGCCATGGTACTAAGAACAGCACCAAGCTTCAGCAGAGGAGGACTCATTGCTGTGCAGCTAATGAGTTTTCATAGTGAGTGATTATCATCCCAGTGCAGGCAGGCAGTGAGAGGCGTGACTGCAGCACACAACATCCACAGCATGAAGGGAGATCAAGCAACCCAGATTTAATCATCCATTAAAAACATTCATATCCTCATCTGCCCTCTTTCTGCTCTTACTAACAAATACTTATGACTGTCTTATGCTGACCACTAAATAAACAATCCTTTCTATGCTAATAGTCATTGCAGTTTCCAGTGGGAGACGGCATGGGTGAATTATCTCTTTATAGGTGCTGGACAGTCAATTAGCCCTTAATTAGTTCAGTCCTAGCAGAGCAGTGTTTTCCTGTCTGAAATGAAAAAGCCTGAGCACAAATAACCCCCCCACTCCTCATCAGTGCTTTGGCAGAAATATGCTCAAGTCTGTTTGTAAATGTGGTTCTGCGCTTGTCCATGGGGAAGGGGCAGAACTGAGCCTGCTCATCAAAGCACCAGAAACCTTTCTGGACCTCCCATGATTTGCTGGTCTCTGATAAATTATAAACATCGGTGACTTTATTATTTGCACAGCTTGTTATTAAGATCTTTATTGTTCATAAAAGAACACTGAGGCAGCGAAGAGCCACATTTCTTAGCGTTCTTGTTAGTTTACAAGTTTTTGTACCAAGAGTTATTGCATTACTTCCAGGGCTGGCAGACTCACTATGTCTTCATTGGTGCTTGGATGAGAACAGAAGATAAATTGGGGATCGCACATTTTGAGACTTCTTTTGGCTCTGCTGTTAAATCTACTGTTCCCTAGTGCTGTAGAATGAGCTGCAGGTTGTGTAGCAATTTATCTTACTCATATATTGAGTGTAGGGGGAAAGAAAAGCAGAAAAAGCAGTCTAGAAGTCATTATGCCATTGGGGCAGTTTTACTTTTTAAGAATTATTTGTAAAAGAAGTGCTGAGCGAGGACTTGTAATGGCAATTATTTAAGAGAAAACCTGCATAAAGTTTGCTGAGAGACAGGCTACTGCATTTTCCCCAGGGCAGTTATGGACTTAGTTTCTGAATTTGCTTCAAAAAAGCAAGCTGTTTTCTTAAGGACTCTTGGTAGTTCTGTGAGGGAACCCTGCGTGCAGTGAAACCTAAGGGATGTATTTTTATAGGTGTGTGTCATCATGAATGTGTTTATTAAAGCTAGTGTAACCCTGCAAACATTTTTTCGGATTCTCAGAGCTTGTACACAAATTCAGGCTAGACATTTCTCTTTCAATATCTATTCAGAATGATTTCCATAAATCTCTACAGTTTAAGGAAGACACGTGTAAACTTATTTTTAAAAAAGAAGTTGAAAAACCCATTGAGAGCTATTATATAAACTTAAGGAGTCGCCCAGCAAAAGAAAATAGAAAATCTGTGTATCCAGTTATTAAATATCTTGTGGTAGTTACACAGTAAGGTGAGCTGTGAAATGTTTCAAACACTCAAAAAACTAATTCACTGAATTGACATTTGAATACAGTGAAAGAATATGAGTTTGCTTATGCAAAGCTTCTGCACAGGAAAACAAACTTTTTGCTAGTTTCTCTGTGTATATAAACACTGCAGTAAAAGACCTAAATGTGAAAATAATTAAATACTAAACATATTTTAGTTTTATTTACCTGTAGCATACTGAATGCACACGCTCATTTGCGTGTTTTCAAACTTATTTCACATAGTTTGTGTGAAAGTCCTGGAACTAAAACACAAGGGCTATTATCTCCAGAGAACCAGAATTACTTTTAAACTTTTCACTGATAGTTGCTGATGTCTGAACAAGAACACATGATTTTTTTTTTTTGCTGATTTACAAGAAAAGTATCCCAGTGGAAAAAAGCTGCACTGGATCAGTCTCCCTGAACCATTTATCTCCTTTGTCTATAATTGTCAGCTGAGGGTGCTTAAAGCAGAATGTGAGAACAGAACAGAGGTACAGTAATGCTTTCCTTGGTGTAATCTTCCAGCAAACTGCGATATTTACTGGGCCAGAAGTTGCAACGTTGTGTTCATGATGCTTTCTTCTGAATTTATCAAGTAATTTTTAAAGTCATCTGTACCTTTATGAGGCACAACATTCACCTGCAAGGAGTTCCACAATTTAATGACGTCTTTTGTGAAAAATGTAGTTGCTAGAAGTTGGGCATGGATTGCAAATTTGGGAAACCCTATGTGATCACAGCTGTTTTACTCAGAGTATTTTCTTGTATTTTAGGAGGTAAAGTTCGTATAACCTTGGATTGTCTGATGGTGGTAACTATGTATATTTCTTTATAGACAGTCCCTGTGGCCCATTCCTGACATGGTGATTTTGAGACTGAGAGGGGAGTCAGGCTTTTACCTCAGCCTGATGAAAGGCTTAGCAGGTGGAGGCATTTGAGCCTTTTCCTGAGTCAGTGTTTGTGTGGGGAGGGGCTCAAAGCCAACCCCTGCACAGATGTGCACACTGAACTGTCCAGACTGACATCAAGAGTGAGGCTTTTTGCTGAACTGTCACGTTTCACTGGCCATTTGTCAATGTCCCAAGGACCTCCAATGATTACTTCCAATACTGATTAGGTAACATTTGATAATGTTGGATAATTTTCCAGTTTCATTAGGTTCTTCTGAAGTGTCTCAGCATCCTCTCTAGACCTAAAACAAAAAATATTCAAATTCATCAGTTTTATCACCTTTTTTTATTCCTGTTCTCTGTCAGAAATTTAATAAGCACATGAATTCCCTCAGTTTTCAAGACATTGCCTAAATGTAATGATAGAATTTTGTTTTGCCACATTAAATTTCAGCTTTTAACATTTTGGTTTTCTTCTCTTCAACATTTGCTGTTTCACAGAAGAATGTAATTGGTCTCCTCCTGAATTTTAACATTGGACAAAATACATTCAAAAGACTTTTCTGATACCCAGATTAGTAATTACTGCTGATTATCCTTCATCCAGGGTATTGTCAACTCCTGGAAAGAATGCTATTTGTTGGGTTATTATGATTATTCCTAACAGATGACATGCTGCTTAGTTTTTGTGACAGAATATTCATTAACACAGTTGAGCACTTTATTTTCTTCCAGCTGGTTTAACTGTGCAAGAGAAAGCTTGTTGCCATGTAATTCCCAGTATTGCTGCTGGATATATCTTTAAAGCACTCAGCAGGAGGTGATGCTCTAGTCCTCTTGGCTGGTTTATAATTTAACGTTACCAGAGCACTGGCATTGCCATGGTGCTGAAGCCAGGTGTGCAGTAAAGCCCCTCTGTGCTGCAGTGCAGGGGTGAGGACAGGTTGTGCAAATGTCTGCGAGCCTCCTCATGCAGCCCCAGCCCAGGGGAAAGCCAAAAACCTGTTCTTCTAGGGCTGCAAATATATGGCAGCTGCAAATGTAATGGCAGCCCTGGGTGTGCTCACACAGACAGGGACAGCATGTGCTCTGTGTAATTGTCAATATTCTGTGCAGCTGGTATTTCCCATTTTGTGCACCCATTTGTCAAGCACTGCTTTGGAGCACTATTGCTAGAGAAGATTTACATGGGAAAACAGTCTTAAAAATGTTGCTTTTCTAAACAGTGGAAATACTCAATGGAACTTTATTTTGTTCATGTTTTTACCAGAACTAAGTGTCCAAACCCCCTTTTTGTTAAGGAGATAAAATGTTAAAATAATTAAAATAATTTTAGCTGTGTTTTACAGCTAAATAAATAATTGGGTAAGTTAAAAAATGGCAAGCAAAGAGTAGAAAATTTTCGTACCACATCTGAAGTCACATATTCAGAGATCATACCTGAAGCCACAGAATAACTGAAGACTTACTTTCATCCTGCTAGGAACTAGAAACAAAACTTTATGAATCTGTGTTTCATTTCAGTTCTGTATTTTCTGGGTTTTTTTTCTTTTTAAAGCTGCAATTTCACATTTCTAGTTTATGATTAACTGCTATGAATTAGTTTTCTGAACAAAAACTAGAATGCAACAGCAATTCTAAAATCTGAACAATATTCTTTATTACCCTAAATTTCAGCTAGTATGATAACTTCCTCTTTTAGTTAACTTCTTCTAAAGTCAGTAAAAGGTGAAGCATCTATACAGAATAACTTCAGATGCCATATTTTGATCTTACATAAAAGTCTGTCAATCTGTAGCAATTTCAATGTTGTAATGTTATTGCATGCTAGTCCTGTATCGTTCAATTAATATATTACAAATTACTCGGGCTATTAAAGGTATTATTTAAGACAATAAGAAGTCTGAAGGCTCTTCTAGTTTCTGGTACTTACTTTCACTTTGAGATCCTGTTACATTTTCATAGGGATTAAGTCTACTGAAAATGAGAATACATCCCAACATTATCTTATTACAACTGAGTAGTAGGATCCTTGTACTGCAAAAAGTAATTAACATCAGTATTAGGAATAGCAACAGAGCAAATGTCCTGAGTCAGCAACCTGTGAAAATATACCCAGCCACCAACCCCCAAAACTGTCTAATTACCTCCTGGCCAGAGGTAAATACTGATTGTAAGAAAGAGGAAATCGTGAAGTTCACAGCAGCAGTCACTTAACCCTGATGTCAGCTTATTTAATGTATGTAAAAAGCAATACTACTTTAAATAATTCTTACAATTCAAAATTGTGTTCATGGGTAAATACTATCAGGTAAATACCTGAAACCTTGCATTTCATGTAGAAGTGAGTGCATACTCACGGCTCAGCTGGCTTAACTAGATTCCTTTGAAGCACAGCAAAATCAGGAATCTTAAATCTCAGTAAGTTTGTACTTTGACAGGTTAGGTTTAGGAAGCAAGCTCAAGAAGAAAAGTCAAAGCTTCCCTCACTGCAGTATTGTTCTATAGTGTATTTAGTTCTTTATCTTCACGTGATATATTCTTGTGCTCAATAGTACATTGGTTTAAAAAATGGCAGTAAATTAGTCATTCGTTGTGTTCCTGAGCATGATTATTTATTCACACTAGGTGTCTCAGAACTGGAATGGCAATAACATTCATAGACCTGCAGATGGACTGACAAAGCACAGATTTGTGCTATCAGTTCAATTGCAATTCTCTGAATTTAGAGAACTGTGCCTTCTTCATCTCACTCTATGTTTTTGTTCAACAAAACCCTGTGGCTTTGCAGTGCTACTTGTGAGTAGCAATATCCAGGCTTTTTGTAAGGGCAGTTTGAGAAGTATGTGCCCTTTCTAGAAAATGTCTTTTCACAGCTCATCAGTGCATATACAGTGACCTTCTGCAGTCAGGTGTCTGCACTTAGAGAAGAAATGAGCAAGGGATTTTTAGTCTGTTGTCCATTACATGCTTCTGTACCAATGCTCTTGAGGTGACCTTTCTGAAGTGGTTTTAGCTATCTGCTTGTTCAACTTTCAGGCTTCAGGGAGCTTCTTCTGAATGAAGACATTAGAGAGCATTTTCATGGTTTTTTCACACCTACTCTTGTGTTCTGCTGTTAGCAAATCCCAAGTGTATAGAATAACAAAGTAGTGTCTCCACAGAAGAATTAGTTCATTATGAGCATTGACTAAAACAGAAAACAGGATGGGCAGTCTGCTTTAGGAAAGTTTGCAGTTAGTTGAAACAGCTGGGGAAAACAAATGGGTGGGGAAGGACTAAGTGAAATGAAAAGAAAAGCCTCTTCTGTTGATTTCCTGCCATTTTAATTTTCAATAACATTTACATCAATACTCAATAAAACCTCATAAGCTTTTCCCTGAAACGTGTGCTATGATGATGGATCTAATGGGTGAAAGAGCATATTTTCTAAAATATGCGGAGGCACATATTTAGTAGATAATGACTAAAGACTGTGCAGACAGTCCGTTTTCCTTTAAGAGAGGCTGGAAATCTGCATGTTTTTAGAGCATTCTGGGATCCCTTATCTTGCTCTGAGCATCCACAGAATGGCAGGGTGAAATGCTGGACAGTTCTGGGTGTGGAATTTGTTGCAGTTTTGCTTTTCTTTGAAAACTGGATTGGATATGAGAATTTATACAGAATTCCTCCTGGAGTAATTCTCATGCTTAATGTACAAGTTTGGTTTTCCATCCTCAAAATACATATTCTGTTGAGACTGGGTGAGGTGGGTGAGCTGGCTTTCATTGAGAGTAACCTTTATGAAATTAAAGGAGCTGAAAGTGAAATTACCCATGAAAATCAGTAAATTCTGTAGTAATTTAAAAAAATAAGTGGTTTCAGCTGGCCCTGACTGTAACAGATGTTAGAAGACAGACCTAAGCTACTTAGAGCCAAAACGCATTTAGACTCTGTGAGAACGGGCAGTGTAAGTGGCCCTTCCTCTGGTTCATTCACGCTTACAGCTTTGCAGTCAGTACTTCCGGACCCCTGAACTGGAGCTTGCCTGTGGACTGCCACGTTTAATTGATACAGGTAAATTTGTTCAGTGGCTTTTTAAAATCTCCTTGAATCTTTGCAAGTGAGAAGAAGACAAATGAAAAAAGTGGAAAGAGCCTGCAAAATAAAATTTCCTGTCAAAGGGGAATTTTGTCTTTGCAAAAAGACTTAGTGGAGAATGTCTGCACTTATAAATACAGCAGGGTTGGGGTATGGGGTTGAATGCTGGCCCATAGCAAACTGCAGTGTTTGTTGGTACCACACACTCTAATTATCTTTTCCTTTTATGCCTGGGCATGATTCAGTTAGATGGTTTAGATATGGATGCAGCATTTCAAGAGGGAAAGAGTACTTTTGCTGTGCAAAGGAGCTGTCCCTCAGAGCCCAGAAATCAGCTCATCTCCTTTTTATTTAGTAGCATGGCTGTGTTTGCATTTGGCCAAATGCTGTCTTTGCCACTGAGAGCAAAGAAACCATCTTTGATGGTTTGATTTCTGCTGCATTCTGACAAGCAAGTCTTTGTCTGTTCTTTGCAAATCTACAGCTTTGCATTACAGAAACACTTGGCTGTATTCTCCTGTATTTCTTAATGCAGATAATTGTCAAGACTGACTAATGAAAAAGTAAGCTGGGAAGGGTTATCCTGCTGACTTGCCCTTCATCCCACCATGTTTCCATACACTCTTTTGGCAAGTCTCTTAAACTCACATCATGCTGATACCCTTTTCTAACATATCCCTGTCATATTCTCTGTAGAGATGAAATAGGGAAAAATTCTTCAGAAGTTTAAATTGGAGCTTACTCCCAGTGGTCTGCCACCCCACAGGATACAGTACAAGTAGGTACTAATTTAAAGTTTATAGGTTTAACCAGCATGGCACTGATAATGACATTTAGAGGCTGTAACATCTTCCTATTTGGATTTTCTAACAATGCTGGCATTAACAACATTTCCT